>CM062818.1:1425486588-1425895739 GCA_031772625.1 Pinus tabuliformis
GGGGTACCGATAATTTAAATTGGAATTAATGGAAGGAGACCATATCCTATCAAAATTTAAATTTGAGGAATATGTTGAGTTTGAATAATATAAAATCTATATCAGTAATAAATTTACAGTTTCACAATGTGGTATGTAGGTACCAATATTTCTTGATAATTATAAGTCAATATTTTTAGGTAATTTAAAATCTAGTAAAATTTGCATGATAAGATTAAGTAGGGCATTACACATGCCCCACCTTCACCTTAATTATCAAGGGGGTCGGTGGTGTTGTAGGAACCCTTCTAAATACCTATTTTCTCTGTTCTTCCACTCCCCTTAAGGAATATCGGTTCCTCTCTATAATACTATGCATCTTATTATATCAATTGTATCAGATTTGAATATGCCATGGAGCATTCAAAATCATATCTCTCTCTTGACTACCACAATTTCCTAACATATAAGTTTCCTTATTCCTAATTCTTCAAGAATGGGATGTAATGACATATGGGAATAATGATAATAATTTTTGAATCCAAGAAAATAAGAGTTCCATTTACCATGTTTTGAAAACTATGGCTATCAGGGTATCGTAAATACGTTTTTGACCACTTGACACTACTAGCAATGAATCTCCATCCACATACACATTATAAAAGCCTTCTCCCCTTAGAATCCTCAAGCCCATTTCCAAGGAAATGAATTAAACTTTGCTATTACTAGTGAAACCACAATTATCAACATAGACCTTAAGTGTATTCCCAGAAAAAACATGAAATATTCCTCTATATCTATCTATAACATTGTTTCCTTTAGAGGCCCCATCAAAGTTTAAGTTAATGGATCTAGGGGGCGGAAGAATAAAAACATTTGGTGATGAACTTAGACTCTATGGGATCTTACACTTACCTGGAACAATCATGTCCTCAGAGATCTCTAGATATTTTAGTATTCGTTCCTCTTGTGAATTAGCCTTCTACTCCATTGAAATCCATTACTCCAATAGAATAGCCTCTTTCAAATTTCCCTCCATGGTTTTCTATATGAAATAATTATTGCATTTTATCCTTGAAGAAATGGCAATGTCGCTCTTTCCAAAAATTCCATAGTTTGAAATCAACCACTAAATCCTAATCTCTATTGAAAATTTAGTTCTTTAAAGTAATCAACACCAATTCTCCACAGTATTCCCAAGACTCTTGGGCAATTGATCCAGATGTCCAAATAACTAACATACCTGATTTCGTATCTCTTTGATGAGGGGGAAAGTTTTCAAAAGATGTTCCATTGTTTACTCTTTCTCTCTATTTAATAAGAACACTAAGGGTCTAGTCAAACCTTTCCTCCATTAATGATCCCATGTCAACAAATTTCTTCCTCCAATGAGCCATAAAAAATGGGCCACTTTTGACCATAATTTGCTAGTCCCAATCCTTCGCCAAATGTGTTGTTGCTAGAGTTCTAAGTATCCTATCATTATCACATATGATTATTTGAGTGTAAACATACCTTTCTACTTTTGAACCCATTTCAACTTAATTATATCTAGAGAAACTTTTATTTTCCTATCCCGGGCACAATGTTCAAGAATGGGACATTGGTGTAATTATTGATCTTCTAGCCGATTTTATTGGATTTTCCAATCTTTCCATGAGGAACGATAGTTTCCCCTTTTCCAAAAATCCACTACCTATTTCCCCCCTTCATTGATGGTGAAGTGCTTTAGATATCTTACATCCTCTCGATCTCCTATGTGAGGGTAATATTACCAAGCTTCCTCCTAGAAATACATTGTTTTCCCATCACAAATCTTTCAAAACATACGCTCTTGTATCATATGTTTTTTTATGTTGTGCTAGGTTCCATATAAAAAGCCTTAGGGGAAAAGCCTTGGCTCTTGGCTTCTCCGCATAGCAACCAGATTGGTTGTATTCTTTGTTGCTTCCATACTTCCTGTCCCCCTTGTAACCAATACCACCATAGATTTTCTCCCATGGTCTTGTTAAGGACATCAAGCTCCCTTATACCCAATCCTCCTACAAACTTGGGAGGAACACCTTCTCCGAGGCCACTGAGGCCCATTTTGTAGTATCCTTAGCTCCTTATCATAAGAAATTGTTGAATTTTGAGGTAATATCTTGATAAATCACTCTCGAGGAAGGTAGAATCAAGAGTTGGTATTAGTAGTTCCCTGAGGACCTATTTAAGAAGAGTAACATAACCAACCATATTTAAGGATTGGAAGGCCCAGTTATCCATCCTTTTGGAGATATTTTGTAAAACATCCTACAAACAAGAAATCCATAAAGAGTTTTCCATCAAAGGAATTCCCAAGTATCTAACTAGATGGATCCTTGATTGATCACCCGTTGTTGTCTCTAGAAGCATTTGTATGGGCTAATGAGTGTTGAAGAAGAGAAAGTAAGATTTATCTCCATTTACCATGGTTCCTCATGTTGCTTGGAAATCATAGAGGATATAATTGAGCACTCTAACTTCTTTGAGGTAGGGTTCCCAAAAGAGAAAAAAATAATCTACAAATTACTAGTGTGTTATTGATAGATTCTAACAATAAATGTGAATATGTTTGAGGGTTCCTTGCTTCAATATTTGTTTATTTTACCATCCTATACCCTCAGCTATAAGGATAAGGAGAAAGGAGGATATTGGGTCTCCTTACATAAAGCCTGGTTTGTCATGAAGATGTGGGATTGGGAACCGTTGGAAAAAATAGAGAAGAAGGGGTTATAAATGAAGGATTTAATCCACTCAATCCACTCCACTCTAATGTTTTCCTCTAGAGCTTATATTTGTCTCTAGGGTTTTCCTCTTGGTGTTTTACTTCCATGCGTCGCCCCAGTTGTTCCTCCAGTAGTGACAATTCTTCTTCCAAATATACTTACAATGAGAACTTGTACTTTTAAGGATCCCCTGGGCTTTTTCCATTTTAGTTGGCAACGCTGGCTTCTCTGATTGAGTTTTTTGAATCCTTTATTTTTCTGTGCAAATTTCTTGAAACAAAATCAGATTAAATCTTTTGTTTTTCTCCTAGCTTTCCATTATTACTAAAGGGTTGTCTCTGATTAGTTCCCATATTCATGGTATCTCTTGCATTTAAATGACATAGGCTTGTAGTCTAAGGATGGTGACTATATCTCATCACCCAATTCCCATGAATTTACAAATTAGGGTGTGATATTTCATATTTTTATGTGATTTCTCTTGACGATTATTATGGATTACAAACAATTAGGGTTTGATCTTTCATATTTTTATGTGATTTCTCCTGACGATTGTTAGGGATTACAAACTTGGGGCTTGATGTTTCCTTCAAGAGACACCTCCCCTTCATGCGATAATTCCATTTAGCCCCTAGAACCAAGTTTTCATTATTGATATCATTAACATATAAATATCCAACGCTCAGATCCAATGCTCCCTACCATAACTAGTGAGAACCTATAACCACATTTGGATAGGAGTGGATTGCACCCTTCCCTGCGGCTCTACTCATTCCAACCACTCAAAAAAGTCCATGATGGAAATAACCAAAAACATTATATTGGAGATCCATCTCTATACTTTTGATCTTAATAATTCAATTTTGTTCTATAAAACCCTCCAATTTTACGGAGCTTTCCCTTACTGCTTCATTTGGTCACAATTAATAATCATTATTAAAATCCATAGTAATAAATAACAAGAGTAAATAATGTGGTATACAACGTAGTTTTTGTTATCATATTCCAAAATATTTTGCATCTATAACAGATTAGTGTATTCATGCTCACGACAAGTCATTATTTAATTTTAACGGACATAAAAAATAATATATTGTGAACTTTTCAAAAATTTCAACTTTTATATTTCTAAAATTACAATTAAAAATTGAAATTAAAGTAATGCATAACAACACGCATTATTCATTCTTTCGAATTACATGTTCTAATAAAAAAATATCATATGATATGATGTTAAAGAAAATGCAACTTTAAATAAATCAAAATAGCATGCATTATTTATTATTTTCAGATTACATGTTTTTAATGAAAAATCTTATATGATATGATGTTCACCATCTCAATATTATAGATAGTGTGAATAGTTATGTTTTATAGAAGTAGATATGAGAAGGATTTGATGTAAACATGCAGATTATATAAATAAATAGTAGGAAATTAATATTTAAATGGTCACTAAAGTGTGAATATTTATGTTTTATAGAAGTAGATATGAGAAGGATTTGATGTAAACATGCAGAATATATAAATAAATAGTAGGAAATTTATATTTAAATGGTCACTAAATTTTATAATATTAGAGGTACTACTTTCCTACACAATTGACAATTAAAAAAAAAAAATTCACATTAACATAGAAAAACGCATGTTTTTGTTATAAGCGTCAAAACTTCATGAAAAAGGGTTTTATATACTTTCAATTTTCATATTTATTTAACATCATGAAAAGTGGTTTAAGTATTTGAATTCTTGTTATTTAAAAAAAAATGGCGATGAAAGATTGTCCGGGAGTTGTGAAAATATTTTAGTTTTAAATGTATACATAAATATTACTTAGTGGACTAATTTATTACGTATAAATTTGAAGGGAATTTTTCCTTTTTAATGTATTTTTGAAATTTGGTCTCTCAATAGGGATAGAAAATTAATATTACTTATGATTTATTTTTTAGGAGATACCCAACATATATTTCATTGACTTAGAACTTTTAATTTTGTTATTTTTCATGTTATTATTTTATTAATATAAAATACATTAATATTGACATTACGTAGGTGGTAACTTTTTGTGACTATTCTGATTGAGTTAGCACTTACAAGTGTTTCTCACCATTTTTATTTGCCTCTAATTACAAATACGTAGGGTTACATGGAAAGATAAGTATGTTAATTGGTATTTTAGTACTTGTAGAAAATTAATATCACTTATGATTCTTTTTAACAAGATTCCAAACATATATTTCACTGCATTAGAAGCTTTGATGATCATATTTCTACTTATATATTATGTTATCAATATTTACGTTATATAAAATACATCAACATTCATATTATGTAGGTGGTGGTGGCTTTTTAATGAATATTCCAATTGAATTAACACCTACCAGTGTTTCTCTCCCTTTCATACTTGCTTCCAATTACAAATCTATGAGGGTCACGTGGAAATACATGAATAGAAAGAGGGAAATGCCTTACAATATATAAAAAAATACACTGTATTTACTTTTCTAAGGGATTTTCTCATATGAAACGAGAACCACATGGATGATCATTATGTAATTGAATTAGTTGTTTAAATGAGAAATTGGTTAAAATGTATCACATTTTTTTAAAAGAAATGGATTCTTGTTGTAAGGGCTAGTTGACTTTTTCGACTAGACCCACAAGTTAGACAAATAACTAGAATCTGTGTCTAATATATGAGTTTGGTTCACTATCAAGTTGAGTTGGTTTCTGTGTCATTTCAACTCACTATATAGTTAACGTTCTTAGTTAGTTGCAATCATTGAGAGGCTATTTTATATACCAGATGTGGTAATAGTATGTAATGAAATTTGTGGATTAATATAAATAAGTGTTTTGGTTGGTCTAACAATATTCTTGTTTATTTTTTCAGTCGTTGGCGAAGAGGAGGGACCAAATGAAGTGGTCCCGACAAATGAGCCAATGGAAAAGCCAGGCGAAACGGATGTGAAGCAATTAATAATTGAAGAAGAAAGGGGAGTGGAGGAAAACCCGACAGTCCGCATGGCAGAAGCTGTCCCGGGGGATTTACCTCCAGCGGCTGAAACTGAGGAAGTTTTGGCTAAGCAAGAATGAGTAGAGTTGTGTGAAAAGCAAAGACTCCCTGTCAAGAAAAAATACCAGCTGCAATTTAAAGAAATAATGCAGCTTAAGATGGAGGTCAGGAAACTAAGGGGAAATGTACACAAATTGCAGAAGTGAATGAAGAAATACAAGCAGTAGGCCAAAAAGTCCAAGGGCACAGTAGTAGAAGCAGAGACTCAGGTGGATTAGATAGCCATGACTTTTGCTGCCACTCAAACAGACCCGGTCGAGTGATTATTTGAAGACCGTGAGTATGCCTTAATGGTCGAAGTGTAGACTTGGAAATCTACAGCAGCTCGATTTCAAAATGAGGTCAAAAGGACTCAGGGGCAAGCCTCCACAACCATTTTTGAATATTCGGAGCACATAGATGTCATGATATTAAGGCATGCAAAGCAGCAGCTCAAGATGGAGCAGCTGGAAAAGCAAGTGGCAGAGCTGAAAATTGATAAGGAGAAGATGTTTAATTTGGCACAAGAGGTGATGGCATGTCATCCCCTTGCTTCTTGTTATTCTCTATTCTTGCATGAACATTTTCATTTATTCTACATGGAGAGAATTAAGAATGAAATTAGTTATGAAATAGAGGACGTGTGTACAATTCCTTCTCATAATCAGGAGCCATGACGTGCCAACTCAGCATTTGATGTGTGAGTTTTACCTACATGGGTATCTATTGCGCATGGACATAGAATTTAACCTGGTCCCATATGTGGGGACATTCATTTAAGGGCCCTCACCTCTTATACTTTTAATCAGATCAGCGAGCAGAAGGCCTTTAATAATTTTGAGTCTAATCAGGTTACAAAGCCATTTATAGTAAGAAGAGAAAATGAAAGATCAATCACCATGTTCAGTAAACACAACACCTTTTTGGGAATTGAGGGGAACAGAGAAAGAATGTTGAGGACAGAAAAATGGTGCCTTGATCTTTGTGTCAAGAAATTAGTCACATTTCAAGATGAGGCCCTTGATTGCTGTCAGAAAAGGTGGATGATGTCACCTACAACTGTCCATAACAGGGAACCTTTTGGGGCACAAAATTTTGCACGAGCGCTCCCTAGAGTGCCCAGGTATGTGGTGTATTCCTGAACATGTGGAGTTCGATGGATGGGGATCTGGTTTCGGTTCCCCACTATCTGGTTGCCAGTAGAAAATTACACCCCAACATATAATGTTCCGGGAGATTTGTGGAAGAAAGTTCTCCTCTCAGATGGTTTTAAAGTTCCAGGGATAGATATGGCCAAAGAATACGATCTCACCCAGCTCCAGGAGGCCAACAGTCTGCAAAACCCAGACCTCCGGAGGCAGTGAACTGCATGAGGGCATGCAAAAGGCTAGTTTGGGGGAGATGTTGGGCACCAAATCGGGCTATCTTCTTGTTGCATTTCCATCACCCTTTTTGACCCTTTTGCATTTATTCACCTATGTTTACTATGCTAAATCCATGAGGTAATCACCCCTTTGCTATCTATTGGAATATTTTTTTAATGAAGTAAAGTCACGGGGTTTTACCTATTCACAACACTAAAACATATGTTTGACCACAACTTCTGGAGAATAGATATCAATCTCGCAGTGTCCCGCAACAGATCCGCAATTCACAGCAACGAACAGCCATAAGGAAGCCGTGTAGCTAGATTCACAAATCCCTGATCTATTCTTGGACCACTCGTTGATCTTGTCTATCTAGTGTTTGTGCCGTTCCAAACTAATGTACATTTTTGGGTATACGGTTCCCATATTTTTGGGAGAGATGTTGTTCTCCCTCGCTGTGTATAAAAGATAGGTTATTCTTGTAATTGGGGGACTCCCCATCAACATTGTAATAGCCCTTTACAGATTAATAAAATATCATTTGTTTTGTTGTTCCATTCTCCGCTGTGATTGACGCAGCCCTAATCACAGAGCTGGGCCTGCTCTTCTGATAAGGTGTTGCGTATTTATTTGTGTGTTGTTTATTATTTTATGATTTTTTTTACAGCTTGTTAATTCTTGTAATTTTCTTTTCTTGAGTTCTGTATCTAGTTTAGTTTTACAGCAATGTTTTGAATCTTAATCGCGAACCCTTGGTTGGAACGGATGGTACTGTTGCCCATGCATATACCTTGCACGTTGCCTTGAAAGGATATGCACTTGGATTGTTAAATTAATGTAGGAAAAGGGTGAATAGATTGTTCATACCTAGACCCCAACAATTGTTACATCGGCTTGATTATATTGTGACCCCTTAGACTCTTATATATAGAAGGGAGGTTTAGTCATTTGTAGCATCCAAGAATTGTTCATTTGTGTAATGTAAAGGAGGTTGCCCCCTTGAAGAGGTTGAATTCTATGGTGGTGATCTATCTTTTCTATCTTTTTGTGAGTTGGTTTCCTAACAGTTGGTATCAGAGCTTTGGATTCTAGGGTTTCACTGCTCCAAACAGGTCATTGTGGAATTTTCGCTATAACTTTTTTTTTGCAATGTTTCCAAAGCTAAAAAAAAACCCATTTGTGCTGAAATTGGTTTGAGCTTTGGGTCCAAATTTCAGAGCTTGTCTCGCTATATTTTCAGAGATATGATTTCAGGACTTTAGGGCTTTTGCAAACTCCCGAATTACATTCCAAATAGGTGACCTGGGGAAAATCATCATAACCTTTGTTTTGAGCATAAGATTGAAATTTCGTGAGAATTTTTAGAAAGAGGATAGCCTGTAGTTTTCTTTGTACCAAGTTCAGGTACTAAGGTCGAAACAGTGACATGTGGCACGTTGAACAAGTTCACTCTATTGAACTAGTTTATAATCAGGTCACCTTGGGAGCTTTGGCATAACTCTTCCTTGGAGAATCCAATATTGATCAAACTTGCGGGGTTAGAAAGAGGACTTGAAGGGCTACATCAGGATGAGATTTCAAATATTCGAGATCCATAGTTACAGAATACAACAGATTCAATATCGAGCTCTTACAAAGTGAAAAAAAAAGGTTTGAGTTTTTTTTAAATTTTGCATAAGATTGGTTTGAAAAATTAGTTTGAAGGAATTCAAAGGGATTTGTGAAGAATTATTAGCATTAATTAATTCCCTGAAGATAGAAAATGGAAACACCTAGTAAGCAACATGAAAGCTCTAGCATGACTTGTGAAGAAGAGGAAGAAATGAAACATGATATATCAAAATTTCAAGACCATATACAACAAATTTCATTCTCACTAAAGGTGAATGAAGCTAATATGAATGGCATGCAAGTTACGATGGAAGCTAAGATGGATGGCATGGAAGCTAAGATGAATGGCATGGACGATAAGATGGAAGAATTGAAGATAAATTTGAATAAGTTGCTACAAGAAATGGTCACTAATGGTGAAAGGGTAGTAAAGGAAACTCATGATGAGAACAAAAGAAATGTTAATCATGATTTCATAGACTCTAATGTTGGATTGAAGATGCACCATGTTCCAAAAATTGATATGAGGAAGTTTGATGGCAAGGATCCCAGAACATGGATACTACAGATGGAGCAATTTTTCGATCACCATAATGTGCAAAACACACAAAAGCTATGTATTAAAACTTTATATTTGGAACCAAATCAGTTTGTATGGTATCGATGGCTTTGCTCTCGTAAACAAATTGTCACTTAGGAAATTTTTATGGAAGAAATGATAGCACATTATGAGGATACAAAAAGCAACACCTTTTTTAGCTAGTTGATAAATATCAAACAAAAGGGCTCAATGATGGAGTACATTGAGGACTTCGAGGAATTGAACATAAGGGTAAAATATATTCTAGAGGAGCATAGGATTGATGTGTTCATAGGGAATTTAAAGGATAATATCCAACATGAAGTTTTCCTTTAGGAACCTGATTCATTGGAGAAGGCATTCAGGTTAGCAACAAAAATGGAAAAAAAATTATGGCAACCAAGAAGCCTACCACTCACAACTATAAAGATGGAAGTTTTGTTTCCCCTAGCCTTCCACAACCTACAAGGTTGACACCACACCAATTGAAGAAAAAAGAGCAAAAGGGCTTTGTTACAGTTGTGATAGAAAATACACTAAAGGTCATAAGTGTGTTGATAATAAATTATTCAACATAGATTGTGAAAAGGAACAAGACATGTCAAAAGAAGAGGATATACTCCAAGAACAAACCGTAGATAAAGAAGAAATGAATCCAACCATATCTTGTAATGCATTGGCTGGAATTACCACTCCTCAAACTATCAAGATAGAAGGACATATCAAAAAGAAAAAGGTAATAGTGTTGATTGATTCGGGAAGTACCCATATTTTATTCATTGTAAGATAGCAAAGAAATCGAATTACTTCCTATATCCAGCAGCAGAGTGTCAAGTGATGGTTGCAAGTGGAGGAACCATTGCTCTAGAAAGTGCCATAATATCAAGCTATTCATGGGAGAATATGTATTGAATAGCCCAATGCTTTGCTCTAGAAAGTGCCATAATATCAAGCTATCCATGGGAGAATATGTATTAAATAGCTCAATGCTTTCCATTCCAATGGGTGGTGCTGATGTTGTACTAGGAGTCCAATGGCTACAATCCTTGGGTACAATAGCTTTTAATTTTCAAGAACATTTCATGAAATTTTGTGCGGAAGGAAAGGAAGTGGAATTAAGGGGTATTGCAGGGAAACCAAGAAAGATAATCAGCTCTAACGGTATGACAAAGCTTCTAAAGAAGGAAAAACAAGGTGTAATTACACAATTATGTTCGCTAGAGGTTCCCACATCAAAATCATCTATTTCTCCAGATCTCCAAAAAGTCTTGGACAATCATTCCAAGGTATTTGAGACTCCCAAAGGTCTCCCACCTATTCGTGATCATGATCATGCTATTCATTTGATTCCAGGAAGTGTTCCTCCAAACATCAGGCCGTACAGATATCCCTATGCCCAAAAGATTGAAATTGAACATATGGTTGCAGAAATGCTAGAGGCTGGTATAATTCAACCTAGTCAAAGTTCTTTCTCTGCTCCAGTAGTATTGGTGCACAAGAAGGATGGATTGTGGCGCATGTATCCAGATTATCAGGAGCTCAACAAGCTCACTATTAAAGATAAATTTATCATTCATGTCATTGATGAATTATTGGATGGATTTCATGGATCAGTTTACTTCACCAAGTTGAATCTTCATTCAGGATATCATCAAATTAGAATGAAGACTGAAGCTATTCTGAAAATAACATTTAGAAATCATGAGGGTCATTATGAATTTTCGGTCATGCCTTTTGGCCTTACTAATGCAGCTTCTACATTTCAAGGTTTGATGAATTCTATTTTCAAACCCTTCCTTAGAAAATTTGTGTTTGTATTTTTTGATGATATACTAATCTGCAGCAAGTCTTGGAAGGATCATGTTGAACATGTTGACAGGGTGCTCAAACTATTAGAGGAGAAACAATTATACACAAAAAGCTCCAAATGTTTCTTTGGAGTACAAGAGGTGGAATATCTGGGTCATATTGTATCTCATGAAGGTGTTAAGGTAGACCCTAGCAAAATTAAAGCCATTAAGGAATGGAAAATACACACACCAATAAAGCATTTACGAGGATTTCTTGGGTTGACAGGGTATTATCACAAGTTTGTTAAAAAATATGGGAGAATAGCGGCACCTCTAACAACATTATTCAAGAAAGATGAATTTTCATGGACTCTAGAAGAAACGAAGGCCTTCGAACATCTTAAAGAGGCAATGTTCCAAGCATCAGCCTTAGCTACGCCGGACTTCAAAAGAACCTTTATTGTGGAATGTGATGCTCGAGGAAATGGAATTGGTGTTGTTTTAATGCAAGATCAAAGACCCATTGCTTTCTAAAGTCGTCCAATTAAGGGAAATTGTTTACACAACGCTATTTATGAGAAGGAAATGTTGGCAAAACTACATGCACTTAAGAAATGGTGACCCTACCTAATGGGAAGACACTTCAAGGTAAAAATGGATCATGATAGTCTTAAATACTTTTTATAACAAAGATTATCCTTTGAAGAGCAACAAAAATGGGTCACAATGATGTTGCGTTATGACTTTGAAATCATCTACAGAAAAGGGAAGAAAAATGTTGTGGCAGATGCACTCTCAAGAAAGGATGAAGATGTGGAAGCATTGTTGTGCGCCAATTCTATTATCCAAACAGATTGGATAAATGAAGCAAGGGAGGAATGGAATAATGATGAAGAAGTGTGGGCACTCATTCAAAAGGTACAAAAAGACCCCAGTACATCTGATACATTTAGCTGGAAAAATTATTCGTTATGGTACAAAGATCACTTATACCTATGTAAGAATTCCCAACTCAAACAAAAGATTCTTATGGAATTGCACACTTCTACCTTAGGAGGGCACTCGGGATTCTTAAAAACTTACCACAGCGTTAAGAAGGAATTCTTTTGTGATGGCCTTAAATCGGATATTCAAAAGTTTCTGGCATAATGTTTAGTTTGCCAACAAAATAAAGTTGAAACAATTAAGATTCCAGTTCTATTACATCCTTTATCCATTCCAAGCCAACGTTGGGAGGAGGTTTCAATGGATTTTATCACAAGTGTTATTGGGAAATCTAGTGTCTATGCAGAGCTGCTAGTCCCACTAAGGCTGGTAGCTACCTTAGGGGACTAAGGCTGGTAGCTACCATAGAAACAAACAAACTAAAACCATTTTCATTTTCCTTTATGAGAAATAGATAAGAAGGGAATAAAGGAGACCAACCTCTGTCTTGCGCTTGGTTCCTTGCTTGATTCCTCTCCCTTCTGATAGATCTTTGCCACTCTCTTCCTTGTATACCCCACTTCAAAGAGCAGTTGTAGAATCAAAGCAACATAACACTATCCAAGAACATAGATCTATTATCATAAAAAATATAGGACCAGATATATATTGACCACACAAATGCATATATCATCAATCATACAAGAATGTGGAGGAAAACTTGAATAGATTTAATGATAATTAAGAAATAGCAAAGAGGATTACAACCAATTGTTCTGACCCAGCATCATCCTCTCAACAAGAAAGCCCTTCTTCACCTCATGAAAAGCTTAGATCACCCAACACTTCGATGTTGCAACAAGAAACCAGCAGCACTTCCTTACAAGATACAAAATTCCAGCATCTGGATCTCTGGGATGAGGGATCCATATATAGATGTGTGCAAGGGGGGTGAGTCAGCTTTTGAGATTTGATTAGTGTCCTCTCTCTGATAGTTCTTGATTCCACTTGGAGATTGATGATCTCTTACTCATCACTGGGCGAATGCAGAGAGGCAAGTGTCACAGGAGAAGTTTCTAGAAGATTCCATGATCCTCCACCTTGCAGATTGACCCTGCCATTTGTCCACTCTTGCCCATCGCACCCCATAGAAGGGCTTTTCAAGATGCATCGCACCTCCCGTCTGTATTTAGGTGGGATGCAACACACTTTGACCATGGAGCAGGTGAGATGGTCCAGTTTTGACCAGTTCTGAGCAGTTTTTCATGGAGAACTTCTGGGAGAAGATGTAATCAGTTGACCTTGTTCTTTTAGAGGTTGGAACAACACTTTTAGGGACTTAAGAGCCCTTGGTTTATGGACATTTATGATTGGGGTTGCAGTGCCAAAAAATGTCTATAATAGTTGCCCCCTAAAGTATGAGGTCGTTAATCTGTTTTGATGTCGGGTGAAATGCTTTATCATGAGGATTTGAAGTTTTTACGAGCTGGAAGGCGACCTGTAATAAGATACAATACAATACATTATCTTCATAATATTTTCATGATCTAGCTGAGGCGAGCATTCCCATGCTCAGCTTTATAAATTGATTTTCATGTGCATAAGACAGACAATCGTCTGAGTGTAGACTGATGATTCTGGTAGAGCCATCATCCCTTAGGTTGGATGATTATCTGTGTAGTAATGATGTACATTTGATGTATTTATTTTCCTGAATAAATATCGCAGCCCGGATGGATGAAACTAGATCCGGGGTATTCAATCTCGTTCGATCTCCACTCAAAGTACAAGTCGATCCATGTGAGAAATGTTCTGGAGTCGAACATGGAAAGACATCCCCTGATTACCAGCCAATGATGTAAGCTATTAACAGGCGCGAGAGGAATCACCGATAATGATGATGACTCTCAAGGTACTACAGTACAATTCACGTGGTGTGAATAAGGGACTTGGCGTCGAACACCACGCAAAATCTTTCGGTCGAAGGCCATTGATGTAAAATTGTCGCCGGAAGTGAGAAACTTGCCATTGAGGCATGCAAGCTTCAAAGTACTGAAAGGGTTGTTCCTAGATCGACTTCTTGGATAGTGAGTTGATGTCGACAAGAAGCGATCCGTCATAGGAGGGCCTTAGTGAATCCCACATCAATGACACGGAATGGAGGAAATGATTTTAATGGAGGTGAAAACAATCTGGTGATATAAGGTTCAGGGTGGCAGTCATGAAAGAATGGAGCGTGAATGTATTGCAGTGGGTGAGACACAGGTGAATTCTCTGAGCGACTTCTCTTGAACATATCGGCGACACTGACATGATGGATTGGTAGCATTAACCCCAAATATGGATGGTGTGACGGAACCATGGTGATGTGACCAGTGAATGGAACAACCCAACCTGACTCGGATGCGGAGTGAAAGTGTCATGCTCAAGAGCGACTTGCTACCAATAAAGTTTTTTCAAGTTTCCTTCCCAATTTTTCCCCAGTCATTGCTGACCAATACCTCTTTATTTTTTTCAAGCTTGAGGAGGATAACATATGCTTGTTCTATAATATGCCCTTCAGGAAAGCCCATCGCTATGTTTTAACGAGCCTAGCGATAGTGAAACTCGTTCTTGTCTGTATGGACAAATTTGTCGCTATTTGGTTTTAACAAGTTTAACGACAAGGATAACTCGATCCTTTTTAATTTTAGAGAGTCTGAAAAAGGGATGTAAAGAAAACTCCAATAATCCTTTTTCGTCATATAATCCCTTGAGTCCGAAAAAGTATAAAACAATACAAAAGGAATGAATTTTCGGTACTTTTAACGAGCCGAACAAAACAAGCGCTCCATATTTTTGTGTAATAATCCCTCAAGTCCAAAAATATTAAAATCTAAAGGAGGGATAGCACTTCCGGTCCCTTTAACGAGCTGGAGAGGCCAATCGCTCGGCAATATTTTCATATTTTACGAGTCAGTTGGAAAGAGCTTAAATGAGACTCATTTTTTGAGGAACGAGTGATAAATTCGTGTAGTAGCTGATTCCAGGTAAGTTTTGGAATTTTCCAATCATGGCAGTGTCACAAGGATGGCTAACAGGATCACTCTTTGCAGCTATTCCTCAAAAAGGGTAAACAATCAAATGGAGGTGAATGATCGGCCAATACAGAGTGGAGGTGATGATGAGAACACGACCAAGGCTTCAAAGGCTGATGGTAATACATTCACAATGGTTATTTATCGGAAAATGTCTCATTTTTTAATGAGCTTAAACTCTGGGGGAACATTTGCTCATTGCTTATGTTTATTTTTTAACGAGCTTGAATTCCGCATTAAAACTGCTCGAGCCAGTCGTATAATAAGGATGTATCATATAAAAACGACATTTTTTCAAACCTTTGCCCCGCATCCTTTCTTTATGCAAGTTAGGAAATGACCAATCCTACGAGTTTAAAGGGTTAGAGAACATATAAATTTAAAAAATAAATGGTCGCTCTTCGCTTGCACGCCAAAATGTTTGCATGCCCCAAGGTATAGCGAATTAGAGTTTCCAGGTTACCCCTCAATTTGTAGACAAAACATTTGTTTTATCGGGAAAGGCCTACCTTTTCCAGGTTACCCCTCAATTTGTAGACAAAACATTTGTTCTATCGGGAAAGGCCTACCTTAACAGAGGTATCTTATTCCGGTCTAATCCCATTTTCCAAAATGGATGGGTGTGTCAGCCAGTCATATATCCTCTGCGGAACCCTACCCTATACCCAAGGTTTTCCTGTCAAAACAGGCCAAGGTGCATGCCCCCTGGGTTTTAGTCATATCTTCTGAATCGCTCGCACTCATCAGGAGGACGGACTGGGGATTGATGAGACATTCCTTTCATGAAAAGACCATTCAGGGTTGGTGTATGACTATTTGCTATGTGTGAACCGGGGAATGAAAGCTGGTCTACGAGCTTGACCACTCTTCCTTCATGCGGAAAACACATTACTCTAAAGAGTGAGGAGACAATGGCTCCCATGCAATAAATATAGTCTCGTCCAAGGAGTAGATTATAATCTAGGGGTCCTTGGACTACCATTACGTTCATGTGAACGGTTTTCCTTCTCAAAGTTATTGGCACATTGGGAAGGATCCCTAATGGTTGACTGGTTCCTTTGTCAAAGCCTGTTAGATTTCTCATCTTAGGCAAAAGCGATGGTGAACCAAGCGTTTTCCAAGCAGTTGAGGAAAGGATACTCATAGAAGCCCCTTCATCTATGATGGTACCGGCCATGACCATTCTATATATTTGAGCAATGATTCGAAATGGTACACTAGCTGGTAAACAGGGTCTGCCTAGTAGATTCCAATCAAAGGAAACAACCAGGTTGCTTGGAGGTGGGACCGAATAGACGGCCGGGTATGACTCTGACGAACTTCCTTCCTGCAGTAAAGGAAGGGGTAGACTGCCCCCATGTTCATCAGATTCTGTGCTTACGAAGAGAATTTGAACGATGTCGTTCTTGTTCTCTTCGGCGACTGTATCATCTGAAGATGGATCTTCTGAAGGCAATACCGGGTCAACTGCCGCCTCAACCTTTTGACTTTCGTCTGGTGTGGATTCAGATGCTTTATCTTCAATGATAGACGCTTCGGCCGACCACAAGGGCGTGTCAGCCAGATTTTCAACTAGTGATGGACTCGGCAAGAGCTTCTTATATCCAGGAGGAAGCCGTAACGGTGAAACCAGACGGTCGTCCAAAACTCTTTTAGCCTCGTCTAATAAGGGACAACGGTGGACGGCGTGATCGCCTTCACATAGTTTACAAGGAAATTTACATTTTCCTTTTTGTCCAAGGGCTTCACTTCCACTAGTTGACGGTGTACTTTCAACGTGATCATCAGAGGTTGATGACACCGGATTGTGCAAACGAGCAGACCAATCCCTTAAGATCTGAGGGATGCAAGGACAATCTCGATGATAGTGGTCTCGTTTGCAAATGACACATGGAAATTTAGGCTTGGATGGTGCAGTGTGTGGATTTTCGCTAGATGATGCATGGTCGCCCCTTTTCGCCTTTGGCTCCTTCTTCTTCTTCTCTTTCCTCTTCTCGGTTACTTGATTTTTGGCTTTACCAACTTCATCAAGCGAAGACGAAGGAGGAGAGGAAGAATTGGACGAAATAGAGGGTCGAGGGGTAACTCTGGTATCGTTTAGTTGCTGACTTGATTGTTCAGGGATCACGGTGTTCTAAACGATAGAAGTTGAGAAGAGCCACACGGGAAAGCCAATTGTCAATCCTGGGAGCGACAATGTGGCCATATGGGGTGTGCCAACATCTCCCCAAGAGGAGAAAGGACTAGGACTTCCCCCAAGGGGAACTCCTTGGTTGGTGGACTCCATTTTTCTCAACCTAGGACCAACGTAGGAAAGGTGATATTTATTCCGATTAAAATAAATTTTAGACGCTTTGACACAACTTGTTTTTTCAATTTTTAAGAGTCGAGAAAAAAAAAGATGACTCTAGTCGCCTTCGATTTTTAATGAGCCTAAAGTGACAAGTGCTCAGATGGACCTTTTCCTTTAAGGAGTATGAAAAGGAACGAAAGAGACTACTCTGGAAATCTAGATAGAGGGATTACCAAACCAATCACAAAACTGCAGAAGTCAATCTTCCCGAATGCTATGTTCAGTGCATTGCGATCGATAGGGCGGTAGACACGACTTCCTATGGAGAAAGGATAAAGCCTATTGTGGTCTCCCAATATATACTTGACGGCACGTGGGAGCACAAGTCCGTACTGGCACTTATCGTCTCAAAGTGGAGGAATCACCCAACCGTCAATAAAAACAACAGTTACCAGGCTTTACGACTCCGGAATACATCTCTAGCCTAGACTTCTAAATGTTGTGCGTTAGGTTCCAAAGCGTTTTTAGATTCATTAAATTTATTCTACAGTTGATCTTGCTTAAGAAATTTTCCTTTCAGGTTCACCGCGTGATGTAGATGTACAATTCCTAAAATGCAATCTAAGATGATAAACAATCATTTAATCTTCTTTTTGCAATGAAAATCCTAGCTACTAAGGAAAGAGAGATGACGTTCTTTCAACATAGAGCAGAGAGCACACACTATATGCACTGTCCTAAATCAAACCAACAAACAATCTAAATGCAAATCTGAATTATTTTTCAAAGCGACATTACTAACAAGTTTCTTTTCAAGACAAAATGAAGACAATGATGACACTTTGCGATTTGGAATTGAAAACTTTCTTTTGACACTTGAAAAACTACTAATTCAAATCAAATACAAGAGTAACAGTTTAATCAACTATCAAGAACAATCGGATTCTCTTCTATGATTGAAAATGACACTTGCGACACTTTCAAATCAAGAAACAACAGTACAATTACACTACTTCTTTGTAAAAGAGAACTGAAAATGGCTCAAAATAAATAAAAACATTTACAGTCCTTTGCACAATGGAGGCAGAATAATGGTAAGGAAGGGGGTTTCAACAGAGGTGTACTGACTACAGGCAGCAAAACTCTTGAATAGAGCTGAAAAGAGTGAACACAGAAACCAAAATCTAGGAGCAGGAAAGGCCTTGTCTGATCAGCGCACCTGTAACACAGTGAAAAAGAGATGCAGCGCACCTACTACACTCGGAAAGCGCGATGCATCTAGAATTCACAGAAGAGACAGTGCGCTGGACCAGGGACAAGACTTTAACTGGGTTCTGGGTCACAATTTGCAGCTCAGTTCAGGGATTTAGGCTGAGCAAGTGGTAATTAGTAAATCAATCATAGGGGTAGATCTAAAGAGGTTACTAGAGCCACCACAAGGGCAATTAGAGAGCTTGTAAATCAATTTTTCAGTTCATAAACAAAACCCGGAGATAGACTGAAGTAGCATTGATCTACTTTGCACTTGCATAGCAAATTCAGTTCGAAGGGTAGCTGGCTTGACTTCAGGCTCCGTCTGTAAGTTTATAAAGTAAACAAATGTAGATAAACAAACAATCTATTCGTTCCCCAGTGGAGTCGCCATTTTGTTATCGGGAAATCTAGTGTCTATGCAGAGCTGCTAGTCCCACTAAGGCTGGTAGCTACCTTAGAAACAAACAAACTAAAACCACTTTCGTTTTCCTTTATGAGAAATAGATAAGAGGGGAATAAAGGAGACCAACCTCTATCTTGCACTTGATTCCTTGCTTGATTCCTCTCCCTTCTGATAGATCTTTGCCACTCGCTTCCTCGTATACCTCGCTTCAAAGAGCACTTGTAGAATCAAAGCAGCATAACACTATCCAAGAACATAGATCTATTATCATAAACAATATAGGACCAGATATATATTGACCACACAAATGCATATATCATCAATCATACAAGAATGTGGAGGAAAAATTGAATAGCTTTAATGATAATCAAGAAATAGCAAAGAGGATTACAACCAATTGTTCTGACCCAACATCATCCTCTCAGAAAGAAAGCCCTTCTTCACCTCATGAAAAGCTTAGATCACCTAAAACTCTAATGTTGCACCAAGAAACCAGCAGCACTTCCTTACAAGATACAAAATTCCAGCCTCTGGATCTCTGGGATGAGGGATCCATATATAGATGTTTGCAAGGGGGGTGAGTCAGCTTTTGAGATTTGATTAGTGTCCTCTCTCTGATAGTTCTTGATTCCACTTGGAGATTGATGATCTCTTACTCATCCTTGGGCGAATGCAGAGAGGCAAGTGTCACAGGAGAAGTTTCTAGAAGATTCCATGATCCTCCACCTTGCAGATTGACCCTGCCATTTGTACACTCTTGCCCATCGCACCCCTTAGAAGGGATTTTCGAGATGCATCGCACCTCCCGTGTGTATTTAGGTGGGATGCAGCGCACTTTGACCATAGAGCAAGTGAGATGGTCCAGTTTTGACCAGTTCTGAGCAATTTTTCATGGAGAACTTCTGGGAGAAGATGTAATCAGTTGACCTTGTTCTTTTAGAGGTTGGAACAACACTTTTAGGGACTTAAGAGCCCTTGGTTTATGGAAAGTTATGATTGGGGTTGCAGTGCCCAAAAATGTCTATAACAACAGGTTTACCCAAGTCCGAGGGAAAGAGTGTCATCATGGTGGTAGTTGAAAGACTTACCAAGTATGCACACTTTTGTGCATTATCACATCCATTTAAAGCCAGTACAGTTTCTACTGCATTTATGGAAATAATTCAAAAGCTACATGGAAACCCAAAGATTATTGTAAGCGACAGAGATCCTATTTTCACTGGAAATTTTTGGAAATAATTATTTTCTTGTCTCCGTACTCAGTTAGCTCATATATCATCTTATCATCCTCAATATGATGGGAAAATTGAGATAGTAAACAAATGTTTGGAAGGATATCTTCGTTGCTTTGTATCTGATAAAGAGACACAATGGGTCAAATGGTTGCCTCTGGCTGAATGGTGGTATAACACTTCCTTCCATACTGTAGCAAAAATGACCCCATTTATGGCACTTTATGGATATCATCCACCATCCATCACATCATATTTAAGAGAAAATTCTAAGGTTCAAGCAGTGGAACATCACATCGAACATCAACAACAAGTTCTCCAACTCTTAAATGATAACCTCACGTTGGCACAGAATAGAATGAAACAACAGGAAAATAAAAGAAGTTTTGATGTAGGTGACTGGGTATTCCTACTACTACAACCATATAAACAAATGTCCCTCAAGCAAGCTACAAAGGATAATAAATTATCACCAAAGTATTATGGTCCGTATAAGGTGTTGCAAAAGATTGGTACTATGGCATACAAATTAGAGCTTCCTACAGCTTCTCGAGTGCACCCATTTTCCATGTTTCATGTCTAAAGAAGGTTATAGGTGACAAGATTCTAGTTCAAACAATATTGCCAGAACTTGACGAGGAAGGAAAAATCATATTGGAATCGGAAGCAGTCACAGAAATAAGAACTCGACAGCTACGAAATCGATCAATTTCGGAGTATCTCATCAAGTGGAAGAACTTATCTGCTAAAGATTCAACATGGGAGGATGAAAATTTTATACAGAAGCACCCGTAACTACTCAAGCGTTAAGGACAACGCTTTTCGGAAGGAGAGGGGCATGTTAGGCCCCTATAATACTAGTGATTCCCCATTACTATTATCATTGTATCCATTATTGTTATTATTGTGCCCCTATTGTCCCCATATTGTAATTAGTATGCCCCATAGAAACCTGCTATTGTTATTTTTGTGCCCTTGTGTTATTACTGTTATGTCGGCTTGATTATATTGTGACCCCTTAGACTCCTATATATAGTAGGGAGCTTTAGCCATTTGTAGCATCCAAGAATTTTTCATTTGTGTAACGTAAAGGAGGCTACCCCCTTGAAGACGCTGAATTCTAAGGCATTGATCTATCTTTTCTATCTTTTTGTGAGCTAGTTTCCTAACAGGTAAAACCTTCATGAAGATACTCATAATTTTATAAAATTAATTAGAATCAAGTTTCGAATATGAAAACGAGTGTCACATCCAGGAATACATGGGAGTAAAACTCGATGAGGACTCTGATAAAGGGGCAAAACACTATAAGCATTATTACGAAACAATAATTGTGTTACAAATAATTAAAAGGGAAATAATTAACAAAGGAGATAAGAGATGTGTAACACAATAATAATGCATCATTCGAGTCGACTTGGAATGTCAGAGTGGTAGATTGCTAATGCACAAGACTCCAATGAGGATGTTAGAGAAAACTAAGAGTGGAGAGGCATAAAACTGATGGCTTCAGAGCAAAGTGAGATTCTACAATTGTGTTTTATCCTAAGGAAACAAGTCAACACTATGTATTTCAAGACTATAGACCTGCAATTCATCAATATCTAATGTTAAATATAAATAGTCCCATAATTTATGAAAATATAAGTCAAAGTTTGAAAATGGACTCAAAACCATCCTTAAAATTGGTATCAAGAAAATGAAGAAGAAAGTTTAAAATATCGACTACTTGTATAAATGTGGATGACCAGTTGGTCTTGGGTTAGGAAGGAGGAAATCTACAACATTTTCCTTAAAATAAGAGGTCTCACCAAAGAGACCCCTTTCCAAGTTTGTTAACTATAAAATAAATTATTACTCTCTTATATATAAAGTTGATAGTCACAACCCTTGTTGAACTAGTTTATAGAGTATGCACATAAATCCTACAAAACCAATGAAATAATCTTTTCAAATATGAGTGTCTAAGTTGAAAAAGATTCAATCCTAACTGCAATCAATAACATATCAAAGTGGGCATCGATACCGAAATTGAAAAAATAACTATCTAATTTGATATTGTACAACACTCAAGAGACCAATATAGTAGATAATTTGGTTGCTCACCATCCATTAACTGACCAAAACTCACTGAATATTCAACAATAATAATTGGGTTAAGCCATATTCATCTATATTAAGGGGAAAAGTACCCAAAAGGATATTGATTTGTTTGTGAAAAGCTTTCGGATGAAAGTGATAACGATTATGAAGGTAAGCAGATGGATTAGTTTGTAGGCACTCTCTAGAAGAGAGCTCTGATGTTGTTCGTGAATTTTATGTATAATCAACCACAAGCAAAAGATGAAACTAGAAATAATTTCCTCTCCTTCTTCGAATCTCGAGTTGTTCATCATGTCACTGCACATAAACATAAGGAGATAACTAAAAGTAGAGAATTAGTTTTGGAATATGATAAAATATTTAAGGACATGCTGAGTTGGATATGTCATTGTTCAATGACATGTAGTTGGACTAGTTTTGAAAATTAGATCCCATTCAAAATGCATGAGATAATGACATGTGAAATAGAACATAAAAAATACCAACCGATTGAAACTATAATGAATTCTAGTCAACTTCCTCACCAATAGATACGATATTAGAGAAACAATATGAACAATTAAAAAAATATTTTCAAAACTTGACAGTATGACAAAATGAGATTTGATGCAATAATTACATGAATTGAAAATAAACAAAATATAACTTTAAATTTGGATATTCCCTTTAGTAGGATGTCTATCATGTGAAACTTGACTTATATTTTCAAATCTATTAATTTTCAATAAGCCACACCAAGTGATATTGCCCATACAATCTCAAGAATCTCAAATGAAAATGGTGTGGAATATGTGAGGAAGCAAAAAATTATACTCAGGAATTCCATTTAAATAGATACAAGAGATTAAAATGTCATTTATTTTATGACACATAAGCAGATGATCAATTAATGGATCCTACTATATAAGGTGGAAGAGGAAATTTCTATCAAAATAATGGTTATTGGAATTGTGGCGGATACCAATAAGGGAGAGGCCAGAGGGATTTGAAAGAGACCAAGGCTGGGGCCAGGTTAGACCTTATTGTTTCACATGTTGGTAAGGATTCCATATGCCCCCTAACTTCCCATAGGAAAATAGAACTGACCTAATGTTCTATAATATATGTAGGTTGGTGACTATAATCTAGAACATTTCCCTAATATTTTAGAAAAGTATCAAATAGAATAGTTGTGAACTTACTTCATAAAGTGGAGAAACATTAATTCTCGATTAAAAAAGTCTTCAAGTTGTAACTAGGTTACTTGGAAAGACAAGCAAATAGCCCCACAGGGATCATGTATCAAGACAACAAAGACCCAATACTCCATACCGAAATGTCACGCACTAGGAATAATTAATGAAATAACCACTTAGATTACTAAAGCTTTCCATCAAATTCCTAAATATCTCCCGACTCTACATCAAATAAGGATACAATACAATTTGATAGAATTAACTAACTGCCTCAGTGGATTTGATTCACTTCCACACAAGATTTTCATCTTTGTTTATCTTTATTTTTCCATCAAATTCCTAGATATTTCCTGACTCTACATCAAATAAGGATATTGTATAAGCAGACAGAATTAAATGGCTGCCTCACTGTATTAGGTTCACTTCCACACAAGACTTTTATGGTCATGGTGACGGGTTAAGATTATTTAGAAATTACAAGTATACTATATTTTTCAATATATTAGCATAAATTTATTTAATATGAGTCGAGGGATTCAATTTCTTCGATTGAATTTTTTTTATGTGCAAACATTATATATATATATATATATATATATAACAAAAATTCAAGTTTTATGGTGGATTGATATCCTTACACATCACCATAATGGGTTGTAGAATAAGCCTCTTAGCTTAATTATATGTATTTATATTTTAAAAATAAAACAAATTTATATGAATTTATTTTTTATTATATCATTAATAATAAAAATAATAAATTTATATTTAATAAATATTATTTTGCTTTATATATTTTATGGTAATCTATTTATATTATTTTTATAAGAATTAAGTCATTATAAATATATTTTTGTAATAAAATAATTATTAAAATGTTAAAAATATTTAAATATAAACCATGTATTTTTTTAACAAATCATATTAAAAAAATTTAAATTAACTTAATAGTTAATAGTTTCCATACATGGTGCTAAGGAAGGAAAGGTGTTAACCGGGGGAGTTGAGGCGAAAGAGCAAGGTTGATTCACTTAAGGAGGATTTCCTTCAATTATTGTTATGTTTTCTTAGGAAAATTATAGAGTTGATTATGTTTTATGTCAGGATAGTTGTGTTGGTTTCTAGTTGCTTCATGGTTAGCATGCTTGAATTTGAGGATGTAAGACTTGGTTATTAGAGGGATGGATGAAAATTAATTGTATGGGTGTTTGGAGGTTTAGAGCGTGGAGATTGGAGACAAGTAAGGTGAGAAATAACAAATAAGAAGAGAAAACAGGTACTAAGAGGGACAACATGTAGGAAGAAAGGAAGAGACAATTTGTAGGAAGAAAGAGAGGACAAAAGATGAGGAGGATGTGAGTATATACGGTTGACTAGACCTATTCCTATAAGTGATAGAGAGTGGCAAAGATATAGAATAATGTCACCAAAGATAAATTACAAACTATAGTAATAGTTGAATGTTATCACCAATGTTTTATAAACTCAATGAAAAGAAAATTTGAGAAAATTGAAAATTAGGCTAGAATAATTACATCTATTCACACTTAGATACCATCTCAAATCATAAGCTAACTACTCAATATAGAGATATGAAAGAATAATAAGACAAAACACAACACAAATTTTATTGTTGAAAATTAAAAAAAATTGTTAGGAATTATTTTTTATTTTTTTTTATAAAAAATTAAATAAAATGAATAAAAAAATGTATATACGTAATGTGTGATATATTAATTAAAAAATATAAAAAACAAATTAATACATCTAATAAAAAAAAGTATGATATAAAAAACATGGTTGTTGAGTAAATAACAAATACTAATTCAATGTGATGTGTTATTTAAAAGTAACCACGAACAATAAAAATAAGGGAAAAAGAAAATTGATACCATCACTAATAAAAACAAGGAAGGCTGCGAAGCAGCTAGTCCCTGCACATAGTTCTATCTAGCCCATTTAGCTTTCGAGAGATGCACATAAGTAACTGACATAGCCATACAGCCACCCTGCACATAGTTCTATCTAGCCCATTTAGCTTCCGAGAGATGCACATAAGTAACTGACATAGCCATACAGCCAGACAGATCCACATAGTTCTATCTAGCCCATTTAGCTTCCAGCCAGTCATAGCCTAGCTGCCAGACATAGAGGGCTGTCGAATAATATAAAATGCACCAGTTATTTCAAAACAATGTAAGTTTTTTCCTGAAGTAGCTCAGCTTGTCACCTAGAATAATTCGAGAGAAAAGAAAACAGTTAACTCTCAGTTCATTCTAGCTTCAATACAATGTAGCCTAATTTACTAAACTATTTTCCCTGGCCTGGGGTATTTCCTATTATAACTAACATAATCCAGGTCTCTAATAAACCCAAAAGAAAACAAGAAAAGCAATGGAATTCTAACTTACTGCGTCGAGGTCCCATGAACTCCACATAGAAATTATTGCTTGAATCCTCTACATTCTTCATTTTAAAGCCTTTCATCATACTGCCCATTGACCAACACTTTCCAGTTAGCCAACGCACAACGAACTTCGTATGATTTCATGTAAAAAATGTTATGAAACCCCAAGAATTTCATAAAGCTTGCAGTATCTTATGAAGGAGAAGGGAGAAAACCATGATATGGCATTACTTTACAGTAACTCCAAGCCATAACAGATTCCCAGATGAACAAAGAAAAAGATATATCATATATTATGGGATTGGCTTTGAAACTTACAGCTTCATGATATTTCTATTCCTGCGGTTGCCTGGTCGACTGGACATGGTATTTAATTGAATTCAAAACCCAACTGTGCCTTTCCGAGGTATTAAAGATTTAGTTGGGGCATGCAGCCTATAATACACCACAGCGTTCCAAAAGATCCTTTCTACTTACAATAACCTCTTCTTCAATACGTGACCAAAAAATTAAGAAGCACAGAACTTTAAACCAGAACAAATGAGATTATTAACTAAATTATATATGAAGTGGCAAAATACTAAAACATTTTGCTAGTTTGAAATGGGTAATTACATCTCAGCAATGTTGGGATGGTAGATCCTATTCATAAAACGAATAGCTGGTGGTGTGAATGGATAAGTAGTTGATAATTCCACATAAACCGTCCACACTCCATCTTGGTAAAGACCAAATTAGATCATGACAAACAGTGAATTCTTCTTAACATCCCAGCAATCTACTCATTACAAAATTAAACAACGCCATTAAGACTTAAGAATTCAAAGGATTTAGCAATAAGTAAATTCATATATGAACTCAGGAATTGAGATAAAAGCCGAAGCAAACAACCTACATGCAAAATGGCAGTGGGTTGTGCCAGCGCTAAGAGATATGTACAAATTTTCCAATCTTTTCCACTGGGAAAACTTTATCAATGTAATTTTTTCCTGAAGTAGCTCAGCTTGTCACCTAGAATAATTCGAGAGAAAAAGAAAACAGTTAACTCTCAGTTCATTCTAGCTTCAATACAATGTAACCTAATTTACTAAATTATTTTCCCTGGCGTGGGGTATTTCCTATTATAACTAACAGAATCCAGGTTTCTAATAAACCCAAAAGAAAACAAGAAAAGCAATGGAATTCTAACTTACTGTGTCGAGGACCCCAAGAATTTCATAAAGCTTGCAGTATCTTATGAAGAAGAAGGGAGAAAACCATGATATGGCATTACTTTATGGTAACTCCAAGCCATAACAGATTCCCAGATGAACAAAGAAAAAAGATATATCATATATTATGGGATTGGCTTTGAAACTTACAGCTTCATGATATCTCTATTCCTGCGGTTGCCTGGTCGACTGGACATGGTATTCAATTGAATTCAAAACCCAACTGTGCCTTTCCGAGGTATTAAAAATTTAGTTGGTGCATGCAGCCTATAATGCACCACAGCGTTCTGAGAGCTCAGCAATAAATTTTGGGGTGGTGGGTAATGGTGTTCTGTGCGTAGTGTTGTAAAAGGAAGAGGGAAATGAAATTCCAAGAGAAGAGACGGAAGAACCCAGAAGCGATGAATAGACAATGATTAACAGGTGAGGCTAGGTTTATGTTACCCTATTACCATTGACCTGTTGCTATGAGAGTTGTGATCGAATACAGGAAACCCAGTAATATGCAATAACAAGATGGTGTTTATATGTAATGCAAGTATTCTCCAGGGCCAGTTAGGTGCCATACGTTCTATAAGGTTCTCATGATGTGGAAAGCTTATGGCCATGGTTGAGCTAAGCTCTATATCGGTGTGAACATATGTATATGCAACCAAAAGAAACACGTGCAAGTTTGAGATACATGTTAATTGAAACAAATGAACACAGGCAAAGTTTGAGATACATGTTAATTGAGCCAAATAGGAAACAGGGCAAGGAGACATACTCTGGAAATGGCGAAAGAGATGATCATTTATAAAACGAGCAGCTTCTGGACCTCCACTGCTCTTTTGATTTTTCCGAACTTCAAAAATATATTCATTTTATTTTTAATTCTGAAATTGTGGTAGAATTTTGAAACAATTAAATAAATTTGGGAATAGCATTACGTATTTTGAACAATCTTGTTCAAAAATTCGAAAACATATGAAACGCCTCAACATTTTAATCGCACACAAGCAAGTGATTTTGTCGTGTAAAGTGCGAGACATCTCCCTTGCCTGTTCCAAGTGGAACATTAACTAAACTAAAGTAAAACAACATTTTTTTAATGTGTGATAAGAAAGAAATATACATGGGGTTGCGAGAAAGTGGACGAATAGACCAAGCTCGCCGGTGGAGACTGTACCCAATTCGAATTAGGAGTATTATTCACCGTATCGAACCGAATCGGCCCACAATTTTGCCACATGCCTGCCTTTCGTTCTTCTGCCTCTCGTCCTTACCCAACATCTTTTCCTCTGTCTGTTTTGCATGTCCAACGTGTCTACCTCCTAGCTAACGAACCTGCGTGGCCGATATTTACAAATCGGCTGAAATTTGCAGCATCGCAGAAGATGTGAGTCACATCTACTGTGTTTTCTCTGTTGGAAGACGGTGACACAGACAGAAGTAGAGGCCTTTTATACAATCAGACCAATTACATGAATTCCACTCGTTCCCTCGCTTCCCATACCTGCATTCTGTGAAGGGCAACACGGCGACACAGTGTCTGGCCTGCTTCGCTATCTCCGATACAGTATTTAGCAGATTTGTTGTTGTGACGACCACTCAGATGGACAAAATTGCCATGCAGATTATGGGGAAATGAATTGAATTTGCAGAGGAGTATGACATCGGATTTTTTGATGCCCAGATCGGCCAAACCAGCGGCAACTGATTTCACTCTCCGCCATAGCTGAGGGAAGGTGATGGTTTCTCCTGTGGCGGAATCGATGAGGGCTATGCGGCCTCTGATGAGGGGATTAGGGGTTTGGAAATTTGCAGGGAGCCAACTCCAAAGCAGCCATTAAATCCTGTATGTACCAAGTCATCCTTCAGGCCTCCGACAGCAAGCTTTGCACATGAATAAAGCAGCATGGCGGTTTCGGCTTGTTCGATTTTCACAGAAGGGGCGTCGGCGGAATTAGCAACTGGGTCGCTTCCAATTTGGCAAATTGTTACAATGGCAAGGACATATAGATGGAGTCTTTCGGCCATGGAGGGAAGGTGATGGGAGGAGTATGACATCCGATTTTTTGATGCCCAGATCGGCCAAACCAGCGGCAACTGATTTCACTCTCCGCCATAGCTGAGGGAAGGTGATGGTTTCTCCTGTGGCGGAATCGATGAGGGCTATGCGGCCTCTGTGGGGAGGCAAAGAAACGAAGATGGGGAGATCCAGGTATGCACAAGGAGAAAATCAAAATTACATTTAGAACACTGTATGTGCAAAATAGCAAGAAATTATCAGCTGATAAGCTGTATGAGTGCTGTAGAGAAAATAACAAAACCAGAGCACTGCACTTTGTATTAAATGCAATTGCAGAAAGGAAAGCAGAGCATGCCTCAACATTACATTTAGAACACTACTATGTGCAAAATAACAAGAAAATATCAGCATTACATTTACTGATAAGCTGTATGAGTGTTGTACAGAAAATAAAGAAACCAGAGCACTGCACTTTGTATTAAATGCAATTGTAGAAAAGAAAGCAGAGCATACCCTAAAGATGAGGGGATTAGGCGTTTGGCAATTTGCAGGGAGCCAACTCCAAAGCAGCCATTAAATCCTGTATGTACCAAGTCATCCTTCGGGCCTTCGACAACAAGCTCCAGGTTCAGGTTTTTTACCGGGCACTAACCCTTTACTCTTTTACGCCTTTGCTGAGACCGACAGACTTGAACTGTAATATTTGATGGACGGCGCAGAGCAGAGCATTCACTACCAGCATCATATTCAGATCGAGCAGTTCCACCGCCTTACCCCGAACCACCTTATACTAACAACTGTTGAACCACCGCATGCACCAGCTGCCAATGCACAACCTTGTTATAACCTTACGAAACCTTCGCATACCCTGGAAGATAATAGGAATCGAAGTAATGTTAACATTAAAACCAGACCGGTGACGGTTAGCGGAGAAAATGCACTGGGCTTATTGCTTTTAAGCTATGGTCGAGCCTCTTCCGCCTCGGGAAGAGGCCAAATAAGATGGCCAAGCTGAGGTGCAAATGAAACTTAGGCATATCCCCGCACAGAGCATTTCGAAACTTTAGGATAACAACCGAATAACACATAGAACTAATGCTATCTCCGTCCAGAACGATTACTATAGTCCCTGCCGGATGCCAGATGGCAGGGACTAAAAATATGATATAAAAAATCTGATTGTGAATGATATCAATCAACCAGACAAACTATATCAAATATACAAATCACTGATAGTCCATATACTAACTTTTATGATTTGGTCAAAGATATTTTAAATCAAACTGTTCGATAATGTTATATCCTTTTATTATACCAAACATATTGCGAAAATCCCAATCGAATTGTTAAATGGTATTATTTTTTTAATATATCAATAATATTATTAAAATCTCAAATCATGACATTACTGTAATTAATTTTGATCATGTAACTGATATTATTATAATAATTTCCGAGTTAATGTCTTTTATAAATAACTGTGTTATTGGTTAGTGTTTTAGAAATAATGTTTAATGATATAATAAGCTTATAAATAATTATGATATTTCTTATATTGATCAGTTTTTCCTAAAAATGTTATATGTTAAATTTTTATATAAATGTTATTATAATTTAGTTATAAAAATTTCTATTATATTATTGATTTTTAATTAATTTCTAAAATATTTATTTAAAATATTAATAAAAATAATAATGTTTATATAATAATAATAATTTTTGTTAGAATTAAAATTAATTTAATAAATTAAATATAATCAATTTTTATATATAAAAAAAATTATTTCAATTTTTTTTATGAGATATTAATATTTTAATTTTACTATCTAAGTTAAATGGTTGATGAATGTGGTTATCTTTCACACATGCAAAAATTAGAGACACTTGTGTTAATAGGATTAACAAGAATTCAAATCTTGGAGTTGGATGTTAGCAATCTAGTTAAAAAAACATTTCAATAATGAAAATAATCACAAATCCACATTCATAACATACAACTAAATTAATAAAATTTATTCATTACATTTCATTAAATAAAAAAATGGAATTTTTTTATTTTTTATTTTGTTAAATCTCAAACATACACATACACTAAATTTTTATAATAAAATTTATTTAAAATATGATTCATTCCTTCCAATATAAATACACATATTGACATCACTAAGATTATTAATAGTGAAAATAAAGTTATAATATTAAATGAAATGCAGAAGAGGGAAAAAGAATTCTTTATATCAACGTTACATCTAAGTATTTTAAAATAATGTTTACATTAATAAATTAAAAAGTACTAATACAAAGAAAAAAATTAAATACTTCAATTTGAATTTTAATTTGAAATAAACTTTATATAGAAATATAAAATAATTGAAAGTAAAAAGTTTTTAATTTACTTTTAATATAAGGGCGATATGTAATTCCTTCACTATTTAATATGGAATTGACATATGACATGTAAAAATAACAGTGTTCATCTTATATGATTGTGTAATTCATTATGACATGTAATATTTTTTTTTCCAAGGAAAAAAAACGGTAACTTTTTATTAAAAAGATAATGAAAAGTTACACTAGCAGATGCAATGAAGCATTCCGTAAGCTGCCACAAGGGCTCGAGTGCTTTCGCACCCCACGCAACGTTAGAGGACTAACGTGCACAAAGAATAAGAATAAAAAGAGGGAGGAGAGAAAAGAGGCAAAAAACTGAATTCCCGCACTGAGTTGGACTCAAGCTTTAAGTTTTTCTCCCCTTTTTCTTTTCGACCTTACGCCACTCGCCTGGAGTGGGCTCGATCGAAGCAATGACTAATTGTGTTTCTGTATTCTGTGGGCCAGTTTCTTTGTCTGAATCTGAGGTATCTGAGTGGTGTTGTCGTTTAATGCCTCCCGTACTCAGATCCATGTTTGACTTCTCTGCCTTGTTGTCTGATGGGATTTCCTTCTGATTCTCCATTTCTTGAGATGCCTCGTTCTTTTCTGCTGGGATCTCTTCCTCTGCTGCTTCTGATTCTTCATCCTCTGAATCTGAGTGTGAAAATTGCCATCCTTTTTTCTGCTTCTTTTTATTCTTTACTTCTGGACATGAGCTTTGTAGGTGTCCTGTTTGCCTACAGAGCCTACATCTGAAAGCGGTGTTTTCATAGTCTAGTACCTGTAACCAGTTCTGTTGTTTGTAGATCAGCCTTATATTGTCCGGCAGCCCTTTACTTAAATCTACTTCCACACAGAGACGTGCGAAAGTGTAGATCCTTTCATCGATCCTTTCTAGATCTGTTTTGATAAATTTCCCTATGATGTTCCCAATGCCTTCCAGCACTCGCTCATTCCAAAAGTGCAGTGGAAGATTGTATAACTTGACCCAGACTGGCATTTTGGTTATAGTCATTTTATTTGGATCAAAATCTGGGAACCATGGGGTCATAAACAGCCCCGCTGTTCCCCAGAACCATGGCCCAACACTTATGACTGTATCTCTGACTTCCTTGGATGTAAATCTTACTATGAAGAAACCTTTCGAACATAGATGGATATCACACTCCATGGTCCAGCTGTGGAAGATCCAGTGGAATAAATCCGTGGGTTTTGGCCAGAAACTGTTGAAGCGACAGATTAAAGCTTGTGTTTCATAAGACTTAACGAAGTCATCAATCCCTAACGAATCCTTACACATCACCATAATGGGTTGTAGAATAAGCCTCTTACTTAATTATATGTATTTATATTTTAAAAATAAAACAAATTTATATGAATTTGTTTTTTATTATATCATTAATAATAAAAATAATAAATTTATATTTAATAAATATTATTTTGTTTTATATATTTTATGGTAATCTATTTATATTATTTTTATAAGAATTAAGACATTATAAATATATTTTTGTAATAAAATAATTTTTAAAATGTTAAAAAATCATATTAAAAAACTTTAAATTAACTTAATAGTTAATAGTTTCCATACATGGTGTTGAGGAAGGAAAGGTGTTAACGGGAGGAATTGAGGCGAAAGAGCAAGGTTGATTCACTTAAGGAGGATTTTCTTCAATTATTGTTATGTTTTCTTAGGAAAATTATAGAGTTGATTATGTTTTATGTCAGAATAGTTGTGTTTGTTTCTAGTTGCTTCATGTTTAGCATGCTTGAATTTGAGCATGTAAGACTTGGTTATTAGAGGGATGGATGAAAATTAATTGTATGGGTGTTTGGAGGTTTAGAGCGTGGAGATTGGAGACAAGTAAGGTGAGAAATAACAAATAAGAAGAGAAAACAGGTACTAAGAGGGACAACATGTAGGAAGAAAGGAAGAGACAATTTGTAGCAAGAAAGAGAGGACAAAAGATGGGGAGGATGTGAGTATATACGGTTGACTAGACCTATTCCTATAAGTGATAGAGAGTGGCAAAGATATAGAATAATGTCACCAAAGATAAATTACAAACTATAGTAATAGTTAAATGTTATCACCAATGTTTTATAAACTCAATGAAAAGAAAATTTGAGAAAATTGAAAATTAGGCTAGAATAATTACATCTATTCACACTTAGATACCATCTCAAATCATAAGCTAACTACTCAATATAGAGATATGAAAGAATAATAAGACAAAACACAACACAAATTTTATTGTTGAAAATTAAAAAAAATTATTAGGAATTATTTTTTTTTTATAAAAAATTAAATAAAATGAATAAAAAAATGTAAAATACGTAATGTGTGATATATTAATTAAAAAATATAAAAAACAAATTAATACATCTAATAAAAAAAAGTATGATATAAAAAACATGGTTGTTGAGTAAATAACAAATACTAATTCAATGTGATGTGTTATTTAAAAGTAACCACAGACAATAAAAATAAGGGAAAAAGAAAAATGATACCCTCACTAATAAAAAAAAGTATGATATAAAAAATCTGATTGTGAATGATATCAATCAACCAGACAAACTATATCGAATATACAAGTCACTGATAGTCCATATACTAACTTTTATGATTTGGTCAAAGATATTTTAAATCAAACTGTTCGATAATGTTATATCCTTTTATTATACCAAACATATTGCGAAAATCCCGATCGAATTGGTAAATGGTATTATTTTTTTAATATATCAATAATATTATTAAAATCTCAAATCATGACATTACTATAATTAATTTTGATCATGTAACTGATATTATTATAATAATTTCCGAGTTAATGTCTTTTATAAATAACTGTGTTATTGGTTAGTGTTTTAGAAATAATGTTTAATGATATAATAAGCTTATAAATAATTATGATATTTCTTATATTGATCAGTTTTTCCTAAAAATGTTATATGTTAAATTTTTATATAAATGTTATTATAATTTAGTTATAAAAATTTCTATTATATTATTGATTTTTAATTAATTTCTAAAATATTTATTTAAAATATTAATAAAAATAATAATGTTTATATAATAATAATAATTTTTGTTAGAATTAAAATTAATTTAATAAATTAAATATAATCAATTTTTATATATAAAAAAAATTATTTCAATTTTTTTTTTATGAGATATTAATATTTTAATTTTACTATCTAAGTTAAATGGTTGATGAATGTGGTTATCGTTCACACATGCAAAAATTAGAGACACTTGTGTTAATAGGATTAGCAAGAATTCAAATCTTGGAGTTGGATGTTAGCAATCTAGTTAAAAAAACATTTCAATAATGAAAATAATCACAAATCCACATTCATAACATACAACTAAATTAATAAAATTTATTCATTACATTTCATTAAATAAAAAAATGGAATTTTTTTATTTTTTATTTTGTTAAATCTCAAACATACACATACACTAAATTTTTATAATAAAATTTATTTAAAATATGGTTCATTCCTTCCAATATAAATACACATATTGACATCACTAAGATTATTAATAGTGAAAATAAAGTTATAATATTAAATGAAATGCAGAAGAGGGAAAAAGAATTCTTTATATCAACGTTACATCTAAGTATTTTAAAATAATGTTTACATTAATAAATTAAAAAGTACTAATACAAAGAAAAAAATTAAATACTTCAATTTGAATTTTAATTTGAAATAAACTTTATATAGAAATATAAAATAATTGAAAGTAAAAAGTTTTTAATTTACTTTTAATATAAGGGCGATATGTAATTCCTTCACTATTTAATATGGAATTGACATATGACATGTAAAAATAACAGTGTTCATCTTATATGATTGTGTAATTCATTATGACATGTAATATTTTTTTTTCCAAGGAAAAAAAACGGTAACTTTTTATTAAAAAGATAATGAAAAGTTACACTAGCAGATGCAATGAAGCATTCCGTAAGCTGCCACAAGGGCTCGAGTGCTTTCGCACCCCACGCAACGTTAGAGGACTAACGTGCACAAAGAATAAGAATAAAAAGAGGGAGGAGAGAAAAGAGGCAAAAAACTGAATTCCCGCACTGAGTTGGACTCAAGCTTTAAGTTTTTCTCCCCTTTTTCTTTTCGACCTTACGCCACTCGCCTGGAGTGGGCTCGATCGAAGCAATGACTAATTGTGTTTCTGTATTCTGTGGGCCAGTTTCTTTGTCTGAATCTGAGGTATCTGAGTGGTGTTGTCGTTTAATGCCTCCCGTACTCAGATCCATGTTTGACTTCTCTGCCTTGTTGTCTGATGGGATTTCCTTCTGATTCTCCATTTCTTGAGATGCCTCGGTCTTTTCTGCTGGGATCTCTTCCTCTGCTGCTTCTGATTCTTCATCCTCTGAATCTGAGTGTGAAAATTGCCATCCTTTTTTCTGCTTCTTTTTATTCTTTACTTCTGGACATGAGCTTTGTAGGTGTCCTGTTTGCCTACAGAGCCTACATCTGAAAGCGGTGTTTTCATAGTCTAGTACCTGTAACCAGTTCTGTTGTTTGTAGATCAGCCTTATATTGTCCGGCAGCCCTTTACTTAAATCTACTTCCACACAGAGACGTGCGAAAGTGTAGATCCTTTCATCGATCCTTTCTAGATCTGTTTTGATAAATTTCCCTATGATGTTCCCAATGCCTTCCAGCACTCGCTCATTCCAAAAGTGCAGTGGAAGATTGTATAACTTGACCCAGACTGGCATTTTGGTTATAGTCATTTTATTTGGATCAAAATCTGGGAACCATGGGGTCATAAACAGCCCCGCTGTTCCCCAGAACCATGGCCCAGCACTTATGACTGTATCTCTGACTTCCTTGGATGTAAATCTTACTATGAAGAAACCTTTCGAACATAGATGGATATCACACTCCATGGTCCAGCTGTGGAAGATCCAGTGGAATAAATCCGTGGGTTTTGGCCAGAAACTGTTGAAGCGACAGATTAAATCTTGTGTTTCATAAGACTTAACGAAGTCATCAATCCCTGACGAATCCTTACACATCATCATAATGGGTTGTAGAATAAGCCTCTTACTTAATTATATGTATTTATATTTTAAAAATAAAACAAATTTATATGAATTTGTTTTTTATTATATCATTAATAATAAAAATAATAAATTTATATTTAATAAATATTATTTTGTTTTATATATTTTATGGTAATCTATTTATATTATTTTTATAAGAATTAAGACATTATAAATATATTTTTGTAATAAAATAATTTTTAAAATGTTAAAAAATCATATTAAAAAACTTTAAATTAACTTAATAGTTAATAGTTTCCATACATGGTGTTGAGGAAGGAAAGGTGTTAACCGGATGAATTGAGGTGAAAGAGCAAGGTTGATTCACTTAAGGAGGATTTTCTTCAATTATTGTTATGTTTTCTTAGGAAAATTATAGAGTTGATTATGTTTTATGTCAGAATAGTTGTGTTGGTTTCTAGTTGCTTCATGTTTAGCATGCTTGAATTTGAGCATGTAAGACTTGGTTATTAGAGGGATGGATGAAAATTAATTGTATGGGTGTTTGGAGGTTTAGAGCGTGGAGATTGGAGACAAGTAAGGTGAGAAATAACAAATAAGAAGAGAAAACAGGTACTAAGAGGGACAACATGTAGGAAGAAAGGAAGAGACAATTTGTAGGAAGAAAGAGAGGACAAAAGATGAGGAGGATGTGAGTATATACGGTTGACTAGACCTATTCCTATAAGTGATAGAGAGTGGCAAAGATATAGAATAATGTCACCAAAGATAAATTACAAACTATAGTAATAGTTGAATGTTATCACCAATGTTTTATAAACTCAATGAAAAGAAAATTTGAGAAAATTGAAAATTAGGCTAGAATAATTACATCTATTCACACTTAGATACCATCTCAAATCATAAGCTAACTACTCAATATAGAGATATGAAAGAATAATAAGACAAAACACAACACAAATTTTATTGTTGAAAATTAAAAAAAATTATTAGGAATTATTTTTTTTTATAAAAAATTAAATAAAATGAATAAAAAATGTAAAATACGTAATGTGTGATATATTAATTAAAAAATATAAAAAACAAATTAATACATCTAATAAAAAAAAGTATGATATAAAAAACATGGTTGTTGAGTAAATAACAAATACTAATTCAATGTGATGTGTTATTTAAAAGTAACCACAGACAATAAAAATAAGGGAAAAAGAAAAATGATACCATCACTAATAAAAAAAAGTATGATATAAAAAATCTGATTGTGAATGATATCAATCAACCAGACAAACTATATCGAATATACAAATCACTGATAGTCCATATACTAACTTTTATGATTTGGTCAAAGATATTTTAAATCAAACTGTTCGATAATGTTATATCCTTTTATTATACCAAACATATTGCGAAAATCCTGATCGAATTGGTAAATGGTATTATTTTTTTAATATATCAATAATATTATTAAAATCTCAAATCATGACATTACTGTAATTAATTTTGATCATGTAACTGATATTATTATAATAATTTCCGAGTTAATGTCTTTTATAAATAACTGTGTTATTGGTTAGTGTTTTAGAAATAATGTTTAATGATATAATAAGCTTATAAATAATTATGATATTTCTTATATTGATCAGTTTTTCCTAAAAATGTTATATATTCAATTTTTATATAAATGTTATTATAATTTAGTTATAAAAATTTCTATTATATTATTGATTTTTAATTAATTTCTAAAATATTTATTTAAAATATTAATAAAAATAATAATGTTTATATAATAATAATAATTTTTGTTAGAATTAAAATTAATTTAATAAATTAAATATAATCAATTTTTATATAAAAACAAAATTATTTCAAATTTTTTATGAGATATTAATATTTTAATTTTACTACCTAAGTTAAATGGTTGATGAATGTGGTTATCTTTCACACATGCAAAAATTAGAGACACTTGTGTTAATAGGATTAACAAGAATTCAAATCTTGGAGTTGGATGTTAGCAATCTAGTTAAAAAAACATTTCAATAATGAAAATAATCACAAATCCACATTCATAACATACAACTAAATTAATAAAATTTATTCATTACATTTCATTAAATAAAAAAATGGAATTTTTTTTTATTTTTTATTTTGTTAAATCTCAAACATACACATACACTAAATTTTTATAATAAAATTTATTTAAAATATGATTCATTCCTTCCAATATAAATACACATATTGACATCACTAAGATTATTAATAGCGAAAATAAAGTTATAATATTAAATGAAATGCAGAAGAGGGAAAAAGAATTCTAATATATCAACGTTACATTTAAATATTTTAGAATAATGTTTACATTAATAAATTAAAAAGTACTAATACAAAGAAAAAAATTAAATACTTCAATTTGAATTTTAATTTGAAATAAACTTTATATAGAAATATAAAATAATTGAAAGTAAAAAGTTTTTAATTTACTTTTAATATAAGGGCGATATGTAATTCCTTCACTATTTAATATGGAATTGACATATGACATGTAAAAATAACAGTGTTCATCTTATATGATTGTGTAATTCATTATGACATGTAATATTTAAAACAAAAAAAATAGTTGAATGTAAATTATAAATTCAATAATTTAATAGAAAAATTGATTCCAAGATTTTAACAATATAAATATAGAGAGAGGAAGAGTGAGAGAGTTATTATTCCATTATCAATCTCTCTCTAATTCAAGTATAGAAAAAAATTGTAATTCCTTTTATGTTTAATATGGAGTTTACATTTAACATTTTATACAATATTAGAGGCAAAAATAATTTGATGCATATATAATATTTTAAAAAAATATTAATAACAAATATATATAGACAAGCATAAAGAGAATATCTTATGAATATATGTTTTCTATTTCTCAATATGAGGGGATGTATTGACATTTTAATATGGAGTAGTGAATTATAAATAAAATATTTTGAGGTTAACTATGTGTATATTATATAAAACAAGTGAAAATAACAAATTTCTTATGCTCAAAACCATTATAGATTAATCATAACTCCAAACTACCAAAAGTATAGAGAAATCAAATAGTTAGAGGTGCAAATCTTTGTTATTTTTTTCACACAAAAAAAATTGTTTTAATGTTAAGTGATTTAATTATTTAATACTTATAAATCCAAAATTATAATAAATTTTGATTATTTTATATAAATTATAAGAGTACCATGAATCATCAACTTATTATTTATAAGAAATTCTTCCTGCATTTAGGTAATTTTATAAATGTACTCGGTTGCTTTTTTCAAGTATTCTAAGTAAAATATAATATAATACTATTAGACATTGGTATTGTGGATTTATTCTCTCAATAGAATATAATGGATATGAAAATATTTATATATAAATAAAAGAATTCACCAATTTATTTTGATTTTCTTTATGAAAGTAGATATGAAAATAAATATATATAAAATTTTACTATTTTTTTTGTCTTTTGTGATATCTCCAAATAATGTAAATATTTATTTTATTGCAAACCAAACCAACATTTTACTAATTTTTTTAATTATAAAACTATTTCTTGAATTTGGTTATGCAGAAGTGAATTTAGCATTTATTGGTAAACTTTGTTTCACTTGCTAAGTAGTTATGAGAAACAATTATCTGTCTCTAACTAAATTCTTGAGGATTTACTTAAGAAAGATCAAGAGGTTAGGGGTTTCTCAAATCAGGAGAAAAGAGGGAGTAAGAAAGAAAAGAACAAAAAAATACGAGAATCTGTGCTCAGACGCCAGACAATTTTCTGTAGCTATGTTTGGTTAGGAGACCAGCTCGGTGGGAGACTTAATGATATAGTAGGTTGGGAGGAAAAAGTAACGAGGAGGAGGAGGTCTAGTCAGAGACCAATCTGGTAAACAACATGAGCCAAATAAGTGAGAAATCTCATTATGATAGAAATCTTATATAAATCTTTATATAAGCTATGCCTGTTATTTTCTATTGGAGTGGGGACAAGTAATTCGAGAAATTTATATGATTAGTCCATAAGTAATCATTTTACATTTCTAAATGGGTGGTATGATAGAAATCTGATATAAATCTGATATAAGCTATGCCTGTTAGTTTACTTTTATGGTAGAAAGGGTGGTTTAACTAGAGAAAGTTATATGAATAGTCCATGAGTAATTTTTACATTTCTAGATGAGTGGTAGATTAAATTCTTGTATTAAGTAAAATGTATAGCAAAATAAAAGAGACAAGTGATAAAAAATCTACGAAAATCTAGGTATATGTATTTATTTCATGACAACAGAACAAATCATTTAGGAAAAGATTATTGTTGAGCCTCCACACAAAATTCATAATTACATATAAATATGCATGAAACAGTATGCCAAAACCTCTTATTAAGTAACGGAAAAGCCCTGAGCCCAAGGGCAAAAAGAAAGTTAAAAAAAAAAAGAAAACAAATATTTTACAAGTATACATGATCGATTAAACAATCGTAATGTATACAAAACCAAAAGGCAATTTAGGAATCAGACCTGCTGAAAATTAACTAAGAAAGATGGGAAAAATTTAGAGCAGAATTAGCCAAGAATTTATTCTTCACCCATGCTTTACAAAAACCCTTACCCTCACGGACCAGGTTGGAAATAATTATCGTTACAAACACTGTTGAAGAGGGTTTCATAGTGACAACATGTATCTAGTACAAAACAAATCTACTTTTAAATTTCAGAACGATATGTTGAGCTAAATTACAGTGAAAACATTATATTAGTCCTGAAAAATGATAAAAGATAACAGTTAAATGGAATCCAAGATCTATAGACTAGCGATAAATATATTCCTGACAACAGCATTGCGAGGCCATCCCAAATCTACCAAGCAAACAGAGTCGACCGGGTTATGGTCCTACAATTCCTTCAGTTATACAAATTGCATAAAGCTCATTTAGGGCCGATAAAATTTATACACAAAACAAAAAAATAAATAACTTTAATTGATAAGTTATCAGTCACGGATTAAGTCTTCCCTTGGAGTCTGAAATGCATCAACAACAAGAAAAAAAAACCCTTTTAGAAAACTCTAGGCTAGTCTCAAATACCTGATAATGAGCTGGGCAATCGACACTGCGCATGACGTGCCGAGTGAGGGCTTCCTCTAGCTCTTCAACAGAAAACAATGGCACCAGAAAAATATCCATCCCAACTAGGAGGAGTAGCATGAATTAGAATTTGCATATAAATCAATAGCTGGGTATAAGTTGGAGACTGGACACAAGAAAGTAAATACAAACACTCTGAGTTACCTATAATAGATCACATGTAAAAACCCTCTTCGGTGTCAAAACGCTGAAGCTTGAGACCTTGTATGTATGTCAGAGGAGCCATAGATGAATAGAAAGGCCTAGCATGTCGACGAAGAAAAAATACGGGCTCCACCAAAACCCTAGTAGCAAGTGAAAGACCAAGGAATACCTACGCATGGAAAACCCCCTTGCAAAGCGGACCGAAACACATCCCCGAGAGGAAAAGCAATGAATGGGTATCAAAACTATATATGAGGCATAGAAAATTGAGTTTTGTATCCACCTTCGGATCAACACAGCAGCTGGAGACCGTATATGTGGAGATGAACCCAAGGATGACAATGGAGCTGCCTAGTATTGAAGTCTCCAGAGGGACAATCTTATCACCTAGGTCGTCACATTAGTCAGGCATTAATTCTGCATTAAGGAGGTTGAGTGGTGTAAATAAAAATAGTAGTGAATTGACTAGAATTAAGTTCAGGATTAAATTATGAAGTCCTAGTTAACACTAGTAGTTTTGTCATAATTAAAGTGGTATCGGTAGTGGCCAGTGGACTTGTTGGTACATATAGAATCCCGTCGAGGAATAAATTCCACTTAATATTAGTCACGAGAAGTATATATGAAATTATGGTTGAAATGTTTGATTAAGGGCCCTATCATAAATAAATAGTGTATCGAAGAAATAATGAAGGTAATCAAGTTTTACAGTTCTATTGAATCATAGCATAAATATATAAATATTCCACGCTTTCTATATAGTAAACTATTAAAAATTTTACTTATGCTCATTTAATATGTGGATGTGTGACATATGGAATCAGTGTGTTCAGGTTGCAAAACCGAGACGTCTGGAATAAATAAAATAACAATGTTGGTAATGTGCACATAGGAAGCAAGGAAGCAGTCAGCATGAGGAGAACTGGATATCCACCACAGAGGTCCATAATGGGAGTAGGACGACATCATTTCAAGAAGGCAATCTGGAAGTATGGGTGCAGTTGGGAGATTAGCTCTGAAACACCAATACTGCTATCATGGAAACTGTACAAGAATTGAAGGATGAGATGGCACAAGTATTGGCAGATAATGAAAGACTGATGCAGGAGTAGGAAAAAATTATGAAGAATCTATCTGATAGACAAAACCATCGGCCACTAGTCCCTAACTCTGAGCACGAAAATATGACAGGGGAACAATACTTTCGAGCTGAGAATGTGGAAATGAAAGGTGGTGAAGAGAATCATGAAGAAGAATTAGATAATGTGTCGAATCACAAGACATAGAAAAGACAAACAATGGAACTTCAAGGGGAGTTTCAGAAAATAAAGCCTCCCCTCTTTGATGGTGAACAGGAAGATGCAGTGGAAGCATGACTCATCAACATGAACAAGTACTTCCAGTTGTACAAGTATGACCATAATTTAAAGGCTCCTTTGGAATTTTCTAGCTACAAGGGAAAACCACCCTGTGCTGGGAGGAAGTAAAAGCAGTTTGCGGAGTAAATGAACAAATCATAACTTGGAAAAAATTTCAAAAATATTTTAATGAAAAATATCTAATGGAAAGATTTTATGACGAAAAGGAAAAAGAGTTTCATGATCTCCAACTAGGCCAATTGTCCATGGACGAGTTCATAACAAAGTTTACATCACTACTTCACTATGTCCCTTACATACGCAGAGAAAAACCAAAAGTACATCGGTTTATCAGCAGTCTCCCATTGTTCATTAAAGAACAACTGGAGTTTGATAACCCAAAAACCATGGATGAAGTTATACGTAAGGAGCAGATATGCTATCAGCAAAACAAACCAAATGGAGATATGGGAAAGCGATGGGCCAACAAAAAGGAAAGTAAATTTACTCCCAATCACAAGGGGAAAAAGAGAACAAGAAACAAAGGTTTTTATAGTGGTCAACCTAACCAAAATATCAGTAGAAATCAACCCATATTTAAAGTACCAGGAAGAAACAGGATGAATGAGCAATATGGTAAAACTAGCTACGTCTGCTTAGGACCAGATAGCTGTGAGACCATGGGTTCTCATAGTAAAAGAAGAAGGTTCCTATGACCAGGAACAACTCAGCGGGATATTTACTGTTATAGTAGTCTCAAGTTTGGGAGGAAAAAGTAACGAGCAAGTCTAATCGAAAATCAATCTGGGAAACAGCATGAGCCAAATAAGTAAGAAATCTCATTATGATAGAAATTTGATATAAATATTTATATAAGCTATTCTTGTTATTTTCTATTAGAGAGGGGATGGGTAATTCGAGAAATTTATTTGATTAGTCCATAATTAATCTTTTTACATTTCTAAATGAATGGTATGATTTAAATTTTTATTTTGAGGTAAAACCTGTGAACAGTTTTGAAACCAACGTTACAGACTAGCTTAGTGAGTCCATCATCAAGGCAACGAGACTTGTATTTGAGAAGAGATAGCATGAAATTACGGAGCTTATTAATAGTTATTTGAAAAATATTTCTGATATCTTCATTTGTAGTCGGCTTATAAATGATAAATTAATTAATAATTATTTAATTTATTTATTTAGATAAGTATTTATTTTATTTATTATATATTATTATTATTTATTTATTTAGTTTTAATTTTATTATATTATTGTTTATATATATATATATATATATTATTATTATTTATTTAAATTTCAAATAAAATAAATCTATTATTTTTTTTAATATTATTATTATTATTATTATTTATTTATTTATTTATTTTTCTTTGTTTATTATTATAATAATTATTATGATCTTCCCTCTTTTTTTTAATTAATTAATTATTTATTTTATTTGAAATATATATTATTTTTTTAAGATGCTAACTATCTGTTAATTGTTTTGTAGGAATGTATATAATTTTAAAGATTAATTTTGAAAATTTATGTTAACTAATTTGCTATGTGATTAAATTATTATTTAAAGGATTAGATAGGGAGTTAGCTATGATAGGTTATGTTTATCAATTTTAATTAATTAATTAATTTTGTTTTTTCTCCTTAATATTGATGTTTACTTATTTAATTATTTTCATTTCATTTATTAATTTATTTATTTTTAATGGATAAATTAGTAAATGAATAATTTATTTAGCTATGATAGGTTAATATTTTATAGCTATAATTTATTTAGCTATGATAGGTTAATATTTTATAGCTATGATAAATTAATAAATGAATAATTTATTTAGCTATGATAGGTTAATTTATTTATTTTGAAATCTGATATAAATATTATATAAGCTATGCCTATTAGTTGCTTTTTATTGTAGAAAGGGCGGGTTAACGTGAGAAAGTTATACGGGTAGTCCATGAGTAATTTTTACATTTCTAGATGAGTGGTAGATTAAATTCTTGTACTAAGTAAAATGTACAACAAAATAGAGTATACAAGTGATAAAGAATCTTCCAGAATCTAGGTATATATATATATATATATATATATATATATATATATATATATATATTTATAGATATATATATATTTATTTATTTATTTATTTCATGAGAATAGAACAAATCATTTAGGAAAAGATTATTGTCAAGCATCCGCACAGATTTCATAATTACATATAAATATGGAAGCAACAATATGCCAAAACCTCTTATTAAGTAATGGCAAAGCCCTCAGCCCAAGAGTAAAAAAAAGAAGAAAAAAAAGAAAAGAAATATTTTTACAGGTATACATGATCGATTAAACAATCGTAGTGTATACAAAACTAGAAGGAAATTTAGGAATTAGACTTGTCGAAAATTAACTAAGAAAGATGTAAAAACTTTAGAGCGGAATTAGCCAAGAATTTATTCTTCACTCGTGGTTTACCAAAACCCTTACCCTTGCGGGCCAGGTTGGAAATAGTTATCTTTACAAACACCGTTGAAGAGGGTTTCACAGTCACAGTATGTAGCTAGCACAAAACAAATCTACTTTTAAATTTCTGAAGGATATGTTAAGGTAAATTCCAGTGAAAAAATTATATTAATCCCAGATATTGATAAAAGATAATAGTTAAATGGAATCCAAGACCTATAAACTAGCCATAAATGTATTCCTCGCAACAGCAGTGCGAGGTCATCCCAAATCTACCAAGAAAACAAATTCGACCAGGTTATGGTCCTACAATTCCTTCAATTATACAAATTGCATAAAGCCCATTTAGGGTCGGTAATATTTATACGCAGGAAAAAAACAAATAATAAAAATAATTATCTAATAAGTTATTAGTCGTAGATTAACTCTTCCCTTGGAGTCTAAAATGCATCAACAGTAAGAAAAAAAAACCCTTATAGAAAACTCTAGGCTAGTCTCAAATACCCAATAATGAGTTGGGCTATTGACACTGCACATGGCGGGCCGAGTGAGGGCTTACTCCAACTTTTCAATTGAAAACGGTAACACTTGCAAAACCTCCATCCCAACTGAGAGGAATAGCATGAATTAGAATTCGCATATCAATCAATAGATGGGTATAAGCTGGAGAATGAAGAAAACAAAGTAAAGACAAACACTTTGAGTTACCTATAATAAGTCACATGTAAAAACCCTCTTCGCTGCCGAAATGCTAAAGCCTGAGACCTTGTATGTCTGTCAGAGGAGCCATAGACGAACAGAAAGGCCTATCATGTTGACGAAGAACAAATACGGGCTCCATCAAAACCCCAACAAAAAGCGAAAGACCAAGGAATACTTGCGCATGGAAAACCCCCTTGCAGAGCAGACTTAAACCCATCCCCGGGAGGAAAAACAATGAAAGGGAACCGGAACTACATCTAAGGTATGGAAACCCGAGTTTCGTATCCACCATCAGATCAATGAAGCAGTTGGAGATCGTAGATGTGGAGCAGAACCCAAGGACGATGATGGAGCTCTCCAGCATTGAAGTCTCCATAGGGGTAGTCTTATCACCTAGGTCGTCACATTAGTCAGGCATTAATTCCGCATTAAGGACGTCGAGTGGTGTAAATAAAAGTAGTAGTGAAGTGACTCTAATTAAGTTAGCGATTAAATTATGAAGTCCTGGTTAAGCCGAGTAGTTTATGTCATAATTAAAGTGGTATCAGTAGTGGCCACTGGGCCTGCTGGTACATATAGAACCCTGTCAAGTAACAAATTCCACTTAATCTTAGTCATGAGAAGTAAATATGAAATTACTGTTGAAATTTCTGATTAAGGGCCTTGTCATAAATAAATAGTATCGAAAAAATAACAAAGGTAATCTAGTTTTACAGTTGTGTCGAATCATAGCATAAATATATAAATATTCTATGCTTTTTATATGGTAAACTGTTCAAAATTTTACTTATGCTCATTTAATATGTGGATGTGTGACATTTTTCTCTTTGAAAGTAATTCGCTTATATATATATATATATATATATATATATATATATATAAAGTTTTTCCTTCAAAAGTTATTCGCCAAAATTTTATATATAACATATAAAAAATTATTATAAATTTGAATATTTTATAAATATATCACAAATCATTTTACAATTTGTATATTGAATACTAATAAGAGTTGGTAAGGTTTCTAAATTTTAAGATGTATTTTTGTCCTTAAAATGTTCTCTTAAACATTAAGTTTTAAGAGACATGTTATAACTACCTTGTTTATGGTATTTATGAAATTGTTATATTTAACATGAAAATAATCACCAATCTTTAGAAATAATCATTTCTTTAATTTTTTTTTATTAAAATAAAAAAATTTATATTGTAATATTAAATCTAAAAATATTCATATAATTATTTATTTTATATAGTTAAATATCATATTTTTTTTTTTTAATTTTAAAACGAATATAAACGTATTTTAAGTTTATAGAATAAAGGATAAAAATAAATATCTTGTTATTACTTTCGCTCCTAATGAATCATGTCAAGCATATAATTTTATGATACTTTTAACTTGCGGCGTTTTTAAATAATGCGCTATATAAAGAAAGTTTATTATTAATAAGATATTAATTTAACTCTGTTATCAATGAGAACGTAATATTAAAGTTTATTAATTAAAATGTAAACCAATTAAGATTAAAGAAATTTGTATAATTGGAAGAGGAAATTTTTTTATTTATTTAAGTATATTTTATATGAGAATATTTTATTACAGTGAAGTTTTTGTCTTTTGTTTTTTGTTTTTTTTTTAATAATAAAAATGATATAACTTAAAATTAAAAATAAAATAAAATTATATGATAAAAATATAAAGTTTAGATTAGTTGGTTATAGGAAAATTTTAATAAAATCTAAAATTATCATATCTTCAAGGAGAAAGAAGATAAAATGTTGCTTAAGAACTGAAAATATACCCTAGATTTACTAATATACTAGCCTTTCAGGTCATAAGAGAGAAACAAGTACATAGAAACTATGAAACTAGAGATATAACAAGAATAAAGAGATTAGGAAGATAGTTTCAAATTTGTTGTTGGAACATGGATGAACCCCTTGTTGTGGCACCATGAGCTTTCAGTGGTAGGAGGAATTCTTGGGTACTTCTCAATGTGGTCTAGTTGCCAGTTCAGGCCCATCATGTGTTGATGGAGATGCTCCATGGAGAATAGGTCCTCTATTCTCTCGTGTTGATCGAGGAGAACCTCTCCCGGTAGGTATTTCATGTCATAGTACAAGTCCACTGTTTGCATACAATGATTGAAATTAAATGCCCATGTGTGAGCCCTATGTTAGAGACCCAATCAACCAAATCTACTAGGACCTCAATGTAATAGAGGAGGTGCCTTTGATCATTGCCTTCCCTCTTGGCATGAGTGATTTCTCCCTAAATGGAGTATGGGGTAAGATCTTGAAAGCAAGTGTTAGTTTCATCACTCCATGATGATTTGATTCATTGCCACAACTTGCCTTTTCTTGATAGTACACTTCGCCCCTACAGTGCGAGGCTCACTGACATGGCATGGTGATTGCACAAGGATTTGAAGAAGGCCAAGGAGTAGGTAAGGATGTGCTAGGAGAGATAGAGATGGACATGGATAATTATTTGGATGGTGTAACAAAGCTATGACCGGGCCCTAAGATGTGGTGTGTGGAAGAAAAATGGAGGCTTATAGAGTGGCTAAGACAGTGTCAATGGGTGGTAATACCAACAGAAAGGAACCTTGCAAAGAGCTATGACCAAAAAGGTTGGAGAGCATCCCAAAAGTGCAAATAGTTGGCATCTAGGTGAGGTTGAAAGAGGATCGAGTTGCTACAAGGAGTGATTGTCCACACAAGAACACCAAGAAAATAATACTTATGAAAAAGCTGTAGGGGGAGAAATTTTAAGCTTCCTGAGGAAATAGCCAATCTAATTATGTGATGAAGATTCACTGCTAAAGAGTACACTAGCCTACTTTAGTGGTCTATATAAGTTTCTATGTAGAGAACCCTATTATTAAGCATAATAGAGTGTCATTCAAGATGGAAAAGGGAATTTCCCAACTTCGTGGAAAAAAGTGTAGTATGGCTTGCTCTTCCCTTTCTCTAGTACCACTTGGAGAGCTAGAAAGAAGGATCCTTGCAAGCATGGATCATAAAATTGAGCTAACGTAGGCCCCCCTTCACCGATTGTATTATTGAATTGAGGTGAGAAGTGAACTCGCAATACTGCCAACTTGGCTTTTGTGTTTACACTTTTGCGCTAATAACCCTTTTGTCTTAGGTGGTTGACCTTTGTGGAACTCTAAATTGTTGTGATGGGGAATTTAATCCCATTTCTAGTGGTGGAAAAGCGTCTTACGTGGCACAAGACGAAGAGAAAGTACAATAATGCAAGGAAATTGTGTAGGGTGTAGGGGAGATGGATCTATTGAGTGTCTTGCGTAGCATGAGACAAAGAGAAAGTATAACCATTCAAGGAGATTGAGATTATGTAGGGTGAACGGGAGATGGATCTATTTTGATTTTTATGAAAGAGTGTCTTGCATAGCAAGAAACAAAGAGAAAGTATAATCATGCAAGGAGATTGTGTAGTGTGTAGGGGATATGGATCTATTTTCATTTTTATTTATTTTTATGACATTTCACAATACTCACTAATTTTATTCTTTTATTCTTTTAAGTACTATATGTAAATTATAATATTATAGGATAGCATTATTGTGCATCTATTCCATTAATAAATATCTAATGGATACTAAAAACTATCTAGTTGGACTCAAAACTCACTTTTTAAGACCACCAAATAAATAATTCAGGTAACTGACCACCAACTAGATAATTCAGAGAACTTATTATTATCTTAAATAAACAATGAGAAATCAGCATACAACAACTAACAATAACTATAAATACTATATTGACAACTGAATTATAATAAAATTTTCAACAATATTAAAAAACCAAAAAACAACTTCCCTAACCAAGCAACTTATCAATCCTAATGGATTTATTATTAATCCAATAGATTCATTCCCGAATTAAATATTAATCCAATAGATTCATTCCCGAATTAAAGTTGCTTCTTGTTGAAGATCGACCTCCCTGTACGTCGCGAATGATCACCGAAACGATGCCATTGAGCTAAGATTTTTGTCGGCGGTGGTCGACCTGCCTCTACCTCTTGAAACATTTCGTGAATGATGCCATATCTGAACCTTTTTTTGGATTCAACACATGAAAGGATCAGATAGTGTTTGTGATTCCTTAGAAAATCGTAAACGCAGCCATGTCAGGGAAATACGCGTCTTCATGACGGGTGTCCTGTACCGCCAAAGTCAAACAACGACGCACGCGTTCCATTATGTTCATAGGGTGGGCTTTACGCCAGATGCTCAATGTGCAAAATATGCTCCCGCCAGCTCTTCTAGAAGTTTAAAATTAAAAATAATCTGATCCAGCCATGGATATCTATCTGCCCGTTTTTATACCTTACATTTTGGGGTTGAGAGGATCTGATGTCTGCGATAGCTTATCCCCTATATTTTACCGCATGCGTTTGGGCCACCACCTACTATTTATCGAATTCTCCCTTCATATTAAACTCTGTCTGGGCTTTCTATAAATTGTCTTCATAAACAAGATATAAACAAGCCAAGTGTAGGCAGATCTTAAAGTATTTTGTTCTTCAATTTCAGGTACATTTGTCAAGTACCAGCTGCTACTTTGTTATTGTTTCTCTAAAAATGAGACAGCCATCGTTTCTGCGGGTTGTAGTAGCTGCCTTAAGCGTTGTAATCTGCAACCTACAAATGGTTGCAGAAGCAGGTACGAATATTAGTCAAACCATTCAAGGATTTGTGGTTCAGCAGAACGAGGCAAGAAAACAAGTGGGAGTCCCTCCACTGAAATGGGATGTGAAACTCGCAACGTATGCTCGCGTTTATGCAAGGGAAAGAAGAGGTGATTGCCTTCTTCAGCATTCGAATGGTCCATTCGGAGAAAACATATTCTGGGGGAGTGGTAAAGGCTGGAATGCTACAGAGGCAGTGGGTGCATGGGTTGATGAAAAGAAGTGGTATAACTATGCAAATAGTAGTTGCAGCTCCGGCCAGGACTGCACGCACTACACTCAGATTGTCTGGAGAACGACAACTAACGTTGGATGTGCCGTCATCAAATGTAACAGCGGCGACACGTTCATCACATGCAATTACTACCCTCCTGGAAACTATGTTGGAGAGAGACCATACTGAAACATTGGCGCCCACTATTTAACATTCATTCCCACGCTTGTATTTCCAGCTTCTTCCATATTGTTTGTAACATACTGGATATTGATTTCATTTTTTCTCACTACCATTTATATTTCTTTCTCAGGATCATTTGTGTTCATTATCCTATTCATATTCTTCCGATGCATACGTATATTACTTTCTTTAAACGTAATCACACATAAGATTTTCTGATGCTCACGTTGATTGAATAAGCTGCTGGAGTCTCATATTTTTCAGAACATCATGAATGGGTGCCATGATTTTCCAGTGCAAATGTCATTATCAATGGTACTGGATCCGTATAAAACGACCATAAGTGAACCTGATCTAATCTTATTATTTTTCCCTAAATTTAATGGAATGAATGACAAAATTACAACGAATTGCAATGCCAGTTATCAGCGACCTTCAAAATAAAACCAAGTGGCGCATGTCGAGGTAAAGCATGGTGTATTTGGCATATTAGATGACTTAGTCCAAACATGATCTATACAGCTAAAAAAGTTGGCCCTGTCCTCAGGGATGAATAAATCAATGGATTTGAAATTCCGACCGTCGAAATCTGATCTCAAACCTGGGTGAAAATTTAAAATGTTATGAAACCTTTTTTAACATTCAAGGAATTGTGGTTCCGCAGAACGAGGCAAGTAAACAAGTGGGAGTCCGTCCACTAAAATGGGATCTCAAGCTCGCAACGTATGACCATGTTTACGCAAGGGGAAAAAGAGGTACAAATTTAAAATGTTATGGAATCCTTTTTAACGGGCGTTCGTTGGGTTATTTGTTTGGCCTTCCAAAAATAATGCACGGGTTTCCTTTTACTTCCTTTCACATTTCCGTAGGTTGCTGCTCGATTTGAGTAGTGTCACCCAGTGTGTTTGAGGGGTTTGCTAATCATCACAAATACATCCAAAACTGTGAACATTAATTGGAAAACTTTATAATATATATTTTTTATTTTTCTACTGTTCACATTAATTGAAGAAGTTTATAATATATATCTTTTCATTTTTAAAATTTCTAAGTTTTCCATTTTTAATATATTTTCAAATTATATATATATAAAATTAATTTTCTCTATTTTATTAGTGAAGTGTAGATTTTTCTAACTGGGTAAATAAATTGAGAGCAGTTAAAACATTATTTGCATATTTAATCCATACAAATTTATCAACTTAAATTTATTTTTCATGTCGTAATAAAACCAAAAAAAAACTAACCAAAACAACGCTGCAAAATGTGTTCTATTTTATCGCTGAATTACCGTTGTTCCTTTCAATAACATAAATCTATATATTAACATTCAGACGGACAACGTACTCCGTCGTAATGTGAATAGATTGTTATTTAATCCTTATATTTTTTTTTTTTTTTTTTCGAAGGTGGCAAAACCTATCAAACTCAGGTGTCAAACCAACAGTGAGGACAACCATTTCTGGCTGCTATCCGCGAATGTCGATTTGACTCATCACCGTTATCAAGGAAAACCACGCCACCTGTAATAACCCGCTGGTGGTCCGTAAGGGAGCAGGCTTTCACTCCTGCCATATGCCTCTGGGTCTTGGGCCGTTAACCTGTTTCCTTACGTCCGAGGAAGACGAGCTCTTAGCCAAGCATAAGCAGTTTTACGGCATACTCCAGGCCGATATTTAATCCCTATATTAACTTTGATTATGATTTTTTTAGTTAAAGTTTATTTCATTTAAATGATTTATATAAGAAAATTGAAATTAATAGATATGGTTGGAATGGAAACTATTTATAGAATTTTATCTTGAAGTTAATGAACAAAATGTTATAATATCTACACTACTCCACTTGTATAATGGACAATACTAACTTAATAAAAACCAAAATTTTCAAAGCATCAAAATGTTGCATTAAACCATGAGGAATTATTTGTCCACTTTAATTTCTGAGTCTATTGATCAACCATTAAGGAAGGAGAAAATACCCTCTTTCCCACCACCAAAGTTCACCCTCATTTAACATTGATCCCAAAATAACCATGTGACCAACCTTCAAGTTGTTTGATCTTAAAACATGGAGATATTTTTTCTTGGGTGTAGACTAATACAACTGATAAATACTTTTGAAAATATGGCTTAACCTTGAATCTTAAGGAAGAGATTTTGAATATAAATCATGAATTATATTCAAGGAACCACAAAAAAAAATCATCTCATGGATTCCCAGATTCACAATTTGCCTCAAACTTTGATATACCACATAGAATTCAACAACACTATTGGAAATGTGACCTAAACCCTAAGCATACCTATGTTCTTCTTGATTCTTAGGGAAAAAATTATCCCCGTGCCACCACTTATGAACAATAATTTATTAAAATCTCATGTTATGATAATTAATAATCTTGTATTACCATGGTTTAATTATGGTTGTAAGTTTGCCTTGTCGCATTTAAGGAACATTTTTTTAATTATTATTATCATCATTTAATTATGGTTATTAGTTATATAGACATTATTGCCATGATTTTTATTAATTCTATATTTTTTGTGGTATATGAGTATATATGGCTGTTATAATTTAGAAATTATTATATAAATATTAAGGTTTTGGTTTTGATTAGAAGAAGGATTCCAAAGTCTTGATTTTAGTTATTAATAATTAGTAGGTAGATGTTAGAGATTTAACCTCCACGGATATTTTAGGATATTTTTAGTAATATACAGAAATCAAAGCTTTATATTTATCTCCAAAGTAGTTCTACTTCTTTTTTAATAAAATGATTAATTAAAAAATGTTATATGAACTGGTGTAATATAAAATGAGTTATAGTTTTTTGAGCATGTGGTATTGATAAGCCATAGTATTGGCCCATGACATTGTCACAAAGAATATTTATAAATTAAGCATCTTCATAATAAAGAGGAGGCCAATGCCCATTTTTAAAAACTTTGATACAATTTTTTTTAATCTAAATATGTTTAATTTATATATTATTTATTTTATAACTAATACCAATTAATTTCTATGTTTTCTCTAATTTTAACAATGTCCAATTTATCATGAAGTAATTGCTTATCATAAATTGATGTTTAATTTACATGGTTATGCTAGTTATATATTTTTTTGACTTTGTATATATTTTGTTATCATTAATGTGCTTGATAAGCGAAGTTAATTTTTTGGTTGTTCACAATATTATTTACTGCAATTTTGAGTTGATGAAGTCAGTTTCTAGGGTTGTCCTACCCACTTTGAGGATCAAGAGAGCTAGGATGGTTTATAGGATTTGGGTTTACAATCTCACCCTAGTCAAGGGCCTCCAGGTGTGGATGACTAGCTTTCCCTCATTCTTCAACCCTCCTTCTTACCTTGTCGCCCTCATGCACCATGAGGAACTTCTTTGTAGAGGAATTGACTGTAAATATAGGATAATTACAAGTCAAACTCAGAGAATTCCAACCCAGCCACATATCCCATTGACTAGCCCAACTCAAGGGAACGAAAAAAAGCCTAGTAGTGCAGACTATTCCATTCAAGCCACAAACCATTACTGTCATGCCAATATGACAATGCAAACACCTACTCACTGGGATGAAACTTGAGACCCAAGAACCACAAAGAATAAAATAGGAGACCCTCCACACAACATACAATATAGGAAGGACAGGTTGATTAAGTATCAACCTACAAACATTTTGTTATGCCACACCACCCAAAGAATTGAATTAACAATGAGATTCAAACACCACAAAACGGAAACATCTCCCCATAACCATTAAGATGACAACCACCATTGCACCCATTGATAGTCCAAGAATTTAAGAAAACACATCTAGGTGTAGCAGTATTAAAGAATTAAAACCAAGCCAGAAGGATTAACTACATTACCTTAATCTAACACAAAGATTGATGAGGTAGGCGCCACTTCGTGTCTAGTGATCAAAGAAAATCTCCCAATTCAAGATGGACTGAATATGATTGAATACAAAATTTAGTGAAGGGAAAAGACCAGGATCCTAGATAAAATACAAAAAAGACTAGAGAAAACCACACAGTACATATCGAAACTTAGAACAAACCCTGGTTCACAATCTATGACCATATCGTGTAGCCACTGACCAAACCTTGAATACGCAAAGGCCATTGCAATAAGCTATGTCGTTGGGATGATGAATGAGCCTCCTAGATCCATGACACCTCTCTTCACAACATAGCTTAAGACCAAAACAAAACTAATGATTTAACCCTCCTTCGCATAGTAGTATTACCTATCACACATTTCCATGTATGTTGGAGGAGTGTCATGCCCCACCCCCACCTTAAAATCGATGGGGTCGGTGGAATGGTAGACACCCTTCTGAATACTCTATTTTCTTTGTTATTCCACCCCCATCAAGGAATCTCGATCATTCTCTATAATAATATGCATCTTATTGGACCAATTGTATCGAAATTGAAGACGCCATGGAGCATTCAAAATCAAATATCTCCCTTCACTTCCCCAATTTCCTAACATATAAGTTGCCTTATTCCCAATTATTCAAGAATGGGATGTAATCACATATGGGAATAATGATAATAATTGTTAAATCAAAGAAACCAAGAGTTCCATTTACTATCTTTTGACAACTATGGCTATCAGGGTATCATAAATGAGTTTTTGAGCACTTGATACTACTAGCCAGAAGTCTCGATCCACATGCACATTATAAAATCCTTCTCCCGTTACAATCCTCAAGCCCATTTCCAAGGAAATGAATTCAACTCTGTTATTACTAGTGAAACCACAATTACCAACATAGCCTTTAAGTGTATTCCTAGAACAATCATGAAATATTCCTCCATATCCATATATACCAGGGTTTCCTTTAGAGGCCCCATAAAAGTTTCAGTTAATGAATCTAGGGGGAGGAAGAATAAGAAAAATTGGTGATGAAATTAGACTCTATGGTATTTTTTGTTTTACTATGTATATTTCGGTTTTTGTAAAGTTTTGATGTTACAAATGGTATGAGAGCCAAGTTCATACACCGAGGCCCTTTGGGAGAAGCTATGTACAGGAACTGTGTGCTTGAATTTTTTATTAAAAAATTTTAATTAAAACTACTCATGTGTGAATACAGATAACAAGAAAAAAATCACTCCAGCAAAAAGTACAACAAGTTCAACATGTAGAGGAACTCAAGACCACCTGAATCACCTGAGTCAGCCTATGTAAATGCTAACCCAGATATTTAGATTTAGCTAGGCGAGGAATCTTGACAAGCCAATGTAGTGTTACTCAAAACATTGCAACAGTTGCGTGCGGAAATGACTAGTTTGAGAACAAATAATGAGTGTCTGCGTGTAGAATAGGAAAGAATATTAAGAAGTTTGTCAAACTGACAAAATTAGCACCATCTAGACCCCAATATAGAGGATCGGGAAAACTAGGAAGCAAAATTCAGAACCAGAGACAATGTATCTGACCAGCGGAAAACTACGAAGCAAAAGTCAGAACCACATACATAATTACAAGGAGAGTTTAAGAAAATTAAGCCTTCCCTTTTTGAGGGAGAATCTGAAGAAGTTGCGAAAGCCTGGTTAATCGATATGGGAAAATACTTCCAGATTTATGAATATACTGAAAAACTAAAGGCACGATTGGCATTTTACCAGTTGAGGGGGAAAGTGACTCTCTAGTGGGAAGAAATTAAGACAGTAAGGAAAATTGATTAACAACAGGTCACATGGAATGAATTTCAAAAACATTTCAAAGATAAATATCTAACTGAACATTACTATGACGAGAAAGCGAAGGAATTCCATGAGCTAAGAATGGGAACCTTAACTATGGATGAATACGTGACCAGATTCACATCCTTACTTTGCTACGTGCCTTATATGCAAGAGGAGAAGGCCAAAAGTCAGCGTTTTATCTGTAGCTTACCAAACTTTATGAAGGAGAAACTAGAATTTGACTAACAATGTAAACTTTGAAATAGGAACTATAAACTCAAAACGGGAACTCTCGCTAAAAAGGCCCGTAAAAACATCAAAAACAGTGCTAAAAACGAAAAGTGTTGGTGCTGGAATAACACCTTTTTTCCTAGGGTAAATTTTCAATATCTTTTAAAAATGGCGGTGAAAACCAAATTTTTGTGCAAATTGTCCAAAAAACACCCTCAAAATGAAGTGTTGATGTTCGAATAACATTTTTTTTTGAATGGTAAATTTTGTGCAGAAAACATCCTCGAAATGAAAAGTGTTGACGCTAGGATAACAAAAAAGATTTCAAGGGTAAAATTTCAACGTTTTGAAATAATGGCGTAAAATATTTTATCATGACCCTGAAAAACATTAAAATTTCAAGATAATAATGAAAACATAAAATTAAATTAAAATTAAAACAATGAAACAACACAAAACAAAAAATAAAAATAAAAAATAAAAAAATAACAAAACATAAATTAAAATATATACTAAAAACAAAACATAAAATAAAAATAAAAAAACAAAAAAAAATCAAACATCAGAAAAAAATCAATCATAAAAATGTAAAAAAAAAGAAAAGAAATTAACCTAGGGGAGGGTCGCCAATACATGTGCGCCCTCCCCGCCACGTCATAATACCACGCGTCAACCCACATGGCTCCGGTACGACACCTGTCCACCGTGGAGCTGGCCGTGTGGGCTATCACCTCGAACATTAAAACACCTCCTTCGCGCCATTTACTAGGTTGGTCTGGGCTCATTTCGACGATGTTCCATTTTCCCTTTGTCTTTCTGCTCGGGGCCGGTAGTTGGGCGAAGCCCCCCGCCGAAGATGGCGCGGGACGGCCCTATAACCTGCGCGCATGGTGGTTAGAACGTGTGTTGGGGGAATGCTGTGTTCGGTTGACAGGGTTTGTATTGTTGCGCGCAGAGTCGTTTATTCGTGTGCTGGTGCGAAGGTTTGATGGAGTTTCTGGGTTTCTGGCTGGGACAGCGGTTCTGCTTTTCTTGTGCTTTTCCGCCTGGATTTCTTGGTCGTTCTGGAATGCAAGCTGTTTAACATGGAATGCCGGTTGTTTAGCATTTCTCTGGTGGTCGTCTTATTCGGCAATTTTGTTGTTTGGGGAGGAGTCGGTCGCCATTCTACTGAGCTTGAGGTAACATAGCATTTTTAGGGTTTAGCTCTGCTGTTTTTGTTGTTTTTGTGATCTCTAATGGCTTCTAATGGCTTTTTTCTTCCTGTTGCAGGTGTGGAAAAGGACGTTGCAGGTGTGGAGAAGGTCTGGCGAGCTGTGGGGAAGGTGGGGGAGGTCGGCGACCATCCATGGCCTGTAACCGGTAGGATTTTTAATCCTACCAGCTTTACTCTGTGTTTTTCAACACAAGCATCTCTAACAGGATATTTTGTGAACTTTCTATGGCATTTTATGGCAGTATTTTGAGCAATTTTTTGAGGGTTTAGGGTTTTAGGCATTCTATGGCATTTTTGCTGTTTTAGGGTTTAGGGTTTTAGGCATTCTATGGCATTCTGTTTTTGCTGTTTTAGCCTGTTTTAGCCCTCAAAACGCTCTGTAGCTGCTCTCCCCTGACTTGCATAGCCGGCCCCGAGCAGAAAGACAAAGGGAAAATGGAACATCGCAGAAATGAGCCCAGACCAACTTTCGAAACTCTCTGTAGCTGCTCTCAATTGCCTTGTTACTGTGTTTGCTTTATAGATAAAAACGCTGCATTTTTATTGTCCCTGCTATTGTATCTTTTTCATTTGGCATATGAGGGTTTCTCTTTTCTTTCATAGAGTTCTGAGTGCTCTGCTTCGTGCTATTGTTTGTTTTATATTCGACTGCTCGGAGGGGAAGGCTCTTCTAAAGCCTCACTAAACCCTTACGAAGCTTCTTCGCAGACTTGCTACTCAGGTTGCTCTCTGGGCTACAGTGTTGTATGGAAGCCGTGGACATTTGTATGGACTTTGTATGGAAGCCGTGGACATTTTACGACCTTAATCACAGTTATACTGTTAATTTATTTATGGTTTCTTGAAGTCATAACTGTTATCTTGTTTCCTTCTATGAAAGTCTTATTCCGAATTTTACACACAAGTTGCATTCTCTATTATTTAAATTGACTTGGGCTACAGTGTTGTATGGAAGCCGTGGACATTTGTATGGAAGCCGTGGACATTTTACGACCTTAATCACAGTTATACTGTTAATTTATTTATGGTTTCTTGAAGTCATAACTGTTAGCTTGTTTCCTTCTATGAAAGTCTTATTCTGAATTTTACACACAAGTTGCATTCTCTATTATTTAAATTGACTTCTCTGGATACTGTTTGAACGCTACTATTCTTGATTTACTCATTGTAGAATATTATGATTTCCTTATGCTGTAAAACCTTGCATAGTGCTAAGTTTTTGAGATCGTTTTCACTTGTGACGGTGCATCTCTATTTGAAGGTTATTTTGTTTTTACAGCTGATGAGTTTATAAGTTAAGAAATGGGTAGGGTTTACTGTTTTATGAACAAAGCTTCTACTCTTTTATTTCCTTTTAATATCGCTCAACTTTTACTAGCAAACTTTATAGGATTAAATCCTTGTCAGGGTTTTGTTAGAGTTTTGTCAGGGTTTTGTTAGAGTTTCCTTGTCAGGGTTTTGTTAGAGTTGAAATGCCCAATAATGCATGCAGAGAGATTGACCGTTCTTCATGAAGAAATAGGTTCGATATCTGCTTGAGTCGGAGTGTTGGTGTTTTCAACCTGTAACTCCAGTGTCTCTCAGTAATTATGTCTTCGGTCAGGTCTTGAGTGGGCATATCAATTTGGAACAATTTCTGTTTTTTACACCTATGACCTGGAGCATATTTTTCATCACAATTATAGGAGAGTCCATTTCTTTGGTGGTCTGCCATTTGTGTTGGAGACAACCTTTGTACTTCTAAGGGATGTGTAGGAATTGTGCTAAGTTGGAATATTTGATTCTGCAAACAGATTTCTATGCACTTTTGAAACTTTTCTTCCTAGTTGCTTGGGGAACAGGGATATAAGGAGTGCAGAGCTATCGGGAGAGGAGAATGTGTTGATAATAGTGATATATTTGTAGGGTGCTGGTGTCCATTGTAGCTGTTGAATTGTCTAGATTGTGTACCTCTGAATGTAAATTTCTTGTAATATGTGAAAAGAATATTGAATCAAAACCCTCCTTGACCCGTATATAGCACATGACCTACTGAAATTTTAAATTTATGGAGTCGGTATAATCTCTATTCCAAAAAACATAATTATTGTTGCTTAGTTGCCATGCATTAGATACTGTGAACACTCTTATCAAGAGCCAATTCAATCCCTTTAAGAATGGCATGTGCTTCTGCCTGATTGTTGATCTTTCCTAAGGTTCATTCAAATTTTAAACTTTATTTATCTCCAGCGTTGATGACAAGATCCACAATTGCAGTTACCCTGGATTTCCTTTCGGTACACTGATTTCCTTTGAATCTCTCTTATTTTTGCAATGCCTAGTTTTGTGCAGGGAAGTTTAAATTACAGGAAAGCTTAACATGCTGTAGATTTTGAGCTCTGAAGCAATTTTGTGGGATTTTTGTATACCTACTGCTTTGGAATTTCCTTCTTACATGTATTAGAGGCAATTCATAATTTTTCTGTACCGTAATACACTGTTATAGATCAATATTAACCCCAGAACTCATAAGTGTAAAAAGGGATCTAAAGAAATAGAGACATGATTCTCTTGATGCTTAAAAGATCCCATCTTAAGATGGGTCTACGCTGGTTTATATTTTGTAGATTTATAAATTATTGTAATTTTATTTTTATTTAGTTTTTATAATAATTTAGCTATTTTTAATTTTCCATTTTTACTCCAATTCTTTTTTCCCCCTCTAAGAAGGCTGTTGTAACTTTGCGTCAATTATAACAATTCATTAGTTAACCAAACAATTGTCATATGTGAATCACTCATATTGTCAAACAATTGATCTACTCATGAAGGAAAATGAAAAAGGTGAATAGGTGCTTAGAAAAGAATTAATGACTAAGCCACAATTCGTCATATAGCTGATTAGGTTACTGTGCACCCAAATTTCTCTATCTTTTGGAAAGTTGATGTAACAAGATGGAACAATATGATTCTCATAGTTGTTCATCAACTGATTTGATTAATTTAGATACTTCCATCATTTTTACTGACACATATAAAAACACATGCTCTCTATAAGTTGGGCATACTCCACGGTGGACAGGTGTCGTACCGGAGCCATGTGGGTTGACGCGTGGTAAACTGACGTGGCGGGAGGGCGCACATGTATTGGCGACCCTCCCCTAGGTGATTGATAAAAATCATAACTATGTTCTTTATTGTATTTCTAGTTTCCAGCAATGTAAAGTTCTTATTCATTCTAATTCAATCAATAACATGCTAAGTATAGAGTTCCTTACTACTAGTGCCTCGTACATTAGAAGCGAGCAGGAGGTGTTTCTAATTGTGAGTGTAGACTTCTATTCAGTGTTAAGTGATTGTAAACTTGCCCAGCACTGTCATCACATTATAACGGTCCACTTATTGGAGCCATAAGTGAGTTTAGAGCTTTGTACAGTGCGCACAGAATAACTTATAGAAATAGTTTTATCATAATTAATATTTTACAGAAAGACATATTCCATTGAAAATTTCTTATCAACACACAGTTAGGTTGCCACAAGAAATCACTACTAGGTTGTAAGCCAAAATGTTGCTGTGCCAAGAAAAAGATACAATCCATCCAAAATCCACATCATAATGTGGTTAGAACCGAAAACATATGACACCCCTATTCTTTATGGCCCTGAGAATCTTGAGTGCCAAAACTCCCCGAGTTACCTTCTTGAGCCAGGTAGGTTGGCCTACCAGTCAAGGGCTGATTAGGAAATGGTTGATTGTTGCCATATGATTGATTCCAATTTGCAGCTTCCAACCATGGAGGTATTGAGTACCCATACCTCACATTTGCACTACTGACCCCTGCATTAAGTGGAGGTGTGTAATGAGCATACAGAGAATTGACACCAGCTCTGGTAGGAACAAGGCAAGTGGGTAAACCCTCGGTTTGATAGTGGGGCACTTGAATGTTTATGAGATCTTGGAATAATGGTGTATTATCTGCAATGGAGTCCAATGAGTTTGAAATAATCCTAGTTTCATCAGCTATTCTTGTATCGTTGATCATCCCTTGTTCCTTTTCAAGCATTTTTGTGCCTTTCGTTTTTCCTTTTCCTGTCTTGCCATTTGCTTTTGTTGGTCCTTAACTTGCCTTGCTTTATCTCTTTCAATCCTTTCTTCTGCTCGCTGTTGTGCTGCAACAATCCTTGCTGCCTTCTTCTCCTTGACCATATCCTTCTTTTTCTGTTTTAATTCTTGCATTTCAAGTTTCTTTTTTTCTGACTCAACTAACAGGTTTATATAGTCCTCTGAGGTGAGTAGCTGTGAGCTTCGACCCAGACGAAGACTACCCGGTGCACCTTGCGTTTTTCTCATTGATACTCTCTCTACTGGTAGCTTTAGGAACCGTCCAAGTGTCTTCTCCACCCCTTCCACCTGCATGTCATTGCTTGGTACTTCCCTTTCAGTATCTGTTGGAACTGATTGAACCATATCATTATCTTCATTTGATGCCTCATTATGTCCTTCATCTTCTTCCATTGATCTATTGTCCACAAAAAAATGAACAATTTCACTGTTCAATTCTGCTGGTTGTGAGGGCATGTTCATGCTTTCTTCATTGGTTGCTGAGACACTATGTGCATTCAAATTGATCATTGCTTCTGCTAGCCATGAAGGTGGGGTTACTTGGCTTGGCAATGTCAATTGGTCATTGTCAACTGCATGTTCAACAATATCATTAGCAATATCAGCGACAGGAATTTGATGTTCTTGAGTTGGTGGAACAATCTCCATGTTACTAGGAATTTGTTCATTGTTATATTGTGTTTCACATACAGTTTCATCATCTTCAGCATATAACTGTCCTTGAGACAGGGAAATCATATTACCAGCTGCAACAACATCATCTTGGTCATCTACTTCTTGCACTTCAACACATGTTTGGACATTCCCTTCTTCCTGACCATCCACATGAAACGCTTGGCTACAACCAGTATCATGCATAAGAGCATCATAGTTCAGTGGCCAGATTCCTGTCCTCCTAAAGCCAGCCTTGATATTTGATGGTGTCAAAGCCCTTTTAAAAGCTTTACTTGCAAGCTCTGCTAGCTCAAACCTTTTCACCTCAACCCCTGGATTCTTTGCCATCCATGCAGCACGCTCCGACCTGAAATAGTTCTTGAAAGGGCCAAACACACTAACATCAAGGGGTTGCAGCCTATGAGTGGTATGAGCGGGCAATGTCAACAGGTCGATGCCTAAATTGTTTGCTTCCTCAATTGTTTGTACAACCATGTGGCTCCCATGGCCATCTAATATCAAAAGGTGTCTGTTATTAGGCGAGACGCCACCTGGTACCGATGCAGCAAAGTGAAAAAGCCAACTTAGAAACAGTTCTTTAGTCATCCATGCATGGGGATGTGCAGCCATGCATGCACCTGGTTCACAGTTCTGTATATAGTTTTTCAGTTGATTTTTACCTTTGAATAGATAAAATCCTGGGATTGAAGTACCAATTGCATTAACACAACATAAAATAGTTATCCACTCCCTGCTCTTGGGCAAAATCTTTGGCACATTTCGGCTCCCTCTCTTGGCAATTACCCGCATGCCACAATTCCTCCCTGCCTGTAAACCTGTTTCATCACAGTTCCATATATGGTCTGCTCCATAAGAATGTTTATCATAAGCACTAGAAAGTGTGTCATAGAATTTTTGCACAACTGCAGGGCGCAAATTTAATGCTCTGTCTCTGTCAAGGCCCTCAGCAGTACGCAATACAAGTTCTGGATGCCTTTTTTTAAACCCAAACCACCATGATTTACCAGGAAACCCATCTTTGAATGGGTTTGGCCTCCCTTGACAGATTTGAGCAACTGTTGATTTGAGTTGTATCAACTCTAGCCCATGTCCCAGTTGGGCCATCTCTTTACACCACTCAACCACCTCGGCCTCCTCATCCTCAGTCATAACTGTAAGAGGCCCTCTACGTTTTGTATGAGTCAGTCCATTTATCCAATAATGTATTGACGAGGGAGGAATACCATGTTTTTTTGCAGATGCCCGAACTGAGTATCCATTAAACTCTATGTCGTCAATTGCAACTAACATTTGTTCTTTTGTCCATCCTCTTATAGCACTGATCTTTTTAGTTGAGCTTGCCCCTTGGACTGTTGTTGATGGTGGTTCTGTGGCTGATGGTGTGTTAACATCAGCGGCTGTCACATGGTCATCTTCAACAATGTTCCCTGGTGCATTGCTAGCATCGACATCAGCTGGCCTGTCATCATCAGACGATGTGCATCGCAGCTGCGCACCCCTTGTCACTCTCCTGCCACTTCTCCTTGTACGAGCAGAGTAACTTCCTTTTGCCATAGATGCAACAACCTGTAAAATTATTGCATGCATTTAGACATTAGAATATATGTTAAATTATGCTTTATTACTTCTGCAAAAATTACTTTTCCTCTATTACAGGAAATTATCAAAACATTTTGGATACAGAGCTTGTTACAGGAAATTATCAAATGTGAAGGAGATACGTGCTACTAAAATAGTTACACTTCCTCCATACAAATATGTTATTTTCCATTTTTATTAGGCTAAAAAGAAGTGTGGGTGGGGAACTGATTGTCAGTTTGCTCACTCAGAAGAAGAACTTCAAAAGGGTCAGCAAGTATTTTCTATTTTTGGTCAGAAACTAGAAACAATTTATGGCAATGCAATAAGTTCCAACATTTATGACGAGGTAAATAAGTATAAAATCAAGTTGTCCATGCATTATGAGAAAAAGGGAACCTATTCAAATGGGTTGAAGTGCAAATTTTCCCATGGACACAATGAGCTTAGGCCTTTAGGTCACAGATTCATGCAACAATTTGTCCTAACAAAGCATTTTTTTTCAACGTTGTCAAAGAAAGACTCAATTTGTTGATTTTGTCCTGATAGAGCATTTGTTTTCAGCTGTCAAAGAAAGACTCAGTTTTTTGATATTTAACAAGGATCGAATTTGTAACTTTTTTGGCCATGAATATTTCACTGAGATTGTGTGTTGAATTTCAATTTGATAAGAGATGAAATATTTCAGAACAAATATTATTCTATAGTTGCTAACAATTTGAGGATATTTAATGCTATTCCTAATTTGCTCTACATTTTTGGAATTAAAAAATCTTGGTCTTTGATTCCTTCTACTTGTTTACCCATGATCAAATTCTATTACCAATTGAAAATTATGTTACCCACATTTTTCATTTTTTCAGTAAGGACAAAACATTTTGGATATAGAGCTTGTTACATTATGATTCTATGGTCTCCCAGGTGTCATAGACAATTGGTTTTACTTCAGTTTAATTGAGTTTCATTGCAGTGATTTATTTTTTATATTTTTTCATATAATTTATTTACTTATTTTGAATATTGTGAAGAACAATCTCTGCTCCAAGATTTCTCTCCATTATCTGTGACTTAATTTACAGTGCTGAATTATGTAAATCCCCATTCCTTTGGTCCAACTTTTACAACTCCGTATGGCTCGGGCTCTCCATACCCTAAGGTCTCGAGCTCAACGAGGTGAAAAGATATGAAGGCCAATAAGACTGTCATCTGCTATGTTACTTATAATTGTGTTTTCTCATTATCTAAAATCTTACAGTCATCTAATCCAATAAAGAGAAATGGTCATCTGCTCGGGCTTCAATTCTAAGAAACCATTCCCCAGTTCTATGGTCCATTCATCAGTAGTATAAATTCACTTATTTGCAGTCTTTCGACTCAATATCAAAATGTTTGCTTTCTCAATAGCTTCATGCTTCTGAAAATATGTGAAAAATATGTGAAAAATTACTAAGTTTATCAGAGTCATTAAAGTTACAATTCGTTTTTGTTCTATGTTTTAACTCATCCATGTTCACTCGGATCTTGTCACTTCTGAATTGCCCAAAATCGGATGGTTCACACTAGGAGTACAGTTTGACATCGGTTGACATTCTTTCTTTTACAATAACCTTTCCTTCTTTCTGACAGGAGGTCTTATAATAATATAGTTGTCGACCAGTAAAGTAAGTCAAGCAAGCCAGTTCGATAGCTGTCCAATGGGCAAAGGCTTCTTTCTTTAGAGTGCTGCCCGCCCCCTTCTTCATTCATTCATTTAGGCCCGACTAGGAGTGGATCCAGGGAACCTGGCTCGGGAACAACTTCTTACTAGTAGGGGCTAATCACAGTAAGAGAGTCCAATCTCTGAAATAGAGCTTAGTCTCTCCCCATAGTAGTATACTAGTAAAAGGCGTAGATTATGACTTGATCCAATAGAGTCAGAACACCTTTATATATAAAAGAAATGGTGCTCGATGAAACGATCCAGATTCCACACTATGCTGTGGGCTGGGGGGAGAGCTGCTCTGCGAAGCTAGGCGTTCAGTGTTCTTATGGAGGAACCATAGAACCCAAGCCATAATAATCGCTCAATTCCTGTAAGCTAAGGTTCAAGGTTCAATTCCTGTTAGGTAAACAAGCTATCGCTCAATTCCTGTAAGCTAAGGTTCAAGGTTCAATTCCTGTTAGGTAAACAAGCTATGACTACAGTACTAGCACGACATACGTAACATTTGGACATACGTAACATTTGTGATATGTAAGTTGTAATCCCTATGAAGTTGATGATCGAATAATTCGTGTAAGCTAACCTTCGATTCGTGTAAGGTAAGCAACCTGTGACATTGATTAGATGGATACGACTGTATTCGATAGCTTAACTCTATAAGCTAGAACACATACATAAACTCTGTATAAAAAAGGTTAACTGTAACTGTATAGGTTAACTGTCACCACCCTATGGACAGAACTGTAATGTAAGAAATCTGATAAATGAATGGAAAGAACTGTAATGTAAGAAATCTGATAAATGAAAACAATGAAAACAGAACTGTAAGAAGAATGAGTTGTAATTCATATATCTGATAAATGAAAACAATGAAAACAGAACTGTAAGAAGAATGAGTTGTAATTCATATAACTGACTTGAATATATTGGCTACTATTTTGTGATGTTGTCTTGAAGTTTGCTGAATAGTTTGAAAGCATAAGATGCAACTTCAACAGTGGGTGGACTTCTTTTATAGTTTTGGGGACTTGATTTTAATTGGTGGACATGGATGCACATGGATTGCAATGGCTTCATTTTGAATGTGTGGTATGGATTTAATTTGCTGTGATCTAATGGTTGGGAATTGTTTATTTGTTGATCCATGTGCTTTGATCTGTTTTAATGAGAAATAGAGTGAGTTGGGTGTCATTTATTGCAGTTATTGGGTCTGGGTGTCATTTATTGAACAAAGTGGATTTAATTGTTATTGGGTTGGGTGTCATTTATTGAACAAATTGGATTTAATTGTTATTGGGTTGGGTGTCATTTATTGAACATAGGGTGCTTAGTTGTTGAACAACACAGCAGTTATGGCTGACATACATTCCTTTTGTTATGTGCAGGTAGGCATATTTATTTGGGATGCAAAGTTGCAGTTCTGATGAGTGGGGGTTGAAGTGACTGTTGTTTTGTACTTCTGGAATAGACCAGTTTGGAAGCTTTTATGGCTCTAGCTGTTTTCTACTTGGGTCAATATGTTTTGCAATATTAAATAGTTAAATACTATTTATGGACAGTTGTGGGCCCAGTCAATATATGGGTGATTTTTGGACATAATTTAAAACTTATTTATACATAATGTTATTTATTTCTGTTTAAATTTTGGTTTCAAAAGTCTTAATCACTGGTGGTTTGGTGGGACCAGTATTATATCAACTACTGGTCCCTGCACAACATTAGGAATCTCTCCCCTATAAAAAAATAAGAATTAAAAAACTAAAAAAAAATTACAAATTATAAACAAATAAATAGTAAAAAAACATATTTGGAAAAGATGAAAAAAAAAAAAAAACAAATATATAAAGCATTAAAAACAAACTAAATTAAACAAAAATAGAGAATTAACCAAAAAAAATTAAAAACTAGTAAAATTAATACTAAAAGCATTTTAAAAAAACTAAAAAACAAAAATAAATTGAAATTATTTAAAAAAAAAAAACTAAAAAAATATGAAGAAGGGTTTTATATACTTCCAATTTTCATATTTATTTAACATTATGAAAAATGGTTTAAGTATTTTAACTCTTGTTATTTATCAAAAATGACGATGAAAGATTGTACCAGTGTTGTGAGAATATTTTAGTTTTAAATGTATACATAAATATCATCTAGTGGGTCTAATGCATTATGTATAAATTTGAAGGAATTTTTTCTTCTTAATGTATTTTTTAAATTGGTTTTTTAATACGAATAGAAAATTAATATCATTCATTATTTATTTTATGTTTTTAGGAGATTCCAAACATATGTTTGATGGAATTAGAATCTTTGATGATGTTATTTCTCATACTGCATAGTAATCTTATTAATACGCATGTTATCACTTTGTTAATATAAAATACATCAACATTGACATTATGTAGATGGTAACTTTCTCGTGAATATTCCAATTGAATTAACAGCTATAAGTGTTTCTCATCCTTTCCTACTTGCCTCTAATTACAAATCTATAGGGTCACATGGAAAGATAAGTACGTTATTTTCTATGTATAATATCACTTTGCTAGTGATTTTTGAAATTAGTCTCTTAATACTACTAGAAAGTTAATATCACTTAAGATTATTTTTAAGGATGCCAAACATGTATTTCACTCCATTAGAAGCTTTGATTATCTTATTTCTCATACTTAATAGGTATGTTATATAAAATACATCAACATTCATATTATATATATGGTGGTGGTGGCTTTTTAGTGAATATTCCAATGGAATTAACACTTACAAGTGTTTCTCGCCCTTTCATACTTGCCTCCAATTACAAATCCGTGAGGTCCACGGAAATATATGAATAGAAAGAGGTAAATGCCTTACAATATATAAAAAATTCAATTGTATTTACTTTTCGAAGGCATTTTCCCATATAAAACGAGAACCACATGGATGATGATTATGTAATTGAATTAGTTATTTCAATGAGAAATTGGTTAAAATGTATCACATATTTTTAAAAGAAATGGATTCTTGTTGTAATGGCTAGTTGACTTTGTCAACTAGACCCACAAGTTAGACAATTAACTATGCTCTTTGTCGAAAAATATGAGTTTGGTTCACTGACAAGTCAAGTTGGTTTCCATGCCATTTCAACTCACTATGTAGTTAACGTTGCTAGTTAGTTGTAATCATTGAGAGGTTATTTTATATATGACATGTGATAATAGTGCATGTAATGAAAGTTGTGGACTATATATGAGATGTGATAATAGTGCATGTAATGAAAGTTGTGGATTAATACAAATAAGTGTTTTGGTTGGTCTGCTATTATTTTTATTTATTTCTTTAGTCTATTTTATGCATTATATGTTTTTCTTTACTTAATATTTACTTGATGTATGGATTCACTCATAAAAATGTATATATTTCACTAGATTACAACATTGATTTCATCACTGACAATTCCTGGATTCAAGTCAGGTAAGATGTAAACATAAATGCAGAGCTTAGAAGAGATCCAAGAATTGTTTTTGGGGAAAATCAATAATTTCCTAAGGAACTATGCTAGGAGGAATTTAATCTTTAACTAAATATATATGTCAACTCTTCAAAGAAATTTATGAAAGATTTATTAAATCCATCATTGTCAAATTTAAAAAATACGTCGAACAACCATCTAATGTGATATCCTATAACTAATGCATCCTTAATGTATAAAATCATCATGGAGAATGAATAACCAGCATGAGTTTTTTAAAGAAACTATCAAAGAATACTATGAAGAAAAAGTACCACAAGTAGCAGAGTATTGAAACTCCATTGAAAAATAAAGAAATTTTTTACATTGATTTCCATGACTACTTCCTATGTAGACCACCTTCTTGACTTCACAAATTTCTTCTTGACAAAGGTATCAAATACATTATCAAATACCAAGCCCATTTGAGTGAACCAATCAATATCAATGACAAATAGAGGGAAGAAAACTAAAAGCTATTTCTAGAATCTCACTGTTAAGATGTAAAAAGGTGCAGGACTACTCTATTAGAAAATAAATATGCCCATGGCTTGAATTTATACCAACCAAGAGTAATTTAGGGCCAATGATCGGGGTAAACCCTTCTTGAATCTATGGTGCAGAATGTGGCAAAAATATGAGGGTTCTGGATAACATTACCAATTTTCATATGATGCTCATTTAAAGAACAAGAATGTGAATGTATGGGCATGAGGTTATGTAACTCTGGCCACTTTTTGTCAGCTTCACTCAAAGTAAAAAATAAAGATTGACATCCCAACTAAGTAATCATGTCAGTCAATTCAGCTCGACACTTAGTCCAGTATGCCCTTGTACCTCTCAAAGAAGAACCAAATCGCATAAGATGCTCAACCAACTTATTATATGGTAAATCAGACAGTTGGTGACGGAACTCTTCAATTGTTGTAGGTGAGTTATCATGTAAATGTTTCTTTACAAAAACTACAGTAGTTACTTGGCTCTGATGCCACATTATCATGTTCAATAGGAAATATCGAAAGCGAGGATGGATTCCAAATCTCTGATCATAGTACCTAAGAAGATGCAATGCATACTCATGAAGTTCAACACTACAAATACATGGTCACAACCAATTAGCATGACCAGTGGGGAACAATGCTGGGAACGCCATATCTAATAACCCATCTATATTATATTCATTCACTGGAGAGGTTCCAATACTTGTCCAATCCATGTCTTGAACATGTGAAGAATCAACATTATTAAGAAATTCTCTAATTTCTTTTGCTTCTCTTCGTTCATTTGGTAGGCGAGCAACAAAAGAAGAAGGATGAGAGGGAAAATTCTTAGCAGACAACCCTTCATTATTAGTTGCATTGATCTCAGATTCTTCAATATCACAATCAACAAATTTAAGCCTGTAGGAGACATCCGTTGATATTTCGAGCAGAGCATTCACTGAATCATAGCCAATTACAGCATCTCGATAATATTGATCATGTTGGATTTTTAAAAGCAATGAAACCATAACTCGATATATTTTGACATAAAATTCATAATATTTAGATGAGAGTAATGTCTCCTTACAACTAGAAAGTCAATATCTTAAACATGTCGGGGAAGACTTTGTACAATTGTAGAAATATTTTGAGGAAAGCTAATTTTATGACCGTTATAATTATATTGAACACATCAAGCATGTGTCACTTGCAAAATAGGATTCACCATGTTGTATTAGCATTTCTTCAAGTTGAGTAAGAACTCTTAAACTATGAGGTTGCTCATGAGGATCCATGTTATTATATCAACAAAAACAATGGGCTCCTCTTTCACTCTTACATCATCTGCAAACATGTCCTTCAGAATGTCTCAAAACATGGATTTCGGGATATGATTCTTGGACAATGTGGCACATTTGGACAACTGTAAAGCTATCTATCTTTGCTTGAAATATTTTATGAACTACAATCATGTTTTCATCAAAATGAATATGATCTATATCAGCCAAACCATCTTGAGAACCATTTGGAAGAGTAAAATTTCTTCTAAAATGTACTTCATCTTCAGGAACATGAGATTCCCTTCCCAAATTTGAAGCATGTGGAATGAATCTATGACAGGGTCTTTCCAATTTTATGGTCTGCATTTCTTGAACCTGAGAGGATGTAAAGGTCTCTTTGTCATAAAATATTTTAAAAATTAATTTCCAACTAATTATAAATGAAAAAAATAAAAAAGAATCAAATGCATTCAAAATTTACATTTGTTTCTTGATGTGGATGAGGGTTATGAGATGGTTTCTCTTCGCTTATAACATCAGTGGATGGAACATTTTGGGAGTTAGTTTCTATGCCTCTATTCAAATGAGTTGTTTTTTGTTTCAAAAAAATAAAATACATTATAAAACTAAATGTCCAACAAATAAATATTAAAAAAGGAAAACAAATCAAATACATTGAACATCTACATTAGTTTTATAATTTGATGTTTTGGATTCCAATTCTCCAACCTAATGGGATGAAATCATGTTTTCTCCATAAAAGGTTATAAAATACAATATGCAACTAACTGTAAATAAAAAATGACAAAAATATCAAATGCACTCATCATTTACATTTGTTTGGTGATGTGGATGAATGCTATGAGATGGTTCCTCTTCACTTCTAACATCATTAGATGGAACATCTACGAAGTTAATTTGTATGCCTCTATTGAAATGAGTTGTGTCTTATTCGAAGAAAATAAAAGATGCCATAAAATTCAATGTTCAACCAAGTAGAAATTTTAAAAATTAAAATCAAATCAAAAACATTGAAAATTTACATTAGTTTGTCAATTTGATTGCCGAGGTGAATGCATTGGAAGGTTATGACATGCTTCATCTTCACTTCTCAGATTAGTAGATGGAACACTTTGCGAATTAATTTCTAGACCTCTATTAAAACGAGTTGTATCCTATTCCAAGAGAAGAAAATAACTTATAAGTTTAGTAAACAAAACTTTGTAAATAGAGGAATGTAATAAAACAACCACTATTGCAGAAAAAATTAAAATATCATTGTGTTACCTCCATTGTTCCACACAAAATATTATTAGGGATGATTGATTCTCTTGGTGGGACCACATTACTTTGAGAAGTGGGATTGGAAGATCCGATGTTTTGAGAAACTAGATCCAAATTATCAAACAAATGGCCAATTAAACTATCATCCAAATCATCACACACAATGTCATCACCACCTTCACCATGGATGTTTTGCAACCTTTGGCCTTGGTCAAAACATGCAACTGGACACACAGAAGGGTTAGCGTGGAAATTTGCATCCATGCTATCGATATGATGTTCTTCCCGATTGCAATATATTTCCCCAATGTTATGAGCATTTTCAGGAGATCATTGAACAACAAAATTACGCTGATTAGGAGCATATTCTGATAATGAACTATCAACAAGAAATGTTCTTTCCATTATATCATCCATACTATGATACTTACGAGGAATTATAAAATCATTTTCAAGAGTGGCTTCATTTGTTCTTCTATGATATGTAGCTCTCCTATGCTCATTTATGGCATCCTTATTTTGTTGATACCATAAACGACGACTTTCATTAGACCTGTCACTTGATGATGGTCACAAATTTCATTTTCTTGTATGCTTGCTTGTGCCTTCAAATGAAATGTCTACAATGAATAATAAAATATTCATTATGGAATCATAAACATGGAACATAGCAAATATCTAAGATAAACAAACACAAAAGAATGAAAAAGGGATGAGATTTTTCTTGAGATTGTAAAAAAACATAAAAAGTGTATATGTTATTTTTTCCAACCATATAAACCTATCAAAATGTATAAGGATTTTTGCAAATGGCTAAAAACAAAAATTAATTTTTCGAAATGGCTAAAAACAAAAATGAATTCTCCCGAATGGATTAAACAAAAAAGTCTAAATTTTCATGTATCATATTAGAATCAAACCAAAACCCATACTATTGGGACAGAATACTCTAAGAATTATATGACTTGGAAGTGTATCTAAAAATTTGGAACTATATACTATCAAAATAGAAATGCAAATATTAAAATGTACATAAATATATAGCATTTCTTGAGAATAAATGACAAAAACCAAAACAAATAATATGTATAACATAACTCATAGCAATTATAATTATACAAACAAAGAAAAATGCATAGCATCAAGACACATTTACATGTAATTAAGAAAACTTTAGGGGAAACAATATGAAATATTTTACATCGTAAATATCAATACAAGAATCATTTTAAAGTATTACCATAAAGAACCAAAGTATGTATAAAGCCAAAATGGAAATATTTACCACAACCATAGAGAATATATAAAATGAAAATATTTATAGGAACTCCTAAGAATACTAATATCCTAAGAATCCATATCCATATCCAATGGTGGAATCTCATCAACAGAATACATATGGGGGAAAATTGCAAAAACATTTCCATACTCAATCAAGTCATCGCAATCCTCCAGTGTTGGGTACCAAAACCCAGACATATGTTCATTATGTTAGTGTCAGTATTTTCATACTGCCATCAATGATCAAAAATCCTCTTTTCATATCATATTAGGGTCCCATTCTGAAATTTTTGTCATTCCACTAGGTCATCATGCAAAAATTTGGTCACTAAAGGTTGAATTAGGGTTTCCTTTACTCCTTATAGAAATTTACCCCTTGGTGGCTCATTTCAACTTTGCTGATTATCCATTGTCCATAAAGTTAATGACGTCATACCATCACATCAATCATGTCCTGTTGAAATTCAGTCCTTCAAGGTCTCATTATGTCTTTTAGGGTTTTTCAAGGTTTCATTAGGTCATTAGGGTTTCCAAGGTTCCAATAAAACTCCATTCCATTGCATAAGACCAACAAGTAAATGGTGATCAAATAACATCTCTTCACCATGTGAAGATGATTTGTAAAGAGAAATGATCATTTCATCATGTAATCTTATGTTCACTATATGTAATAAGTATTATTCCTAAGTTGCCAACTCAATATCTATATGCCAACTTCATTAAAGCAAAGTCAAATTCAAAGAGTTCTCAAAGAACACGAAAAGATAAATTTGTCAAAGGGAACAATCAAGTGAAAGGGTAAAGTTTCAAAAATTTAAGTGAATGCCAAAGGGACTTGTCTTCCCAAGGGTGCCTAAATCATCATTTTGCACAAGAACTAAACCCTAATTTCCTCTCCCACTGAGCTAGGGTTGGCTATGGATTTAGACACATCTCAGAAGAGGAAGCATAAGGGAGGTGATATAAAAAAATATGGGGTCATTTCAGCTCATAGACATCATGTCTCCATCATTTTTCAAGAAGTCATTCCAAGGGACAAATCATTTGCCACACATAGGGCTAGTTTTTCTTCAAACTACGTTTCTGACCAAACAAAGATGAAATTGACGAAAGTGAGAGAAGTTTTGTCCATAATAGGCCAAGAATGAAAAACGTCCTTCTGTTTTTACACAGGTGTTATGGTTTTTTAGAAATGTAAAACATACGGGTGCTACAAGAGGTTTTCTGCACTTCTAGAGTGACCTTGGGAAAATCGATTTTTCTCCTAGCTGGAGTGTCCAAATGACTTGCTTGACAAGTCAAATGATAACTAGACAGTAAGAGCTTATCAATGAGCTGTCATCAGCTCAATTTTTAGTTTAGGAAGATCTCCAAAAGTTTCCATCAAGATCACACTTCATTTTTGAACCCTCATTCTGCACTTTTTTACCAGTCTTCGGAGAATTGATTGTTGAGGGGCTATAATTAATAATTTTTAGTGCTTGATAGGTTAATTGTGTAGCCAAGAGAGATATTTTTCCAACTAGCAATCATGGGCTAAATTTGGACTTCGAGAAGGCACTCAAAAGTCGATTTTAAGTCGGCGTTGTGCACGCATCAAAGGCGCTACACACTTGTCGAACTTCATCTGTAAGCTCTCAAATTTCATGCAAGAGCTCCAAACCTTCAGCACAGGGCTTATTAACCTCCTAGCAAGTAATTAAGGCTTTACCATACCCTCCTTACATTTCACAAGTCATCAATTCATGGTTTTAAGTTTCTTGTGTGAAACATGGAGTTATCAAAACTTGTAAACCCTAGTTTCATTGCCACACCTCCAAAACTGTTCCTAAGACTCTACTATCCTTCCCACATCACAGTACTACACCCTATCCCTGCCCCTGTATTTCTAAATCCCTATCCCAAGTGTATTCTTCCTTAAACCCTAAGTCCTAGGCAACAAATTCCTAGGCAACCATACTACATACCTATAATAAAATATCAAATCCTGAATCCCATACATATTTCACTCCCCTATCACTTCCCTAAGTTCCCTAATCCTTTCCTCCACTCCATAAATTTTTGCTACCCCATTCCCACTCCTATTTCCTAATCCCTAGAGTTTCAAGCAAAAAGAACAAAAACACATCATGGAGGAAGAAAATAGAGATTTTTTAGAAGAGGAAGACACAGAAGAAAGAATACCACACAAAGGAGGAAGAATATTGAGGTTTGAACCTACCAACACCAGAGAACTAATGGCCTCACCTATGATAGTCACTTGTTTCAAGCATATGGGATGCTTTGATTTTTGTGAAATGGTACAAAGAGTTCAAAGCCACCCTGTTTTGACTAGATTTTTCATTTCAAATCTTAAGGACAATCAAGTGACCCTTGTTGGTGTAACCTTCACCATATCCTCATCCATCATTACTTCTGTTATTGGAATAACTAATGTGGGTGAAAAGTGGTTTAAAGCTAAAACCCTAGATGATCAGTATTATCAACCATACTTGAAGCCTCGATACAGAAATGAGAGAAATAGATTCTTCCCTTTTAGTCACCTTCTTGATAACTATGCTCCCATGATGAAAATCATCATGAAGTACTTCACTTGTGAAGGCAAATTTTCCAGACTCTACACATACCATATCAGATTGCTCATGCACTTCACAAGAGTCAAAATGCTCAATATTCCTTATTATTTTTTCGGGAGCATTGAAAAATGACATAAACAGTGCAGGGAAAAAAGTATGATCAACAAATGAACCGCCTCTTTCATCACTCTCTGATCAAGATCATTGTCCTCCATCACCTTAATCAGTTGAACATCTCATGGGACACTTTCATTGCCAATGATATTTTCACTACTCCACAAGCTCCACATGCTGAAGATATTCCTTCTTCATCTCATCCCAACCCACTACATCTATCCCTCCATCATCTCGGCCTATTTCACCATCTTCATCACCAGCGTATGATCATATAGGGTCACCTAGCAGAGCTGAGGTCATCAAGCCTAAGAGGGTAGATTTCGGCACATTGTCATATACTTATCAGAGAGGTCATAGGAAGGTGTTTTACACAAAAATTGTGGGAGGGGATATGCCTTCTTCATCAGCAAAGAAGGTACAGAAGGGCAAGAAAAAGATCATAAAGACAATTGTTCATGAGGAAATCAGGTAAGAGGATGAAGACATCCATGAGATAGAAACATAATTTGACCTTGTTGACTTGGATCAGCAAGATGATCATGAAAACAAAAGCTTTATCATAAAAGAGAAAGAAGCACAAATCAAACAATTTCAAACTCAATTAGATAGAGCTAAATATGTCATTTCATTTCTTGATCAGGAGAACCAACAATTGAAAAAAAAAATCTGATCATGGAGGTGGACCTTCTCAAAGCCAAAAGAGAAGAGACCAAAGCTAATTCCTTACTTTATGAAGCATATGGAAAATATGGTGATCCTGATGAGCTGGAAGAACAAGTGTCAAGAAAAAGGCCAAGAACCAAAGGCCTAAAGAGAGCATTAGAACTAGAGAAATAGAAAGAAGATGAACTAGCCAAGGAGCTTACCCTAAATGAGCAATTTGTCATAATGATCAATGAAAACAGGGAGCATTGGCTTGAGAGAGTTAAAAACCATCTTGAGAATCTCCTAGACAAGGGCAAAAGAGACAATGACATACATAGGAGAATCGAAAATTATTATTTCCAAAGAAGCCAAATAGCAAGGTCAAAACTCAAGAAAGTGAAGTCAAAGCCTGAAACCCTAAATATGCAAGAGGAGAAGGAAAAATTGATATCCTTGCTGAGGCCTCTTTCCATGCTTGACATACTTCATCAGTAGCTCATGTATCAATTCTGACAAAGTTTCTAGATATTTTTTGGAATTTTTGGGTTTTTGTGCAAACTTTGACAATTTTTGGCACAGTTGGCACACCTTATAGAGGCCTCCAAAGGGAAATGAATTCAACTACATTATTACTAGTGAAACCACAATTACCAATATAGATGCTAAATATATTCCTAGAGCAATCTCGAAATATTCCTCCATACCCTGCCAAACCAGGGTTTCCTTTACAGGCCCCATCAAGTTTTAATCTAATGAATATAGGGGGTGGAAGAGAAACAATTTGTTGATGGAACTAGACTCCATGGGCTTCTAGGCTTACCTAGAATAATCATTTCCTAAGATATCTCCAAATCTATTAACATTCACTCATCTTGTCAATTAAACTTTCAGTCCTATAAAATCTATGACTTTGATAGGACAGTCCCCTTAAAATTCCGCTTGATGAGTTTACATATGAAATTTAGTGAGGACCTTTGATCCTTGAATATGCATCAATTCCACTCCTTCCAAACATTTTAGAGTACAAAACTAGCCAATAAGGCCCAATCTCTATCGAAAACTAGGTTTTTATAAAGTAATCAATGATAATTATCCAGAGTATTGCCTAGACTATTCGGCGACTGATCCAGATGTCCAAATAACTAAAATTTTATAACATTTACTATAATTTAAAAAAAGAACCTATTTCTTTAATAATAATAATAATAAAGGCAACGCAACATCTCCAGGCTCTTTCCTTGACATGAAATGACTTGCTAGGGTCCTAAAAAAGCTATAATCTTCATTTTCAATCTTTTTTCGATGTATTGTCAATATATTTGACCTATAGGGGAATTTATAAGGTAGTATAGTAGAATAATTGTGGGGAAAAGGCCATGGATACTATTGTGTTTAAGTAGACCAACTGAACTGTTAACAATAACATGGAAAGCATAATATTTTATAATTTTTAACACCTACAAACCAGATATGGTTATTGTGTTCGACTCAATACAAAATAACCATTTCATTTAAGAAACAATATTAAAGGAGTAAATTTGATGAATATATCTTCTTTGTTTATATTAATATATTAAGAAACTACAACTTCTTTTTCATCCATTAGCAGTGAAGATATAAGAGTTAAAAGCAATGATAGGTTAATAAACACTACATGAAAATAGTAAATTGGGGCCTCAATCAACCATGTAATTCAATTTAATTTGTTTATTTTTTACAAGTTTCCTATTAATAAACAAGTTCATCTTCCACAATATATAAGCATGAGAAAATCCTAGATCATGACCTGTATCCAGGTCATCCAAATGATTATGCTTTTGAGAGTAGAAAAATAGTTACCATGGGAATCATAACCATCCCCCCAAGCTTGATGCAACCATTACACCAGAGTAACCATGTATTGGTGAACAGGCAACATGAGAAAAGGATGGACTAACTACACTAAACATGAAAACATAACAATTACATATACAAATTTCTTCAAGTTCATTTCGAAGATGTTGAAAGTTATATAAGAGGGCTGCTACCAATTTTTTCAAATTCAACAGTTGATCGATTACTTATATGGAAGCATGAGTTATGTGCAACAACAATGTCATATTGATACCTAATATTTATGCTCTCAGAATAGACTAAGGCTAATCTGTATCTTACTTTAAAACTATAACGTCTTGGTTGGCTTCATTAAAAAATATTATTTAAGCAACAATACTATAAAAATGAAGTTACTATTTTCTTCCTTAGTGTTTACTCTCTAACAACTCATTTACTAGACAAGAAAGAATATCAAGTAAACAACAAATACTTCAATTCATCATTTTGGCAAGAATGATCATTCGATTACACCACAGTCCATGTGCAATGGAATGATATACAAGCATGCAAGACAAACAACACATGCAATAGCTACAAGATGAAAGTCAACATAGATACAAAGCATGCTAACTACACTTGAAAGATTATTTCACTAGTCAAATATTCAATAATAAACACTAATCATTAAAAACAACATTATATATTCTATTATAAAATTATTTGAATAGATAGTTAAGATAAATCTATTGGCTTATTGATAACAAAAAAAAAGTATATCAAGCATATCATTTTAGGATTGAGAAGCTACTCATATAAAGTGTCCTCTCCCCAAGTCAGACCCTCATTCTTATTGGCAACAAAGTATGAATAACCCGCATTGGTGCTAGATTGTCTCCCAAACAACCCATTGAGATTTGGCCCTATGACAAACCCTATTGAAGTCAACACACGAACATGCTTGCATATTCAAACTTGTAAGAAATAAAAATGAATGCAAAGGGAGAATTCCCCCTTATAGTTTAGATAAAGGTGTTGTGTACAAAGGCCACAATTTCAATTGGACGATGAATTTCTTGCTGTAATTTGGTGAAAAATATTTACAAAATCTTATTCTCAGCATGTTTAAACCATTTTTTGGATGGCAGAAGTGGATTTATCACCATAAAAAAACCCCTGGGACACCAAAAATCCTAATACTTGACAACTATAAACCGAATATTCAAAAGTTTCTATTGGATTTCCACAAAATCTTATAAAAAATTTGATTGTTTTTTGAGTAAAAATGTGGCCTATTTATACTATGTGTTTGATAAACCTTAAAGTAATCCACATTGTCTAGAACAAACCCTAACGTTGATGGATAATTGATAGAAAATTAAGGTAAATATATTAATCAATGGATATATCACAAGGAGAATTGATTGAAACTCTACATTTGTGGCATTAACCTCAACGTAATACTAAGGGAAAATTTACCTGCACCCTTGACCTAATCTGGTATGTAGAATCAAGTACAAACCATAATACTAGCGAATGATCAATTGGGTGAATTTATGAAATAAATAAAATAATGTAAACCTCACACTCCTGAGCTTAACCATCATATAACAATGGTATTATGCATAGAAGCAAACCTTATCTCTAATATACTAAATTGTACATATATACATGAGCTAAAGTATTTGAGAAATGGACAGCAGGGATTGGGATATATTCTTGTATACTGTTTTTATCTCCAACTCCCTTATCCACTATATGGCACTATGCAAAATTGGTGTCAAATATCTTCTATCTGGGCTTTGTGTCTCCAATAAGAGCCTCTATGAATTTCACAATTGATGGAAGTTGTAATTGTGATGAAATAACGGTGGATCACTTCACAAATGCGTAAATATTATGGGAAGGCACACCGTCCATTTGTATTATATATATTTATATCTACCTCACTTCTATGCTTCTCTAGACGCTATATTTAACCTCGATGACTAATATTGTGTTTCCAAAGTCCTTATTAAGTACAATTTCTGGAAGAAAGAGAAATCTATAGGGCTTACCATAACATAACATGAGTTGGCATGCAATGCAGAACTCATTTGTGGCTAGTTAGGTGCCTTACAAATGATTCATGTGAAATAAGAATATTCTAGAATTCATTACAATACAAATCAAAGAAGGAAAGGAGGTTGTGTTACTTTTGGTTCGAAGATACTAGTGAAATTTAGAGATATTAGCAAATAGTCAAAGAAGGCAAGAAGGTTATGTTATTTCTTTCATTCAGAGAGTTATCATTGAAGTAGGAGGTTCTACAAACTAAAATCAATGAATGAATTATTATTTTTCCCTGACAGATAATTGAACACAACGAACCTCTCAAGTTCACAATTCAAGCCACGAGACAAACATTTATATATATAATTTCTTTATGATTGTGATGATTACACTTTTCAAAAAAACATTAATTACAAATAAAATGAATGAAACCGCTATCATATATATATATATATAAAAAAAACATTAATACAAATAAATGAATGAAATATATCATATATATATATATATATATATATATATATATATATATATATAATCTAATAATGTTTACTCAATCGTAAGATAGAAATTAAGGTTGATAATTCAAGTATATAATTATTGATTATAAGGAAATAATTACCGAGATACAAATATAAGAAAGAATTCAACAATATTATTAATAATATTAACATTATTATTATTGTTGTTGTTATTATTATTATTAATGTAAATATTTGATAATCGTGAACAAAAAAGTTATTACTTATTGTTCAATATTAACATTATCTTAGATATATAATAAATATATGTAATCATATTTGGTCCCGTGAGGTTCCGAGTTCCAGTTCTGGGTGAACAATGTAATCATATGTAAATATTGTATTAGCTTAAAGAAATGTTAAAATTAAAATTAACATTAATATTTTAATTTAACATTAATATTAACATGTTAATGTTAATATTAATATTAACATAAGCATTTTTAACATTAACATTATGATAAAACTCATCTACCCTCTTCAACCATGATTAACCATGACCATTGAATTTATCCCACACAACCACATTTACTAATGTGGTTGATATATGTAGATCAACCTCATTTTCCACCTTCCACCACATTAGTAAATATGTTTATGCTAGTTATATATTCCTCATTTTCTAAATTGACAATAAAATTATTAAAATAAAATAATATTTTTACACATAACATAAATTATTACTATACATAAAACTAAATATTAATCCTAATTATTAAGTGGAGAGGGTCATTCTACAACTAGTAAGAGGGTGATGTGTAATTTTGTATGTGCTCAACATGGAGTTGACACATTCCCTCTTAAAATAAATATAAATGTCAATTATATATATAAAAAAAATGAATATGCTATGCATGTTTACTAAGTTGTCCATTTGAGGTAATATAATTTCATATCAAGATGTAAAGTAATTTGAAGAGAAAAAAACCTATGTGAGTAACATGTTAAAACCTTATACTTTTAATATTTCAACACTCGATTTAAGCCAGCATACATTCATCTTAAATCCAGATCTATCAAGTGCCGAGAGGGATAAAATATATTGAGATACAAAACTATTTTGACAAAGAATTAAGAAAAATGTGGAGCATAGATATGCACTTCTCAATATTACGCATGAATTAAATAAGACTGCATTAGAGACATGAACAATAAATGCCTACAATGAGACTAAACTAAACTGGACTAACTGAAACTAAACTAGGACACTTGGATGGACGGTTTTTAAACTTAGAATGTCGTTGGAATTATATTCTCCAACAATCCCCCTTAATTACAACCACATTAAGATGTACGCTGGTCTATGTCTTAGCTAGACTTACAATTTTAAAAAAAAATTGGTTGTAACTGCATTTACTTTTCTTCTTTTATTCTTCCGAATTTTGTAGCCTCTAAATTGTTTCAACTTTTTCTTCTTTTTGTATCCTTCAAAACTTAGTTTCTTCATTTTTTGATGCATGTCTTCCATTTTTCCAGGTTGTCTAAGCATGTCCTGGACTTATTCAAAAATCGGCTTGTATGTGGACTGTTGCCACATGTCATATTTTGTTGTGTGTTTTTCATCGTCAATCTACTACAACATAACATGAGAATAAAATTTTATCTCTACAAAACTCCAATACCTTAAAATTTCATTGATGTGTTCATCATGCATGTTGTCTTCAACATTCTTTTTGGCAGCTTCTATGTAGACCTCATCTGGACATGGCATTATAGGGCATGCCTCATGGAAATTTAATTCTTCTTCATAACTGTCCTATTTACCTGTACATTGAAAATCAATGATAAGTTTGAAAACATCTACAGAAACACATTGGTTATCTAACTTCTTCTCTGCAATGAGAGCTTTCTCATGTCATGCGTCCTTCTCTACATCTGCCTCTATATTTGTTTTCCCTTTGTGGGTTTCCTTCTTTGCCTCTAAATCTATCTCTATCTCTTCCACTTCTTTACTAACCCATGCTATTACAAACATGTTGTCTTCCACTTGGTTTTTAGACTCAAGTGGGCTTCTCTCACCGAATATCATCATGTTGATATGATGTTTTTGTTGCATCATCAACAACCATTCATTTTTATCCAATAATTCTTCATCAAACTTATCTTTAGAAAATTGAATTGTTCACTTCACCATAATACTGAATTCTCCAATGGAAGCTTCATTGTCATCAACAAGCTTTGTTTTTGGATTCACCAAATTGTCATCAACAAGCTTTGTTGTTGGAATCCCCAAGTTGTCACCAGTAAGATTAGTTGTTGGATTTACCAAATCTTCATCCACTTGTAGCTGTGGATTGTGGGATTCACAAGAATCTGTGTGTTCATTTTCCTTTTCTTCTCCAAATTCTTCAAAAACATCATCCACTTGTGGTTGAGCATAGTTGGATTCAACAAACTTTTCAGTGCTCCCCTTGCAAGAAAACACCTCTCAAGGGTATCCCAGACTTCCTTGTCTATCTTGACATCTGAAATGAGGGGAACAATGTTGTCATATATAGATTATTTTATGAATTTTAATGAGAAGACATCCTTTTGCCTCTTCACTTCCAATTCTTTCAAAAAAACTTCATACATGTCATTTTTGCTTCAACTTTCTTGGCCCCTTGACTTTTCCCATTTATTGAGCATTGGCTCACTGTGGCTCAATAAGCAAATTGAATTACAAACATAGTGGATGCTTATAGTTGTTCCTTTACAGTGATTGCTTTTATGCTTGACTTCTACAAAACAGATGGTTCTAAAAATTCTCTAAAATATGACTTTTTCACAAAATATTTCACACACCCCTCTTCAAAAATATTATAATACTCACAACTAATCTTAATAATACTCTTGGTTTTTTAATAGACCCTATTAATCTCCAGTGGTCCCTTTTTTAACTAAGCCCTTTTGAAAATCAAATAAACCCCAACTCATGTAAGCCACTTTTTCTAACACCATGAAATGATTCTTCTCACCTCCTTTTTTTTGAGAAATTTTATCCTCTTGAAAAAGAAATCAACAAAATTCTCCTTTTTAAATTATACAGGCCTTTTCTTTGAAAATTCTATCTTATAAGAATTTGTAAATAACATTGTTCTTCATGCTTGTTTTTGTTAGTAAAAAATAAATCGAACATAAAAAAAACTTTGGAGAACCTTTTCAACGACGACGTGGCGCTTTGGATTTTGCGACTCGTGCTCCCAATCAGATTCAGATTATGTGGGCTCTTTCTATGTTGTGATCATTTTTATTAATAACATGAGGGGTAACACTTCATTCACCATTACAAGGCCTTTCTAGAGGGAAAGTAGGGAAATTAGCGTAAGTGAAGTGGCGTAATACGACTAGTTACGGTTGTATATCGTTTATTAACTCCATGCCTCATGCTTGAAACTTGATTTTCTTAACTCGTGGTCCTTGAGCTTTGATTTTCTTACCTCCGTTGTAAATTTGATTAAAGATGTCCAATGCACTTCCTGTCACCTATTTTTTTAGTTTCATAAGTCTAGGTCAATGCACTCGCTCTGTGAGCATGGGTGCATTGGGCACTCAATTATTTTTTTTTAATAAAATCTCTGCTTTCTTATTCAGAACTAAATGTTTCTCTGTTGCTTCCTCCAAGGAGGGTTCTTCAAATTTTTTGGTCTCTACTGCTCTTTCTAGAGTCTTATCTGACCTAAAACTCTAAAACCATGAGAAAGAATGAAAAAAACAAACCATGACAAGGAATGAAAAAAAACGTGGAGCAGATATCACTTCGCAATATTAGAAATGAGTTAAATAGGATTATATTGGACACATGAAGAATAAATGACTACAGTAAGACTGAACTAAACTATACTAACCGAAACTAAACTAGGACACTTGGATGGTTGGAATTAGATTCTAGATTATCCTCTTTTAAAGTGAAAAGAGATTTGATCCCTCTCAACGCTTGATAGATCCAGGGTTAAGATGGATCTAGACTGATTTTTATATAAACATACCTAATTTCGGCTGGATCCATCTCTCCCCCACTCTCTCCTCAATCCTATAATTATAATACCTTTAGGTTATGGCCTTATTGGAACCATTGCACAATATAATGCTTTATGGATAATTGTCCTACATAGTTTATGCCATAATTTATGGATATAGTTTCAATATTCATGCATGATCTTTAGATATTTGTATAGTGATTTTTGTGGAAAGGGAGAGAAGCTAAAACACAAATTCACCCAAAACACATGAGCTGCATTTCTTCTATTAATCACACAAGACTTGATTCTTACAATGAACCTGGTGAAGGGTATTTAACCTTTTCCAACTAGCGACTTCCCTAAAATATCTTGACATGCAATCACACACGAAAATTCATCTATCACTTAACTCCACTTAATTCAACACTCCAACACTCATCACTCAACACTCAGTTAATTGAATCCCTTAGTTTAGCCAACTCCTCATGCGGGTGTAATTATCTTATTTTAACACTCCCCCTTAATTATGATCGCTAAACTAAGACATGACTCATAACAAATCAAACATGCTTACTGGTATATGTCTCATCTAGGCTACAACACCCAAGTTTCTTCTATGAAACTCAAACACATCTTTTCTTAATGACTTAGTAAATATATCAACCTATTGATCGTTGGATTGACAAGGCTTCAAGCGAACTTCTCCATTGCTCACAAGTTCTTTAATAAAGTGATATCTAGTATCAATATGCTTTCTCTTTTGATGAAACACACTATTCTTGGATAGTGCAATCGTTGAGGTGTTGTCACAATATATTCTTGTTGATCCTTGTTGTTTCTTCTTGAGTCCATCAAATACTAATCTTAACAAGACTTCTTGACATGCTGTTGATGTTGCTGCTACATATTTTGCTTCTGCTCACGAAAGTGTCACAATGAATTGATTATTAGATGCCCATGATATCACACTTGAACTAATATGAAACACAAAACCAAAAGTTCTCTTTCTATCACCCAAACTGACTGCAAAATCACTGTCTATGTACCTAATCAAATCCTTATTTCCTGTGCTTTCATACATTATGCCACAACTCTAGTTCCTACGATGCATCTTAGAATTATTTTGCATGCACTCCAAAGTGTGTCTTTTGGAGTCTCCATAAATCTGGAAATCAAACTCAGTCCTTTCATGATATCGGTCTTGTAGTTGTGAGATACATGAGGTTGCCAACCAATCTTCTGAATAGAGTTGGATCGACATCTGATCCTTTATCATCCTTGCTTAAGTTTGTACTTGTTGCAACTAGTATAGGGACAAGTTTTCAATTTTCCATCCTTATTCTTTTCAACAAATCTTTGGCATATTTATTTTGAAGAATAAAAATTCCTCGTTTAGATTGCTCAACTTCTATGCCAAGAAAATCTTTCATGAGACCAATATCTGTCATCTCAAATTATTTCATCATGGCTACTTTAAATTCATCTAACTCAAAATCACCTGTAAATATCATGACATCAACATATAAGCAAACAATCAAAATTTGTCCATGCTCATTTACCTTTGTGTACAAGATAGTTTCAATGTTATTTCTACAAAATCCATTCTTAATCATATAGTTGTCGATTCTACTATACCAAGCTCTAGGCGCTTGCTTCAGTCCATAGATTTCCTTCTTCAACCTGTAAACTTTATCTTCGTTACCTTCAACTTCATAACCTAGAGGCTGCTATGCATAAATTTCTTCTTCTAGAATACTATTCAAGAAGGTTGATTTGACGTCCATTTAATATACTTTCCACTTCTTTTGAGCTGATCTAGCTAAACCTGCTCTTACAATATCCAATCTGGCTACCGAAGCAAATTTTTCTCCAAAATCTATTCCTAGTTGCTGTGAGAATCCTTCTGCTACAAGACTTGCTTTAGATCTATCAATTTCACCTTTCTCATTCAACTTTTTCTTGTACACCCACTTTACACCAACGAGGTTTTCATCCTTTGGCAAATCAATCAAATCCCATGTATCATTCTTTTCAATAGTTTCAATTTCTTCATCCATGGTTTGCACCCAATTTTCATCTACGATTGCTTCTTCAAATGAAGAAGGTTGGAATGATAACAATGAAAAATTTGAACTAACATCCAAATCATCATAAATACCTTTCAGACTTCTCATCTTTCTCCTACCATTGCTTGATTCATCACTTGATGGATTGCTGGGAGAATCTCGATCTGTTGATCTACTTGAAGATCCATGCTACTCAGAAAATCTTGAAGTCCTTGTTGGTGTGCCTTTGTTTGGTGTCTTCACTAGTGATTCTTATTGCTCCTTTTTTGCTATATCATCTTCTTCCATCAGTAGCACTTGTGCATCAACTATTTTTTCTACAGTTTCATTCCATGACTCTTGTTATTTAAACACAACATATCTGCTAATTATTGTCTTCTTGGTGATAGGGTTATATAATTTGTAAGCTTTGGATTTCTAACTATAGCCAGTAAATATACATTTTTCACTTTTATCATCAAATTTGCCTCTTCGCTCTTTAGGCACATGCGCATAAGCTACACATCCAAATACTCTGAGATGAGATATGTTGCAAGACATACTTGACCATGCTTGTTCTAGTAATCTATTCATCCCACTCTTTGTAGGAGATTTGTTGATCACATAAATAGAAAATGGAACTGCTTCTGCCCAATACTCATTAGATAAGTTTCTTCCTTTCAACATGCTTCTTACCATGTTCATAACTGTCTTGTTCTTTCTCTCTGCTACACCATTCTGCTACTGTGTGTACCTCATTGTAAACCGTCTTCTAATTCCATGTTGTTTGCAATAATCATGTAATGCCTTTAAGTCATATTCTTCACCATGATCTGACCTGAATACCTTGATCTGCTGATCACTTTGGTTTTCTGCTAAGGCTTTAAGTTCCTTGAATTTTTCAAAAGTTTCAGACTTCTTCTTCAAGAAGTAAACTCAATTCTTTCTACTATAATCATCAATGAAAGTGAGGAAGTAACAACTTCCACCAATCGATTGTGTCCTCATAGGTCCACACAAGTCTGTATGCACTAGCTCAAGAGGTTCCTTTAGTCGGTATGCAACTCCCTTTGGAAAAATTTCACGATGCTTCTTTTCCAAGATGCAACACTCACAAGTAATAGCAGGTTCTTTGATGGGAGGTAATCCTCTGACAATCTGTTTCTATTGCAACAATATTAAACCAAAAAAGTGCAAGTGTCCAAATTGAAAGTGCCATAACCAATAATCATCATAACATGCAACTATAAAATAACTGACCTGATCACTGTAATTCCTAATTAGAGTTAAGACTCTGTTCCTCGTCATCTGCACCTTCATTATCAACTGGTTGCTTGGGGGCTTGTCAGAGATAACACATTCTTGCCCTTGAAAGATAGCTCTGTATCCTTTCTGTGTCAATTGACCAACACTTATCAAATTATGTTTAAGACCAGGAACATAATATACCTATGATATTTTCTTCGGCTCACCCCTACTTGGTTAGAATGTTGACAATTCCTTTTCCATCTACTTCCATAGTCTTGTCAGTCCCCAAATTTACCTCTGTTTTCATAGATTGATCGAAATTTGCAACCAAATACTTGTTTCATGTCCTGTGTTTACTACAACCACTCTCTAACAACCACACACTAGCAGAACATTCATGCATGGTATGGCAAGCTAGGAACATGGAGTTAGTACTCTCTGTAGTGATATTAGCTCTCTAGTTCCCTTGATTAGCTATCTCCTTCCTGCAATAACGAGTATAGTGGCCAAATTTATTGCAATAATAACATCTCACCTTTTATTTGTCAAATATTTGATTATTGTTGAAGCTTTTGTACTTGCTTCCACTTTCATGTTCATGCTCTTGTCGACCATCTCTCTGACCACCATATATTCTGCCTTGTCCTCTCCCTCTCGATCTACTTCTGCCTCGACCTCTGCCTCTTGATATAGAAACTTGACTTTTGAAGGCGGTCTCTAAAGTGGAATCCTTATTTCTGTCTATCCTTGCCTCGTGTGATAGAAGTGATCCCATCAAATCATCCACTGTGAATGATGCCAAATACTTGGCTTCTTCAAAGGTTACTACATCAACATCGAATTTGGTAGACAAAGATCTGAGGACCTTCTCAACCACTGTTTGATCTTTATTTTTGTCCTTTGTCTCCTTTATCTGCAGACTTTCAAAATCTCTCCTAGTATTCTGCAAGTTAATAATATTGACTTTGGCCATACCTTTATAGTTTGTCGCCAAAGTATCACATGCTTCCTTTGCTGAAGACGTGATCATAATCTTCTAGAACATTGCTCAATCCACTCCCTACTGGATGTGCTAGAATGCTTGTGCATTCTTTTTCTTGTCTTTTTTCCATTGTTCTCTCTCTATTTAAAGCTTGTTCTATTGCTTCATCCTTAGGTTCTGAAAACCCAAGCTGGGCTTAATCTCAAACATCATGAGTCTGCAAAATAGTCGCCATCTTAATGACCCACACATCATAATCCTCCCCTGCGGTGGAAACTAAAGCTCAAAATTTAAGAAAGTCATCTTTCCTCAAAAGCTCTCATAAAAAAAACCCTCCATTTTCATTTTTTTATAAGCTTTACAAAGCTCTTTAAAAAACCATTTCAATGAAACCCTAAATTTTTATTGTTATAAAAAAACCATTTAAAAAAATTCAATTTATAAAATTTCCAAACCTTTTATATATATATATATATAAACCCTTTTTTTTTAATAAAGATTTTCCACTGAACGTATATAAACTCAACTAAACATATATAAATTATGGAAACTAAACTTTTCACATATTAACCCTTCGTACTTTAAAAGATGACCTTCGGTCCAATCAAATAAAAAAAATATGCTTGTACGAATCCCTTTTAAAAAACGTTATGAGCAAATACGCATGTGCCACGAAGGCCTTCTGGCTTTGGTGCTTCGTGTTTAACGAGTTTCTGTCAACTATAATGCACACGGCTCACACTGCGTGAAATAAACATGCGCAAACTGCACGGTTTTATGTACTAATAAAATGCAGCGCTATAAATTTTGTAACAAAATTAAAAAAAAAAAAAAATTGGCTTTTTGTTTTTGTTGGTTGTTTTTTGGTTGTGTACGAACTATGGATTTTATGATAATTTTTTAGCTCTGATATCAATTTGTTAGAAATTTATAGAAGCTAAAATACAAATTTATCTAAAACACACGATTTGACTCTTCTATTGATCACACAAAACTTGATTCTTACTATGAAGCGAGTGAAGGGTATTTAACTTTTTCCAACTAGCAATTTGCCTAAAATATCTTGAGATGCAATCACACAGTAAAATTCGTTTGTCACTTAACTCCACTTGACTTAACACTCCAACACTCATGACTCAACACTTAGTTAACTTACTCATGACTCTGGCACTTTAGCCAACTCCTCATGGGGGAGTGAATTACTTTTTTTTACATTTTTTATTATTAAGCTTTGTAGGAAACCATACAAAAATAAAATACTTAGAAAACAATTTATACTTAAATAACATATCTACCATCAATTATTTTCCACCATAATTTAAAGTCTTTTCATAAAAAATGGATAAGAATAAGATGTAAAAATATATTTACATGATTTACTTCCCATCATTATTTATGTTTTCTTAGGCATTTATGTAAGAGTGAAAATTGCGTTTTCTTATGCAATTATTTATGCTTGAGCAAATAATTTATTTATCCACTTCACATGTCAATTTATTAGTTTTGTCCAATCAAAACTCTAAAATGATTGGTAAGATCAACCTGCCCTCTCAAACAAAATTACAATATAATAAATTAGATTTTATTATTTTTATTATATTTGCCCTTTTATTATTAATTGAATCAAGATTTATATGTTAATCTTTAATTTTTTATTAATTTTTAATTAAACTGACATATAAATATTAATCGTTAAACACTTAACCTTAAAAAAGAATATTCAATTCTTTAAGAATTTTATATTTTAATAAAATTTCCACTTCAAAATAAATAAAATATTTGAACTTTATTTATCTCAAATTTTACATTCTAAAACGAATTTGCACCTGCAAAAAAAACCTTTATCTCCATGGATAATGATCATAATACCCAAAAGCACGATCAACTTCAACTAAGCAACGCTATCTATATGATACAATAGTTCTACAGACTCTGCATAAAACTAAATATTAATCCTAAATATAACGGCGAGATTTCGATCCACTTCTTCTACGCAATCTTGGTGGTATTGAGAAATATAAATCTGTATATCAATTTGAAAGAAGAGATAATAAAGATGATATAGGTGATGCTATATTCGTAGAGGATAATGGTTGGATAGATTCATTGCAGTCGACGCCCATCTGAACTCAATGTGTTGTCACCAACCAAGTTCAAAGGCCGACGAGTCTCTTCCATTCGGATAACAACGTATTCCTCATGGCCTTGTCTAGATATGCGACGCTGATTTTTCGGGCCGCCACTTATATGATATATTAGTCATGCATATACACCTTTTCTACATATATTTGTAAACTATATCTCAAGATTAGATTTTACGATTTGGAAGCATAATTTAATGCCAGAGTCTTTCTTACTTAGCGCTTACATTTGCGGTGGCCGTTGCCATTGAATTTTCTGGCCACTGCCATATATATATATCGTAAATTAGAGTTCAAGTTTTCGATGTATAGTTTGCCACGCACGCTGTCACTGATGGAGGACTTGCCTCTTATCATAATCCTGTCTTGGTTAGCTGTGAATTCTCTACGTTAACAGTATATAATCATCCTAACCGTCGACAGATTTTAGCAGTTCTCTCCAGCGAGAGAACCAGGGATATGCTCTGCAGTTGTAATTAACACATCGTGGCTATATCCTTTCAGTACTAGCTGCTGCTGTGCTGCTTATAATATGGTTTTGCTGTTAAAATAAGCGGGCGATTGTATCCACTGAATATGGTAGCTGCCTTGACCGTTGCAATCTGCATCCTGCAAATGGTTGCTTTGGTCATGACCTTTGCTGAAGCGATTCAAGGATTTCTGGTTGCCCACAACTAAGCAAGAAAGCGAATGGGAGTTCCTCCACCAGAATGGGATGTGAAGCGTACAACTTATGCGTGTACTTACTGAAGGGAAAGAAGAGGCAATTGCCTCCTCCAGCACTGGGAGAGTCATTTTGGAGACGACATATTAAGCAGGAGCCGCAGGTATTGGAACGCTCAAGAGTAGGAGGGGGATTATAAGCCCAGACTAAAAATGAATGGTGAATGGTGGATGGCAAAGTTCGGTATGGTCTCTCTCCAACATTGTTACAGCAGGACAGTAATTGTAAAACAAGAAATTGTCATCGCTGTAACATTTGATGACGGAGCATCAAGCATCAGTAGTTGTTCTGCACACAGTCTGAGTGTAGTGGCTTCAGTCCTTCCCAATTTTGCAGATATTATTTGCATAGTTATACAACTTGTTATCAACCCGTGCGCCAACTGCCTGCCTTGGGTTCCTACTGCTATGGTCACCCTTGAGTATGTTCTCTCAGAACAGAAGTTCCGAATGTTGACAACGAGATCACGACTTCAATCCTCTCGTCTTTCCTTTGCGTAAGTACGCGCATATCTTGTAATATTCGCATCCCATTTCAGTGGAGGGACTCCCACTTGTTTCCTTGCCTCGTTCTGTGGAACCAGAAATCCTTGAATCGTTTCGCCAAAGATCATGGCTGCAGCAACGATTTGGAGGTTACAAATTATTGCTGTTAATGTAGCTATTACAACCAGTAAACACAATTGCTTCTTTATTTTTATAAAGACAACAAAATCTGATGGTGGAGATATTGTGCACGGTGTTTATTTTGCTAATAAAATCTCACAAATTTAGACATTTTCCAAAGTAACCCACCTATTTATGATAAGTCGTTCGTTAATGTTGAAGTGGATGTTCAATTTAGTTAAATATTATATTAGATAGTGTATACTCTGTTTCTTCCATTGAAGTTGAATCGAAGATTAAAGTATTTATGTTTTGACACACCAGTTTCTCCTTTATAAATTAAAAAAAAATGATCTGTTAATATATTGAAACCTATTATAGGTAAATCTCAGCTGCAAAGAATTAAGTGAACTTTATTCTTCTTATATTATTGTGACGTACAATAAATTAGGTGAACTTTATTTTTCTTGTATTATTATGAAGTACATTAATCATTTTAGTTGAGGTAAAGGATTGTGTGAACAGCTATATAATACAAAGAATTAAGAGTATTTTATTCTTCCTGCATTCTTGTGAAGTACATTAATCATTTTAGTTGCCGTTAAGGATTGTGCGAACAACTATACACATGAAAAAGTAAGTCCAACATTCCATTGAATCATGATCAAAATTGGAATAAGTAAATTCAACATATCACTAAATCGTTATCAAAATTGGCACACTCTACTAAATTTTTTTGCTATAAAACGTTTTCTCTGAAAAAAAATGTTTCAATGCTTTTACAATTTTTAAGTCCTCTCACTTGAAAACCAATGTCTCTTGAAAATTTCTTTCTCTGCATTGGAGGTGTTCACTAATGTTTTCGGTATGGATCCAACTACCTATAAAGCTATTCATATAAAAATTGTTACAACGACAAATTACAAATTTGGATTTTAAAATTCTATATCGGCTTCAATTTCTCATCTGGTCTTCTCTGCACTATTGAATGGTGCGTTTATGCGAGACTAACTAAATGGTATACGATAGACTGATAACAAGAATGGAATAGAGCATAATTTTCTAGTTAGCTTTTATAGGTTATATTGAATTAGATGAAATACTATTTATCCTTTGCGTATCAACGACTGCAACAGTTAACTAAAATTTTAAATTTAATGAATTTTGTTTACGCCAAATTGCAATCAAAATACCATGAATTCATATAGATATGATATGAATCTGTCCTTCTAAAAGACGGGTAAAACCTAAAGAGACTTATATCTTATTGTAATCGTAATACCGTTTGACGGAGGGGCGACAATTCCTCCTATTAATAAATTGGTATACTTATTATGAGTGAGATCTTTAATTTTGGTTAGAACAAAGGTATTCAATCTTTGATGAGTTAGAGGATTTAGAAGGGAAATAGATTGATCTAATAGAAAAATCAGAATAGACTTCTAATGGAGCAATACTATGGTGTTGCCATTGGGCAGAAGGTTCTGATTCTTCCTATTCTAGTTCAACCTAATTTAAAACACAACTAGAACTTGATGCAAACATATATCTGAGCGGATTCTCTATGGCAGAAGACTCTTTCTCTTCTAATTCACGGAAAGATACAGATTTCCTGAATGGATCCATTTTCTTATAATGAGTGATGATTTTTGAATACCACCCTCTTGAACGAGACATTACTCGCTCTGATGCCAATTTCAAACAGAGGCTTCAACGAAGCTTGCTACAGTGCTGCTATAGTAGCGCGCGCTATGTTGTCTTGGCCTTGTTGTATCTCTATGCTTGCCTTCACTTATCGACCTCTGGTGAACCCAACGTGAACTCAGCGCGAACCTACTTGGTTTTTTCATGCTCTTCAACCTTACACACGGCGTCCTTGCCTTTCGACGGTCTAGCGTCCCTTCAAACCTTTGGTGAACCTCTGATGAACTTTCAGTGAACTTCGAGTGAAGATAATGAAACAACTACTACACAACGGACTTTTGAAAATAACACACAGGTATTCAAATACGAAAATGTTTTCTCATATTATATATCAGAAAAGGATTCAGATTACAGAGAGTATTCTTTTCAAAGATAGACTATTGTTGCATTTATCGGACTTTTGCTTCTCACTGAGAATTAAGCATTACTGAAGGCTTATTGGCAACAGATAGGCTCTGTCTAAGAATTTACAATCTCCTAAACAAACTTCCTGGCAACAGATAGGCTCTGTCTAAGAATTTACAGACTCTTAAACAAACTCACTAAGACTTCTGATAAATCTGGCCACTTTAGGTTCTTACCAATGCCGAACACACTGATATGTAGGCTTCTCAAATATCTAAGACTCTAAGACTCTAAAACTCTATCGCTCCAACTCCGAATGCCTCATTCATAAGCCTTGCCCTCTTTTTATAGGAAAAGAGAGGGGACAAAGATTACTATTGGGCATCTTAAAAAGGGATAGAATCATTTCTTTCGGGTAACACCGAGGTGATATCTGCACAAAGATTCCAAGTCCGGAAAAGTAAATCCTATGGAAAATATGCTAATTGCATAAAATACATGGTGGATGCTTTTGTATAGCAAAGCCCACGAGAAAAGTTGGCCACAACTGAGTCCTTGTGACTGGACCTCATGATTACACTGTTGGATGCTTTTATTGGATAATCCCATGAGAACCATCAGAAGACAGTAATTTCAGGGAATCTATGCTTTTTATAAAGTAGTTCATCCCATGCTTTGGTAAAAATTCGCCTGACAATCATGGGTTTCCCTAAAATGATTCGATGTTTTAATTTAGTTAATACAAGCCATTCATAATGTTTGGACACGTATTCTTTTAAAGTCTTGTTTTCATTATGGAAAGGTGACCATTCTTCTGCCATCATTTCATTGAAAATTTTATATGGCAGATGGAAGAAATCTCCAATGTTGTACTCACATTGCTAGTTTTTTGCATTATCCCAGTTGTACTAAATTTTAATTTAGTATAATGGGTTTCTTCTTTGTCATCTACATTCAATAGATCCCACCATAACTGTTTGTAGGCTGCAAAGTTGTATACTGTATTAGGAGAGATTAATTTGGGATCTCCTCCTAGCCATAAAGCTGCAGTTTGTATAGGCATGGGCCATGCAAGATTTCTAGTACAATTTATACAGAAATATTTTTCATAGATCCCACGGCGGATTCCTCCATGTGACCAGATACATGTGATATCATGAAAATATCTTTTGAGGGCATCTTATGCATATAGGGCATCTGTTTTGGCTTTTGTATAGATCATGTCGTGTATCCATCTACTTCCTTTTGGGTACACTTTCCTTTCTGGTACAAGATGCAAAATATCTGTATGAGCTTGCAAATTTGCATCTAATACTTTGGTATTTCTTAACTGCCAAGTTGGCTTCCAATTGTTTTTGTATTATTCCCAGTCTTAGTTATTTGGTATTGTTCTCAAAACTTCTTGTTTCTAAATTTGGTCACATTCTGTAACAATAACCATGAGATTTTCTTGATGTTGGATAAATTCTTTGCTGAGAAAGTCTGGTAAACAATTTTTTGTGCCTTTGATATGCTTAACCTCAAAGTCAAAATTGGCAAAGAGAGCTTGCCATCTAGCAAATTTAGCCTCTCCTGGTTTGTTGATATCTTTATTTAAAACTTTGTTTAAAGCCAAGGCATCTGTTCTAAGAAGAAACCTTTTATTTGCCAAATGGATATCAAATTTATTGATACAATTCCACGCAGCGTTTACCTCTTTCTCAATTGTGGAGTATTTTTGTTGAGTAGGATTCCAGGTGCCTGATGCAAACTAGACAATTTGTTTAGGGCCATCCTTTCTTTGTTTCAGGATACCTCCCCATCCTATGTTGTTGGCATCTGTCTCTACAATTTTGAATGAATTGTCATCAGATACATATAAAATTGGAAGAGTTTTTAGCTTCACCTTCATGTTCTGGACAACTTTGGTATTTACATCTAACCACTGGGGTGGATCCTTTCTAAGTCGCTGATTGAGTATGCTTCTGTCAGTTGCACAATCCTAATAGAAGTTACTGACATAATTTAAACAATCCAAAAACCTTTGGAGTTGAGTTTTGTCAATGATGACATCTGGGAACTTATCAGCAAACTCAAGTGCATGTTTTTACAGAGTGATATGGCCATTAAAGATATTATGGCCAAGAAATCTGATAGAAGTTTGAAAAACTTCTATTTTCTTTTTGCTCGGGACTAAACTATTTCTTTTCACCAACTCTACAAATGCATGAATATGCTTGAAATGGTCTTGGATATTCTTAGAGAAAATTAGAATATCGTCAATATAAACTATAAGCCAGTCAGAATAAGGCTTAAAGATTTTGTCCATTACCTTTTGAAATTTAGACCAAGCATTGTTTAGCCCAAAAGGCATGCCATTCCACTCATAGTGGCCTGTAGGAATACTAAAAGTAGTTTTGAATTTATCTTCTTCAGAGATGGCTACTTGCCAAATTCCAGCTTTCGGATCAAATTTGGAGAATATTTTTTCTCTTTCTATCCTTCCCATTAAATCTCCTTTGTGAGGGATAGGATAAGTGTCATTTGCAAGAACATAATTTAGAGGTTTAAAATGTATTACTAAACATGGAATTCCTCTAATTTTCTCTGCTCTTTTATTGACATAGAATCCATAACAGTTCCATGGACTGTCAGATTCTCTGATGAGTTTTCGATCCAATAGTTGTTTGATCTCTTTCTCACACAAGTCCCTATATTCCTTGTTCATAGGAATAGCTTGACTTTTACAGGGCTTGCCTGTATATCCTTCTTTGTAAGGTAATTGGACTGTGTGTTGTTTTCTATGCCAGAAGGCATTCAGCTCTTCTGAGCAACATTCTTCTTCTATCTGCTTCTTTATTTCCTCAATCTTTCTTTTGACTTGAGGAACCTTCAACTGTTCTTCTACCTTCAATGTAGATTTCAGATCTTTTAGATCTGTCAATTTTGCTTCGGCTTTGTCCAAATCTTGGACAGTCTGGATCATAGTAGAAACTCTAGGATTTGAGATATAAGGCATCTCAATCCTTCTTGTTGTTCCTTTTGATGTAGGAACAGAAATGAAATAACCAGCTTGATTTCCTTTTAATCTGGTTGATCCATGAGGCTCAACTGCTGCTAGGAAGATATTTCCCAGAATGCAATAGACTGGTATTTCTACTACTACAAATGATAGATTTATGCAATGATTATCAAAGTAGATGGAAGCTTTTGGAACCTCATAGTTAAGTGTCTTATTACCCAGACCAACAACTTTCCTTTTTGCAGAAATCCAGTATTTAGCTGGAATGAATTTCTTGTTCAATATATTCACATCAGCACCAGAGTCAAGGAGTGTTGTTAATGCAAACATTTCTCCCTGTATGCAGATATGTACTTTAACATGATGTTGCTGATATGCAATGGCAAGAATTCTCATTTCTTGAAATCCAAAAATAGGATCTTTTCTTCCTTCAATGATTTCAACATTAGTATTCTTGGAATACTCTTTTGTATCCCATGGATGAGAAGTTTCTTCTATAGCATGCTTTCCCTTTTGTATTTCAGCTATCTGAGATTTTAAAGCAGAGATTTTTGATTTGATATTATGAATTTCTCTACTTACCTCTCCCAAAGTGAGTGAACGAACTTTACCAGTAGCTGGCTCTTGATGTCGCTGAAAAGATCTGGTGTTTCATTCAAATGATGCATCAACAAAAAGTGGCTTCTTAGCTAAATTTTTGGAAGAGCTGGAATAGAGTTGTTCCATGAATGCTTCTGTGAGCCGGTTCTTCATCTTTCCTTCTTCCATTACACGGATTTGAGAAATAATGTTGATTTCTTCTTGTTCTATAGTATCCATAAATACTTTTTCTTTAGGTGGAGGAGGATAGTACTCTTCAATACTGGAATCACTATAAGATTCTGAATCAGAATCAGTATACATATGACAGGCGCAATTTTCAGAATCAGTGTGGCAATCATAGTTTTCTAATTCTGAACATGAGCAAGGCTACATGTAGGCTTGCAATTCTTCTTCAGAAGAGCTATAGGAGTCAAGAGATGACTCTTCAAGCTGTTGCTGCTGAATTTGGTCTTTAATCACCACATTAGGGCAACGTTCTAATCTGTGAGTGCGGGAACCACACTTCATACACTGGATTTGTCCTTCTGTTTTGACAGTTTTACCCCTTTGGAATAGGGCCTGGGACTTTTTTCCTCTGTTCTTCTTTGATTCCTCACCTTCTGGACATTTGGTGGAAGTATGTCCAGTTTTACCACATAACCAGCAAGTAAGCTTGTTCCAGTTTTCTTGCTTAGATGTATGTAGATGAATATCAAAGGGTTTGCAATAATGTGTCTGAGGGACGTACCTGTAATACCCTTTCCTTGCTGCAAAATAACCTCTAGTCCCGTGAGAGGGTTTTCTTTGATGTCTGTAGAATTTAGTAGTCTGTTTATGTTCCTTTTTGGCCCTTTTCTTAGCTTTTCTTTTCCGGACCAAAGGATCAGCAATTGTGAGTCCATATTTGCTCCAAATGGACTTTCTGTCTTGAAGCTTGGAAAGATTTTCCAATGATCTGTTCACTTTAGAACTTGTGCATAAATTGACTAGTGTCTTGGTTATATGAGAATAAATCTCACCCAAAGTAAAAAACACTTGAAGATTTCTTGCACTCTGATGCAATCAACACATCTAGATGGAAGGGCAGCAAGATATACCTGTTTCCATAAAATACTTTTTGAATCTTTTACTTCATAAATATTTTGCATCCAGTCCTTGTGAAGGTCTTCATGTTGTGACATTTTGTGGCACTTAAGATTCATGAGGATGACCTCATGTTTGTCTGCAATTTCTGCTTCACAACCACACCAATGCTCTAATATCATAGAAGTTAGAGCTCCGATCATGTTGTTCATTGTTGTGCCATCTGAATTATGAATCACATCTCCGGCTTCATCCTTGAGGACTTCAACTTCCATTTTTGCAAATAATGTTGGAGATGATTATATTTCCCACCACCTGAGTAGTGTTCTTGTAAAACTTTGAATAATGGTTTTGCATGCTTCTAGTTCACTTTTACCTCTAAGGCACATGAGTTTATATTCAGTAAAAATCATATCAAGAAATTGTCTAATCTGACCAACACTCAGATTATCAATATTCCATTCTCGATGTGACTCAGGGAAAAAGGTATGAGATTATGGAAGCTTGCTTTTTCCTTCTATATCAGGTGTAGGATATTTATTGAACCTACTTTCAAGTGGTTCATGAATAGGGAGAATCTGGGATTCAGATTCTTTCTGTTCTTCTTCTTCTTCCTTAAATAAGGAAGCAATTGTGATTTTCTCTGTAGCCTCTGAAGATGGGGCTACTTCTTTTGGAAATAATGCCGGAAACCTATTGATTGGTTTGATAGGATCTTGAATCTTGATATTTATTTTATGAAGGAATGAAGTAGGAACTGGTTTATCAACTTTAGACAGACTTAATTTTTCAACCTTTTTAGTTAAACCAATGATTAAGCTTTTAGTAGTACCCATGTGATCTACAATCTTTTCCTCTACTTCTTCTATCTTATTCAAAGATTCTTTGGCATATGACCTGACTATTGATGAGGAGTATCATACCTCATTCAGGCTTCTATTTACTTCATCGAGAGAAACTTGAACAGTGTCAAATTGTTCTTTTATTTCTACAATCTTTGCTATATTTATTTCTAGGCCTTTTATTGCAGTATTAGTCGAGTTGATCTATTCACTCGCCTTCTGAATTCTTCCATCTATTCTGAGAGCATTATCATCTTTTTGAACCAAAGGAATTGCCGTTGTTGTATTTTGATTTTCTCCTATGATTTTCTACAGAGAGAGCTAATTTAAAGTTTTATTAAATATTTTCTTATGGGTGGTCCTTGACTTAATTGTTTGGCATTATTAAAATAATCCACGTGAATCCCTTTGTAGCCATTCACATCTCGGTTGCAAGTGCCAATCGTCCTTTCTTCCTAACACACACAGACCGAGATATATATATATATATATATATATATATAATTTTTTTACTTTTTTGAAATCCCACGTACGAATGAGTTCTCATGCGCCTCTAGCCTCCTATTTCATTTTCCACATAACGTTAAAGAAGGGGTTTAATTATCATAATTTCTTGGAGTGCCACTTATGTTTGAAATACATATCGTACCTTCACTTTCGCATAAATACAGGACATAACACATAGACATGGTGATAATGTTGAAATAATAATGTTAAAATAAGTGTTACAGGGTAGAGTTCAAATAATAATGTTAAAATAAGTGTTATATGGTAGTTAGTGTTTGTGATTTAGTTTAAATATAGTTAAATTAAATTGGTAATATTTAATTTGAGTTAGTGTTAACATTTAAGATTTTGTTAATTTATGTTTAAGATATTTTGTTAATTATAATTTTTTATTTTAGTAGTGGACAATCTAATTCTACCAAGGGAGAATAATAATGTCCATAATATTTTTGTTGGGAAAGTTGTCTAGAAGTTTTTACATTTTGTATAAAGTATTTCTAGATATATTTTAAAGTTTGTTAGTCTTGCAAGTTTTCTAAAAGATAGGTTGAATATATTTTTTAAAATTTTGGGTCAAGTTCTTATATTCATTTTTGAAAAATGGATTATAGATGATAAATGATTTCTTACCTCTCCCGGCCTCACCTCGACCAGATTATTTGGCCAAGAGAGCAGGAAAGTACCTTGAGAACAAAAGGTGATTACTACAAAATACCAAAAATATACAGGTTCTAATGCCTATGAAAATTGCCAAAACCAAGAAACTACCAACTACCATCATAATTACATAAGAATATTTTTACTTTGCAAAATACGCGGAGCCACCGACAGACCTTGCCCCTGGTGGACATGAAAATCTATGTGAGCTAATCTCGACTCTCTCTCGTGCAACCACTCATCCACTCGGCGTTGGCTGCAACAAACATAGGCCAGGTGGTCCAAAATTTCTTCTTCAAAAGACTAGAAATCATTGGTATATGCAATTACCTAATTTAGTTCTTCATATTGCTACTCTTGGAGAATGTTTATGTTGGTTTGGATGCCACGCAGTTGCTTTGTAATAGTCTGTAGTGTTGGGGGTTGTTCGACACAACTCAACAATTGGGTCATCTCCTCTACCCCCTTCTCTTTCATCAGGGTGCCCTCCCCCTCACGATTTTCCCCTCTCACTACCCTTCCCTCCAAGAGGCCCCAGTAGTCAGCTCCATGTCTCGGCCTAACCCTTTGTAATTGCATTACTGTGTCATCAAGCCAAGTAGGCCCTGCTATGCATCGGTCTCCTCTCACCCACTGCACCCTCGTTTCAACTCTACCGATAATATTTAAGCCCTCTTGCCTCGATGAGATGAGCTTTGCTAGATCCCTATATTGCCAACACCCACTGGAAGTTGCTCTCAATTTCTACATAGCCCCTCCCTCGACTCAAACCGCCACCCCAATAGCAGTATCAAATTTGTACAATAACCCAAAGGAGCAAGACCACAAAGATGTGTCATCCATCACCAAGTGAGAAAAACCAATCAGAAGGGAACAACACTAAATAAAAATATAGTGGGCCGAGGGTTGTAGTGTCTTCCGAGCCACCAAAAACATTGTGAGCATCCGAGTCCCAAATTTATCTCCTAGTGGAGCAGACACTAGTTGACGACACCACACTCTCATCACCCTTAATTCTATAGGTTTGATATTTCATTCACAGGAGGAGAACCTATGCATACACCACTAATCCACCCCCTCTCCACCTTGCTCCCATCCGACAGCCAAAAAACACACATCAAACTCCAACAACCGTGTAGATAAATCATGGCCTCCTTCTCAATTGTTCCTAGCTTATGCCACATGGGTCTCTCTCCCCTTGTACCATTAGAAATCATCCATACCATCGATCCCAACACTTATCTGCGTGTGAAATCGTCCATCCAATTTGTTCCTTCTTGTGATCTTGGAATGTATACCTCCATCGGGAAAAAAATGAAGTTGCTTTATTTACTTAGTTATTTGTTGTTTGAATTCATAATCATTCTAATTTATTATTCATTACAGAATAAGACATGAAGCAGTCAAATTACAGATAAATAATTTTAAATATTAATAAAAGATAACAAAATTCAAGCCATAAAGTTAAACTATGGAGAAGCTATAAAAAAATTTGGTCAGCAACAAACTAGTACCTAATAAAAGAAAATCCAATGCAAACACTGCCATATATATAATAATAAATAACGATTAATCCATATTTTAACTATAAATCTTATGAAAAGAGACGTAAAGTATGAGTGAATTTACTAAGGCTAAGTATAAATGAAGTTTAGCTTTTCTCCTAATATAATATTTGTTTAGTATTTTGTTTGTGTTTTTTAATTTTATATAATATGTTAAAATTAAATAAATAATTTATATTATATAATATAAAGAAATAATATTAAGTAATCTTACCATGATTATTAATTTTGTATAATAAAAATTAGACTTTAAACATAATATTATTACCTTTATTTATATAAAAAAAATAAAATTTATAAAAATATATATATTAAATACTCCTAGTACCTATCTTGCAATCTTAAGAGCCTCTGATATCTTCACTTATCATCAAAATAATACAAACACGTGTAATTGTAGTTGCCATAAATATAGCTATTTATAGGGGAATCCACGTGGAAATTTTAGATTGGAAAGATTTCTTATCATTGTTTTCATCTTGTTGTCTATTTTTCTCATTTGCTTTTGAATGTGATTGGTATGGTTAAAATCTCTTATTTCTTATTATCACTTCACCAATGTTTTTATTATTACGGTTTTGAGATGCCAATAATTAATCATAGTTTATATGTACTTGGTTTGTCTAGTGATTGTAATTCATGAATTTGAATTCCAATGGCCCATTTGTTCCAAGGCCTTTTCATTTTCTATAAACTTGTGCTCATTTTTTCCTTAGCCTTTAGAATCCTCAATTTCCTTTTCGATTGAGAAGGGGTTGTTGGATTATTGTTACTTCCACATCTTTTCTGTCACAATAGCCTCTTCCTTAAACTTGATTTTCCACCCTTAAAAAGATAAAAACCTAATAAAAATTTAAAGAAGATTATAAACTACCTAATGTGGAAAAATACTCCATATAAAATTTCATGACATGAGATAAAATTTCTTTATAAAAAGACCAACATGAAGCCCCAAGTGACAAACTATCAACCACTGAAACAAAATTAATACAAACTTTCGAACCAAAACGAGATAATCAAATAAAAATTAATTAAAAATATAAAAAAATTGAAAAAATAAAAATTTAATGAAGCAAAATCCTTCTGAATAAAAAAAAGTTAAAACAAAAAATTAAAACTGAATTAAGTATAAACCAAAAACTTTGATTAAAAAACTATCCAAATACTAAAAAACAAATATAACCTATATTCCATCTTTAGATTTATAATTTTTTCCATAAAATAAATTAATACAAATCCAATTAAAATACAAACATAATACTGGATAAAAAGTGAATGACACATAATTAATAATTAATGATATATATATAGATAGATATAATATCGTGGAATTTTTATAAAAAGTTAGTGTAAGTAATGATCATAATGGACTAGGTTATATGAGACATAGCTTATTCAGATATGTACATAGTGCTTCATATTAATTTCTGGAGAGATTTTTTTTAATGCTGATTTTTGTGAATGCATTTTTAATTAGTATTTTTGTAATATCCCTATCATGAATAACTGTAACCCTGCGTAAAAGTAATTAAAGATTACGAATCAGTTATTAACTGATTCTTGGCTGTTGTGGAACTGAACGGGAATGAGGGAAACGATAAGCACAAAATCAGGAAACCACAGAAGCGGAGGAGCTTGCCGTTAACACGGGAAAGATTCCAAAAACCGCAAAAGCCTTCAGAGCCATTATATTAGAGGGTGCATAGCTCATACAGCGGCATTCTGGGCGGCGGTGTTTATTTGACATTAATCGAAAACAGCCGCTACAGATCTTATGATTAGAATGCGCATAGGAAAAAGAGGAAACAAATACTGATGCTATGTCAGGATCAGATGGCAGAGAAAATGAAAAATAGGAAAAAGAGGAAACAAATACTGATGCTATGTCAGGATCAGATGGCAGAGAAAATGAAAAATGAATGCTATGCTGGTTGGGATCAGATAGCAGAAGTGGAAAAGGAAAAGGAAATTTTCCTGTGCACGCTACGTCTGGTGTCTGGTTAGGATCAGATAGCGTTGGCTGGCGAAGACCAGTGCTATTGCGGTCGAGTAGGACCAGCAAGTGCTTGGTTAGGATCAGATAGCGTTGGCTGGCGAAGACCAGTGCTATTGCGGTCGAGTAGGACCAGCAAGTGCTTGGGGGTGGAAGCTCAGCGAAGACTTCCTACGGACGGGAGGATTGACAAGCACTCAAGTAGGTTTGCAGACTATCAGGTATGGCCTACTGTGAGACTATTGATTTACTGAAATTATTTCTTATACTGTACTGTGCTAAACTAACATACTGTTCTGTAAATAGAAATGGAGAACAGTAAAGGTTAGCTGACTGTTAACATTAACTGAATACAAGAGAGATTCAAACAGTAATTGTTAACTAGAAACCAAAAATGCATGGGTATCGAGGAAGAAACAGATATAGACTGTTATTGAGAAATGACCATACAATATAAAGCTGAATAGACGAGTCTGTAATATCAGAATGATATTAGCAAAAAGTATACTGTAGGTCTCTGTTTAGTTTACAAGACAAATAAGCGAAATATGCGTTTGACACAGCAAGATTCGAAGAGAAGTTATTTATGCTTTCTTGATATAAAAACCCTTAACATGCATTCACGGTATAACATTGAGACATAAGGCGGACTGGTAAAGTGCCGCAATAGCAATGGATATATATATACATGTATTACAATGTTGTTCATATAAATAAAGAGAAACATATGTGCATACTAAACCCTGGACCGGATAGCCGCGGCCAGAGAATGACAAGAACCTCATATATATTATGAAATCGAACTCTGTAAGGTCGCATGCACAGCATACATAACCAGAACAGCGTATGGACCATTCAATATGTAAACAATATATATATACGACCAGAATAGTAGGTAACTATGGTATATGCATTCTTCAGACTAACTACAAATAAACCTTTAGCTACACGGTTGAATGGGAATGGAAACGAGCCGCAAGGCATCATAACCAAACCGAATGCATGGTATCATATTCAAACCGAACCGTCTCATATAACAGAGGCATTATACAATAATATGACAATGTAATGTAACGAGTCTCATGACATTAGAGCAATATGGTAATGAAATTATATAGCTGTATATTAACATTCGGAGTTCAAAATATAAAATTAGAAACAGAGGACTGGGACATCCGAGAAGACTGTAAACAAGAATATGAGAACAAAACCAACTTAAAAGGGTTGACCTCATTATACAAGATAATAACAGAGAAATCCATAACAGAGTCAAACATTAAGTTTGCTTCATAAATACTTGTCTGTAGACAAAATGAGCCGGATGGCTTAAGCCTAAAATTAAACATGATATGATATTTTCTGAACTAATTCTTCAAAGCGCAAAGTGATTGTACTTCGCGGTTCCGCCTGAGTCGACCTAGGCGCCGTATCATTGCCTGAGAACTCTAGCATATATGATATCTGAATCGAACAGTCAAAGTCTGACAACCCTGTTCAAGGGTGGTCGGATTCAGACTTCGGCTTGATCCTTAAGGATGAAAAATAACCTACAGTAATGAGCATACCTGGTTAAGGTCAGCCGACAGTATGCTGGAGGGTATCCTTGCCTCCAAGATGCGAGGGTAGCCTCTTACCTGAACCAGAGATCCATTAGATAGGGAAACCTGAGAACGAAAATGCTATGTGAAACAGTGCTTCATAAAAACCAGAACTGAAAGCAATAACTGGAAAACTGTGACAGTCAAGGGGCCGAATAATTAAGATTACCGGGAGACATGGCGTATTACCATTAAACAGCGTCGTTGCATTGCAAACTCTAATGGTGCGCATACCTGAAGCGTCCCATAACCCTTGCAGTAGCTGTAGGTTGCATAAAAACTCATTCAGGAACTCAGAGCTTCAGCAGACTCATCGATGAACCAAATGAACATTAGAACCCGAAAGAAAGGGGATGGGTTTATAAACTCTTCATACCATTGACCTATTCTGGCAGGATCTCCTCCGTTGATCCGCCATATGCAATGTTCACCGTTCGATAACCGGTGGAAATGGGCGCGAAACCAAGCACCACCGAGAAGCCACCCTGTATCATCTCGAGTTCCGAGAACTCACGGCCAAGTGCCATCACAGCCGTTTACCTTGCCAAATGGACGACGCAGGTTTGCACAGTTGGTACCGAGTGCAGAGGCCAAGACAAATGTATTGAATGCAGGTAAGTCTCCGATATGGAAAAATCCGATGGTAGCTGTTGCTATTTAATGTAATTGAATTCGGAGCAGTGCATGCAGGCCGAGAGCGTGGTGATGGCGGAAATGGCTAAGGTGTATGTAATTAACACTGGGCCCATAAGTATATTCGTATAACCCGTCAATCAACCTTGGATATAGTGATGCGTGCAACTATATACATGCGACATATGTATGTTATCCACTTTAATTTATGCCGCCACCTTTGTACATTAGATATTGGTAACCTGTTGGATGTGCAATTAGTTTATAGTTTAATGAAAGTTAATGTAATATATATGTTTTACATTAACTCATATTTACCATATTTGAACGTCACGTTAAAAAAAAAAATTTCTGGGAAAGTGTGACAAATTGGTATCAGAGCTAAAGGTTGCAGCACTGGCGCCTTTGGGAATTGGTAAGCGGAAAGGATATGGAGGTACGCCATCAGTAGGCATTAACTCAGGTATGAGTTTAATCAGTCGCATACTCATATACACTACTTTTGGCATGAAGGGTGTCACTCATGTTTATAACTTCTTTGAGAAGTAGGTAATAAGTTGTTACATAACTACATTCATAACATTGGATTCATAACATTGGATTCCTGATGAGGAAAAGACAATGGAAACTTTTGTCGCACTTACAAACAAAATTTGAACACTCATTACACTTAAGAACAATATTGAACACTCATTGAGGAAGTGACAACCAACTACCAACTTTTGATTTGCACATATGGCCATAACGACCATGCATAAATTGAACTAGATTGAAATTACAATGAACGCAACTTAATAAGCCAATGCATGAATATAAATTGGGGGGGAACATCCTTGAATAGGATAAAAAATTGTTGTAAAAAGGACATTAGAAGAACCCCTTAGATATTGAAAACATGCCATGAGTCAAGCAGCGAGATTTGATTGTTATAACTAACTTTGATTCAGTCTTGTCATGGATGCATGAAGATGATTGGTAGTTGAGATTGGTTAGTGTTGTATGACTAACCCATAGAACTTATATGGGTTAATTGAATTGGACTAAGATTGCTACAATCTTAGTAAACAAGTGAAGTTGATTGATGTCGCATGCATGGAATGTGTGTGTGAAGATTTTTACTCTCTCTGTGCTATAGTTCTAGTTGTTTATGAGGAGTTCTTAATTTTATTCACCATGGGAATGCATGATGAATAGTATATGCTTATGTCCTAATAGATTTAAAGATGATTGCCCTCTAATTAATTGAAATCCATTAGCATAATTGAAATCCATTAGCATGGTATTTGTTTATGTTAATCATTACTTGTTGGGAGATAAAAACCATCAGAGCCTCGATTTAATGATGGTTGAATTTATCTCTACTATGAGGTAGAATGATGGATTTCTTATGCATGTTGCATTCCAGGGTAAAGTTAATTGTAGAGGCATGGGAATGATGGATTTCTTATGCATGTTGCATTCCAGGGTAAAGTTAATTGTAGAGGCATGTTCAGTGGGTAACATTTCTAGGACCCATTCATGGTATAACTACATGTGATAATTATGCATTAATAGACTACTTGTGTTAATACAGTTCTCAGTTAACTCTAACTACCTTCCCCAACTATAGATGCTTCCAAAGGAAAAGGAAGCAAGGAGAAGGAAGAAGACCGTGTTGTAGGGACAGACGGAGATGGGAAAAAGAGTCTGGGAATGACTAGATAGCGCTTGATGTGCATTCCCTTGACCATGCTTAAGGAGTTGGAAAATGATAACTATAGTGTGTTGTTGTTAATGATTTTCGTAATGTCTCCTTGAAGTCATTATTCTGAAATGGATACATAGAAAAGTTATGATAATTGTTGCATCTAGCATCAAGTGGCAACTCTGGTGCGTGTGTGACACTTAGGAGATTATGCTTCTAACTGCATAAGCAGATCAATTGCTTCCGGTAAGGGTAGTTTAACTTGTTAAGTTATGAATGTTGACCCAAGGATAAGATAAGTGTCTTGTTCACTTACTTGAAGAACACGTATGAATGTTTTATATGATTTCTTAGTAGAGGAAGTATTTGAATGCATACAATAAAAGAATGGTTCTTTATAGATTTTCGTGGTAAAGAAAATGGGTTAAGGCATGCAGTTAAAGATTGATTGTTTATATGTTTTCTTGGTAGAGAAAATATGATAATACTTGCAGTAAAAGAATTGGTTATTTTATATGCTAATTGCATGATGATTCTAGTTAGTTTCTAAGTTCTAGTGAAATGATTATGCATTACATGCATTATAAAAGATAACTAAAGATGTGCTTCTAGGCACATAGATATTTATCCCTAATTTCTTGAGGAAAAAGTATGCATATTTCATGTATGAAGATGCAAGATTTTATGAAAATTTTCTTGAAAATAAAAGTATCGGTTCTTTCCTTAAAGACACATTAGAATAGTGATCATACAAGAACCAAAATCCTTACTTGTTTCATGAAAAGAACTATGTGCATTGAAGTAAGGTAATTGTGTTAGGAGAACACATGTTGCATATGAGTAGCTATTGTGACTTTGAAATTGTAAGTCGGTGTGTACTTAGAGAAAGTGGTCATGCTAACTTCTTTGAAAATAATAATCTCTTGGAGATATTGTCTGGTTGGATGAGCTGTGTCAGCTGTGTCGATTGCTTGATTTTGATACATAAAGGATAAGTAAACTTTGTTTTTGTATCTTGATTTTTATGTCTAAAGATAGATATCTTTAATAATTTCTTGAAAAGGAATCTAGAGAAACCCTCACATCGGAAGATAGAGAAATGAGAATTAAAATGACTTCCTTTAAGAAAGAGGTATGTGGTTTGTTGTATGAAATGCTGGTAGTATTCTAGTGAAAGGAATATGGGTTGTATACATTAAAGAAAGGCTTATATGATAAGCAATGGTATGCACAAAGATTAGTCATTATGATATAGAGTTATGATCTTTGTATGTTAGAGAGATTATGTTTAATTACATTAACAATACATGACCCAAGCTAGCCATAGTAAACGTGAGATAATACTCCACTAATGATGATTGAAATTGGAGCAACAGACTGGCAAAATTGGAAATGCTTAGATTGTTAACTCAACGATTGTTGACATTTATTGAGTATTTGCATATGCTTTTATACATGACAATATTGTATGCATGAACATTCTTGGAAATGGAATACGTGTTAACTGATGCATATTTATAACTAACGTTGCTGATGGGATTAAGTAGTGGAAGCTTAACGGCAACAAGAAAACTCATCACATAAAATACAATTATAAATGATAAAGAATGATGTTATATGATATGCATGAACTATGTTATTTGGAAAATTTGCATGCATACAACGTGCATGATGGATATGTTTCCCATCAATCTTGATGTTGTGGACCCATGTTGGGGTTAGGTGTAAATGCATGGTATACATGCATGTCTGTTGTGTTAATGATAATGTTCATATGGTTCATTGTGTAAATTACTTGGAGGAAGAGTATTAAAAGAGAAAATATTCATGCTATGTCTGGTTAGGATCAGATGGCATGAGAGGAAAAGAATTTTCCTGTGCACGCTATGTCTGGTTAGGATCAGATAGCGTTTACTGGCGAGACCAGTGTAATTGCGGTCGAGTAAGACCTGCAAGTGCTTGGGTTGATGGCAATACCTGCCCGAAGGGGTTGATGGTACTTGTCTGCCCGGAGTTGGGTTGATGGCAATTACCTGCCCGGAGGGATTGATGGTACTTGTCTGCCCGGAGTTGGGTTGATGGCAATTACCTACCTGGAGGGGTTGATGGTACTTGTCTGCCCGGAGTTGGGTTGATGGCAATTACCTGCCCAAAAGGGTTGATGGTACTTGTCTGCCCGGACCTCCTCTCCCTAGAATTCTTGAGCTGGTTGGCCAGTGGGATTCTATGTTAGACCTGGTAAGGTCTTTATCGAAGAAACTATCTGGATGTGAAAATACTCGATTTGGTTATGGGAACCAATTCCCATGGGTTGGGAATTCTTTAGCCTATTATGATGCTCATAGCTAAAGAAATGAATGAATCAGCTATATGATATGTTGAAAATAAATTCTATATATAGTTGTGTGAAATATGTTATGCACATTTAACAAGAAATGAGCTTAGTGCTCAATAAGGAGTAATTGGAAATCTTAATTCCTTTATTGTATTATTAATGTTGTGAACATTTTAGTGGGTTTAGTGGGAACTAGGACAATTTTTGCTTAATGTAGTAATTGACTGTTTTGATGTTTAGAGAGCTAGGTGCTCTTTTGGTACTTCTCGAAATACTTTGCGGATGTCTTTAGTGAGAATTCGTTCAATATGCACGTGGATCAGTAATTTATCATTTGATGATTAGTATTAGTGCTCTTTAAGTACTTGTAAAAGTACTGTGATTTAGAAGCATCTTACATTGCACAATTGATTGCTAGTCAAAAGTATCTCATTTGACTCAAAATATAGTGACTAATGTGATTGAATTGTTAGTCATATATTACAGGGGTTACTTACCCTGGAAGGTTGAAGAGTTGACCAACCACTATTAAATGTTTACATGAAGGTATTCATGATTTTCAAGAATAGTTGGTAAGTAATGGTAAGTTAACACAGAGAATTGTTATCATAAATGAATAAGGGAAGTGGTGGCGATTAGAAGTTGCATATTTTTGCAACTATTGATGCTTATAACTGATGATATTTCTTATGACTATATCGTTACTATTTTGTTTGTCGTCTTTTCTTAGAATGAAATCGTTGATTTCAAAGAGAAAGGATCACATTTTGTGTGGCTTAGATGGTAATACCATGAGTAAAGTCTAAAGTTCCAATGAATGATGAACACCGAGGACGGTGTTCCTGTTAAGAGGGGGAGTATGTAATATCCCTATCATGAATAACTGTAACCCTGCGTAAAAGTAATTAAAGATTACAAATCAGTTATTAACTGATTCTTGGCTATTGTGGAACTGAACGAGAATGAGGGACACGTTAAGCACAAATTCAGGAAACCACAGAAGCGGAGGAGCTTGCTGTTAACACGGGAAAGATTCCAAAAACCGCAAAAAAAAGCCTTCAGAGCCATTATATTAGAGGGTGCATAGCTCATACAGCGGCATTCTGGGCGGCGGTGTTTATTTGACATTAATCGAAAACAGCCGCTACAGATCTTATGATTAGAATGTGCATAGGAAAAAGAGGAAACAAATACTGATGCTATGTCACGATCAGATGGCAGAGAAAATGAAAAATAGGAAAAAGAGGAAACAAATACTGATGCTATGTCAGGATCAGATGGCAGAGAAAATGAAAAATGAATGCTATGCTGGTTGGGATCAGATAGCAGAAGTGGAAAAGGAAATTTTCCTGTGCACGCTACGTCTGGTTAGGATCAGATAGCGTTGGCTGGCGAAGACCAGTGCTATTGCAGTCGAGTAGGACCAGCAAGTGCTTGGGGGTGGAAGCTCAGCGAAGACTTCCTACGGACGGGAGGATTGACAAGCACTCAAGTAGGTTTGCAGACTATCAGGTATGGCCTACTGTGAGACTATTGATTTACTGAAATTATTTCTTATACTGTGATGTGCTAAACTAACATACTGTTCTGTAAATAGAAATGAGAACAGTAAAGATTAGCTGACTGTTAACATTAACTGAATACAAGAGAGATTCAAACAGTAATTGTTAACTAGAAACCAAAAATGCATGGGTATCGAGGAAGAAACAGATATAGACTGTTATTGAGAAATGACCATACAATATAAAGCTGAATAGACGAGTCTGTAATATCAGAATGATATTAGCAAAGAAAAGTATACTGTAGGTCTCTGTTTAGTTTACAAGACAAATAAGCGAAATATGCGTTGACACAGCAAGATTCGAAGAGAAGTTATTTATGCTTTCTTGATATAAAAACCCTTAACATGCATTCACGGTATAACATTGAGACATAAGGCGGACTGGTAAAGTGCCGCAATAGCAATGGATATATATATACATGTATTACAATGTTGTTCATATAAATAAAGAGAAACATATGTGCATACTAAACCCTGGACCGGATAGCCGCGGCCAGAGAATGACAAGAACCTCATATATATTATGAAATCGAACTCTGTAAGGTCGCATGCACAGCATACATAACCAGAACAGCGTATGGACCATTCAAAATGTAAACAATATATATATACGACCAGAATAGTATGTAACTATGGTATATGCATTCTTCAGACTAACTACAAATAAACCTTTAGCTACACGGTTGAATGGGAATGGAAACGAGCCGCAAGGCATCATAACCAAACCGAATGCATGGTATCATATTCAAACCGAACCGTCTCATATAACAGAGGCATTATACAATAATATGACAATGTAATGTAACGAGTCTCATGACATTAGAGCAATATGGTAATGAAATTATATAGCTGTATATTAACATTCGGAGTTCAAAATATAAAACTAGAAACAGAGGACTGGGACGTCCGAGAAGACTGTAAACAAGAATATGAGAACAAAACCAACTTAAAAAGGGTGACCTCATTATAACCGAGAAATCCATAAGAGAGTTCAACGTTAAGTTGGCTTCATAAATAATTGTCTGTAGACAAAATGAGCCGGATGGCTTAAGCCTAAAATTAAACATGATATGATATTTTCTGAACTAATTCTTCAAAGCGCGAAGTGATTGTACTTCGCGGTTCCGCCTGAGTCGACCTAGGCGCCGTATCATTGCCTGAGAACTCTAGCATATATGATATCTGAATCGAACAGTCAAAGTCTGACAACCCTGTTCAAGGGTGGTCGGATTCAGACTTCGGCTTGATCCTTAAGGATGAAAAATAACCTACAGTAATGAGCATACCTGGTTAAGGTCAGCCGACAGTATGCTGGAGGGTATCCTTGCCTCCAAGATGCGAGGGTAGCCTCTTACCTGAACCAGAGATCCATTAGATAGGGAAACCTGAGAACGAAAATGCTATGTGAAACAGTGCTTCATAAAAACCAGAACTGAAAGCAATAACTGGAAAACTGTGACAGTCAAGGGGCCGAATAATTAGAATTACCGGGAGACATGGCGTATTACCATTAAACAGCGTCGATGCATTGCAAACTCTAATGGTGCGCATACCTGAAGCGTCCCATAACCCTTGCAGTAGCTGTAGATTGCATAAAAACTCATTCAGGAACTCAGAGCTTCAGCAGACTCATCGATGAACCAAATGAACATTAGAACCCGAAAGAAAGGGGATGGGTTTATAAACTCTTCATACCATTGACCTATTCGTGGCAGGATCTCCTCCGTTGATCCGCCATATGCAATGTTCACCGTTCGATAACCGGTGGAAATGGGCGCGAAACCAAACACCACCGAGAAGCCACCCTGTATCATCTCGAGTTCCGAGAGCTCACGGCCAAGTGCCATCACAGCCGTTTACCTTGCCAAATGGACGACGCAGGTTTGCACAGTTGGTACCGAGTGCAGAGGCCAGGACAAATGTATTGAATGCAGGTAAGTCTCCGATATGGAAAAATCCGATGGTAGCTGTTGCTATTTAATGTAATTGAATTCGGAGCAGTGCATGCAGGCCGAGAGCGTGGTGATGGCGGAAATGGCTAAGGTGTATGTAATTAACACTGGGCCCATAAGTATATTCGTATAACCCGTCAATCAACCTTGGATATAGTGATGCGTGCAACTATATACATGCGACATATGTATGTTATCCACTTTAATTTATGCCGCCACCTTTGTACATTAGATATTGGTAACCTGTTGGATGTGCAATTAGTTTATAGTTTAATGAAAGTTAATGTAATATATATGTTTTACATTAACTCATATTTACCATATTTGAACGTCACGTTAAAAAAAAAAATTTCTGGGAAAGTGTGACAATTTTGTATTTAAAATTTATATTATTTAAATATAAATAATAATTTATTGTTGAAAATACTGTAAGGTTAAACATGAATATAAACAATATAATTTCATGAAAAATAGTTTTTGGGATGATTGCAAAGGGTGTTAGTTCTCGATTTGACTATTTAGACTTAAAAAGCTGAATTTTAGAATCACATTAAAGAAATTTAGATTAATAATGTTGATTAAGAACATTGACAAAAAGCCAATACGGTCTGGTAGTAAGAGCAAAGGTGATGATCAATTCCAGCTGGCGCGCACCGTGTAAGGATTAAGAAAGGATAACATAAGCTTAGCCACGTGTGATTGCAACGAACACATCTTATCTCAGGCTTCCTATGGAGGTAACGTGCACCGAGGTTTGACTTGGTTGAAAGAGATATCAGTAACAACAGATAGAGGGGAGGGTGGTTTCTGATTTGACAAAAGCATCACAAATTCCATATAGAGCTACATTGCTTATATTACAAATTGATCTTGTCAACGCTTCCTGAACTTCTTCCGTGTAGATCCAGAAAGGCATGTAGATTACTAAAGCCGCTCTACATAATTTATTTTTATTTTTCCATCAAATTCTTAGATATTTCTAGGCTCTATATCAAATAAGGATACAGTACAAGTGGACAGAATTAACTGACTGCCTCAGTGGATTTGATTCACTTTCACACAAGATTTTCATCTTTATTTTTCCATCAAATTCTTAGATATTTCCGGACTCTACATCAAATAAGGATACCGTATAAGCAGAGAAAATTAAATGACTGCCTCACTTTATTAGATTCACTTCACACAAGATTTTTATGGTCAAGGTCACGGGTTAAGTTTATTTAGAAATTATAAGTATATTATATTTTTTAAATATATTAATTTTGATTTATTTTAAAAATTTATTTAATATGAGTTTAGAGAGATTTAATTTTTTTAGTAATTTTTTTATGAGTAGATATTATTTAAATATTTTGTATATTTATTTACTTATTTTTAGAGTTTTATTTTATTTTATTTTAGTGGATATGAACAAAATTTCAATGTTAATAATACCCTTAAACATCATTGTAAAATAAACCTCTTAACTTAATTATATATTTTTATATTTTAAAAATAGAATAGATTTATATAAAATTATTTTTTATTATACCATTAATTATAAAATAATAAATTTATATTTAACAAATATTATTTTGTTTTAAATATTTTATAATCTAATTCATTTATATTATTTTTATAAGAATTAAGACATTATGAATATATTTTTGTAATAAAAAAATTAAGTGGACCTCTCACTGTCAAAAGAGCATTAATACAAAAGAAAGGAAAAGCATTTACGTGGACCTCTCACTGTCAAAGGAGTTTTGATGAGCTCTAACATCTTCTTACCACCGCACCCATTTTGAGCATTGTTGATCCTAATAAAGAATATGTGGTTTGTACGGATGCTAGCAAAGAATGTGTAGGTAGCGTATTAATGCAAGAAGGGAAGGTTGTAGCCTATGAATCAAGAAAACTTAAAGAGCATGAACAAAAGTATTTGGCCTACGATTTAGAGTTGACAACAGTTATCCATGCCTTAAAGTTGTGGCAACATTACTTTATGAGTAAGTGATTTCTGTTAATCACTGATCATCATACTCTAACAAACTACTTCAGACAACCCACCTTGAATGCTAGGGAAGCTCATTGGGCTAACCTCTTAAGAGAATCTGATTTTGAAATCAAACACTTGAAGGGAAAAGAGAATTGGGTTGTGGATGCCTTATGTTGAAAAGTAATTTGTTTGTATGAGATTTCCTTCGGTGAATAATGAACTACTTTCTATGAGCAGATTCATGAAACAACCATGAAATATTTAGTATATAAATATTTACGACAGCAAGTAAAAATTTTGAACAGCCGTTAAAAACAATTGGGAATGATTTCTTCCCTCAGAAAGGAATTTTTCTGGCCTGGTATGAAGAAGTAGGTATTAAAATATTTGGCCCGATCTCTGGAATGCCAGCGAGTAAAGGCGGAGCACCAACACCTCGCAGGATTACTCCGCCCACTTCCTATTCCTGAATGGAAATGGGAAACCATATCCATCGACTTCATTACTAGATTGCCTAAATCTAAAAGGAAAAATGACTCAATCATGGTGGTAGTTGACAAATTGAGCAACTCTACTCATTTCATACCAGTACAATCAATTTATAAAGTGGTACAAATTAATAACATCTTTATGAAAAACATTTGTAAATTACATGGAATACCCAAAATGATCATTTCCGAATGTGATGTGAAATTTACATCAGCATTCTAGAAATTTATATTTGAAGGATTGCGCACACAACTACACTTCAACATTGCATATCATCCTCAAAGGGATGGGGAGACAGAGTGAGTAAATCAAGTAGTAGAAGACATGTTACGAACTTATGTAATGAAACAACCATCTAAATGGGAGGACTACCTACACTTGGTAGAGTTTTCCTATAACAATGGATACCATACATCATTACAAATGAGTCCCTTTGAAGTGTTATACGAGCGTAAGTGCAGAACACCCTTGAGTTGAAGTGTTCCACAGGACAAGTTGATGCTAGGAGCAGATATGTTAGTCGAATTGGAGGGGATGGTGAAAAAGGTGCGTGCCAGTTTGAAAGCTGCTCAGGACCAACAAAAGAAGTTTGATGATCGGAAGAGAAATCTTCTGGGAATTCCAAGTGGGGGATCATTTTTACATTCAGGTATAAGCGAAGAAAAGCACATTACAATGGACCGGATGTGCTAAACTAGCACCCCGATTCTGCGGCCCTTTCCAAATTTTAGCTAGAATCGGAGCAGTGACATACCAACTTGCCTTACCCAGTCATATTCGTGTGCACAATGTCTTTCATGTTTCTCTACTTACGAAATACATTTATGATGCTAACCAGATAATCATTTGGAAATACATTCGGGTAAAGTATATATATATATATATATATTTAGATTTATTAAATAAGCTGGTTGATGATTTAAAGTGTTTTATTGCTATGTATAGGTTGAACTAGAAGGCAAGCTCTTGGTCTAACCCCTGGTTATACTCGATCGGAAAGAAGTAACGCTGCGGAAATGAGTTATCACCCACGTTAAAGTGCAGTGCTAGCACTATGGGTCAGAGGAGGCTACTTGGGAAGATGAGCAGGTTATGAAAGAAAAATTTCCGGATCTATTTTCAAAAGGAAAACATTGAGACGATGTTACATCTTAGGGGAGGAAGATGTGATATCCCCAGATAATGTAAATATTTATTTTACTACAAACCAAACAAACTGTTTACTTTTTAAATTATAAAACTATTTCTTGAATTTAGTTATCCAAAAGTGAATTTAGCAGTTATTGGTAAATATTGTTTTACCTACTAAGCAGTTATGAGAAACAATTATCTGTCTCTAACTATTCTTGAGTATTTACTCAAGAAAGATCAAGAGGATAGGGGTATTTGAGATCAGGAGAAAAGAGGGAGTAAGAAAGAAAAGAATAGAAAAAAAAAAAAGAGAGTTAGTGTTGAGATGTCAGCCAGTTTTCTGTAACTATGTCTGGTTAGGACCAGATAGCTGTGAGACCATGCATTCTCATAGTAAAAGAAGAAGGTTCCTTTGACCAGGAACAACTCACGGGGAGACATACTAGTATAATAGTCTCAAGGTTGGGAGGAAAACATAACGAACAGGTCTAGTCGCAGACCAATCTGGGAAACAATATCATCCAAATAAGTTAGAAATTTCATTATGATAAAAATGTGATATAAATATTTATATAAGCTATTCTTGTTATTTTCTATTAGAGAGGGGATGGTTAATTCGAGAAATTTATACAATTAGTCCATAATTAATCTTTTTACATTTGTAAATGCGTGGCATGATAGAAAGCTGATATAAATATTATATAAGCTATGCCTATTAGTTGCTTTCTATCGTAGAAAGGGCCGGTTAACACGAGAAAGTTATATGAATAGTCCATGAGTAATTTTTACATTTCTATATGAGTGGTAGATTAAATTCTTGTACTAAGTAAAATGTACAACAAAATACAATAGACAAGTGATAAAGAATCTTCTAGAATCTAGGTATATGTATTTATTTCATGACAACAAAACAAATCACTTAGGAAAAGATTATTCTTGAGCATCCACACAGATTTAATAATTACATATAAATATGGAAGAAACAGTATGCCAAAACCTCTTATTAAGTAACGGCAAAACCCTCAGCCCAAGAGTAAAAAAAATTAAGAAAAAAAAAGGAAAAGAAATATTTTTACCAGTATACATAATCAATTAAACAAATGTAGTGTATAAAAAACTAGAAGGCAATTTAGGAATCAGACTTGTCGAAAAATAACTAAGAAAGATGGAAAAACTTTAGAGCAGAATTAGCCAAGAATTTATTCTTCACTCATGGTTTACCAAAACCCTTACCCTCACAGGCCAGGTTGGAAATAGTTATCTTTACAAACACTGTTGAAGAGGGTTTCATAGTCACAATATGTAGCTAGTACAAAACAAATCTACTTTTAAATTTCTGAAGGATATGCTAAGGTAAATTCCAGTGAAAACATTATATTAATCACGAAAACTGATAAAAGATAATAGTTAAATGGAATCCAAGACCTATAAACTAGCCATAAATGTATTCCTCGCAACGGCAGTGCGAGGTCGTCCCAAATCTACCAAGAAAACAAAGTCGACTGGGTTATGGTCCTACAATTCCTTCAATTATACAAACTGCATAAAGCTCATTTAAGGTCGATAATAAAGCTCATTTAAGGTCGATAATATTTATACACAGGAAAAAAATAAAAAATAAAAATAATTATCTAATAAGTTATCAATCGCAAATTAACTCTTCCCTTGGAGTCCGAAATGCATCAATAGTAAGAAAAAAAAACTTTTAGAAAACTCTAGGCTAGTCTCAAATACTTGAAAATGAGTTGGGAAATCGACACTGCGCATGGCGGGCCGAGTGAGGGCTTCCTCCATCTCTTCAACTAAAACCTATAACACTTGCAAAACCTCCATCCCAACCGGTAGGAGTAGCATGAATTAGAATTTGCATATCAATCAATAGATGGGTATAAGCTAGAGACTGGACACAACAAAGTAAATACAAACACTTTGAGTTACCTATAACAAGTCACATGTAAAAACCCTCTTCGCTGTCGAAATGCTGAAGCCTGAGACCTTGTATGTCTGTCAAAGGAGCCATAGACAAACAGAAAGGCCTATCATGTCGATGAAGAACAAATACGGGCTCCACCAAAACCCGAGCACCAAGCGAAAGACCGAGGAATACTTGCGCATGGAAAACCCCCTTGCAGAGCAAACTGAAACCCATCCCCGAGAGGAAAAACAATGAATGGGTATCGAAACTACATCTGAGGTATACAAACCTGAGTTTCGTGTCCACCATCGGATCAATGTAGTTGGAGATTGTAGATGTGGAGCAAAACCCAAGGATGATGATGGAGCTCTCCAGCATTGAAGTCTCCATAGGGGCAGTCTTATCACCTAGGTCGTCACATTAGTCAGGCATTAATTCCACATTAAGGATGTGGAGTGGTGTAAATAAAACTAGCAGTGACCTAATTGTAATTAAGGATTAAATTATGAAGTCTTGGTTAAGCCAAGTAGTTTATGTCATAATTAAAGTGGTATCACTAGTGGCCAGTGGGCCTGTTGGTACATATAGAATCTCGTCAAGTAATAAATTCCACTTAATCTTAGTCACGAGGAGTATATATGAAATTATGGTTGAAATGCCTGATTAAGGGCCCTGTCATAAATAAATAGTGTATCGAAGAAATAACAAAGGTAATCAAGTTTTACAGTTCTGTTGAATCATAGCATAAATATATAAATATTCCATGCTTTCTATATAGTAAATTGTTCAACATTTTACTTATGCTCATTTAATATGTGGATGTGTGACATTTTTTTCTTTGAAAGTGATTCGCGAATATATATATATATATATATATATCAATTTTTTTTCCTTTGGAAGTTATTCGCCAAAATTTTATATATAACATATAAAAAATTACTATAAATTTGAATATTTTATAAATATATCACAAAGCATTGTACAATTTGTATATTAAAGATTAATAAAATTTGCTAAGATTTCTAAATTTTAAGATGCATTTTTGTTCTTAAAATGCTCTCTTAAACATTAATTTTTAAGAGACATATTATAACTACCTTGTTTATGGTATTTATGAAATTGTTATATTTAATATAAAAATAATCACCAATCTTTAGAAATAATCAATTCTTTAATTGTTTTTTTTAAATTAGAAAATTATATTATAATATTAAATTTAAAAATATTCATATAATTATTTATTTGATATAGTTAAATATCATTTTTTTTTTTAATTTCAAAACGAATATAAACGTATTTTAAGTTTATAAAATAAAGGATAAAAATAAATATCTTGTTATTAGTTTTGCTTCCAATGAATCATGTGAAGCATATAATTTTGTGAATTTTGTGATAATTTTAACTTGTGGCGTTTTTTAAATAATGTTCTATATAAAGAAAGTTTATTATTAATAAGATATTAATTTAACTTTGTTATCAATAAGAATGTAATATTAAAGTTTATTAATTAAAATGTAAACTAATTAATATTAAAGAAATTTGTATAATTGGAAGAGAAAAAATGTTTTTTATTTAAGTATATTTTATATGAGAATATTTTATTACAATGAAGTTTATGGTTTTTTTTTAATAATAAAAATGAAATAAAATTATATGATAAAAATATAGAGTTTAGATTGGTTGTTTATAGCAAAAATTTAGTAAAATCTAAAATTATTGTATCTTCAAGGAGAAAGAAGATAAAATGTTTCCTAAGAACTGAAAATATACTTTAGATTTACCAATATACTAGCTTTTCAGGTCATAAGAGAGAAACAAGTACATAGAAACTATGAAATCAAAGATATAACAAGAATAAAGAGATTAGGAAGATAGGTTCAAATTTGTTGTTGGAACATGGATCAGCCCCTTGTTGTGGCACAATGAGCTTTTAGTAGCAGGAGGAATTCTTGGGTACTTCTGGATGTGGTCTAGTTACCAGTTCAGGCCCATCATGTGTTGATGGAGATGCTCCATAGAGAAGAGGTCCTCTTTTCCCTTGTGTTGATCGAGGAGAACCTCAACTGATAGGTATTTCATGTCCTAGTACAAGTCCATTGTTTGCATACAATGATTGAAATGCCCATGTGTGAGACCTATGTTAGAGACCCAATCAACCAAATCTACTAGGACCTCAATGTAAGAGAGGAGGTGCCTTTGATCATTGCCTTCCCTCTTGGCATGAGTGAGTTCTCCCTAAATGGGGTACAGGAAGATCTCGAAAGCAAGTGCTAGTTTCATCACTCTGTGATGATTTGATTCATTGCCACAACTTGCCTTTTCTTGATAGTACAGTTTGCCCCTATGGAGTGAGGCTTACTGACATGGCATGGTGATTGCAGAAGGATTTGAAGAAGGCCAAGGAGTAGGTAAGGATGTGCTAGGAGAGATAGAGATGGACATGCACAATTATGTGGATGGTGTAGCAAATCTATGACCGGGCCCTAAGATGTGGTGTGTGGAAGAAAAATGGAGGCTTATAGAGTGGCTAAGACAATGTCAATGGGTGGTAATACCAAAAGAAAGGAACCTTGCAAAGAGCTATGACCAAAAAGGTTGGAGGACATCCCAAAAGTGCAAACAGTTGGCATCTAGGTGAGGTTGAAAGAGGACCGAGTTGCTACAAGGAGTGATTGTCCACACAAGAACACCAAGAAAATAATACTTATGAAAAAGTTGTAGGGGGAGAAATTTTAAGCTTCCTAAGGAAATAACCAATCTAATTTTGTGACGAAGATTCACTGCTAAAGAGTACACTAGCCTACTTCAGTGGTCTATATAAGTTTCTATGTAGAGAACCCTATTATCGAGCATAATAGAGTGTCATTCAAGATGGAAAAGGGAATTTCCCAACTTTGTGGAAAAAAATGTAGCATGGCTTGCCCTTCCCTGTCTCTAGTACCACTTGGAGAGCTAGAAAGAAAGAATCCTTGCGAGCATGGCTCATAAAATTGAGCTAACGTAGGCACCCCTTCACCAATTGTATTATTGAATTGAGGTGAGAAGTGAACTCGCAATACTGCCAAATTGGCTTTTGTGTTTACACTTTTACGCTAATAATCCTTTTGTCTTAGGTGGCTGACCTTTGTGGAGCTCTAAATTGTTGTGAATGGGGAATTGAATCCCATTTCTAGTGGTGGAAGAGTGTCTTGCATAGCACAAGACGAAGAGAAAGTACAATCATGCAGGGAGATTGTGTAGGGTGTAGGGGAGATGGATCTATTTTGATTTTTATGAAAGAGTGTCTTGCGTGGCATGAGACAAAGAGAAAGTACAACTATGCAAAGAGATTGAGATTGTGTAGGGTGAAGGGGAGATGGATCTATTTTGATTTTTATGGAAGAGTGTCTTGCGTAACATGAGACAAAGAGAAAGTACAATCATGCGAGGAGATTGTGTAGCGTGTAGGGTATATGGATCTATTTTCATTTTTATTTATTTTTATGACAGTTCACAATACTCACTAATTTTATTCTTTTATTCTTTTAAGTACTATATGTGAATTATAATATTATAGGACAGCATTATTGTGCATCTATTCCATTAATAAATATCTAATGGATATTAAATACTATCTAATTAAACTCAAAGCTTACTTCTTTAAAACCACCAAGTAAATAATTTAGATAGCTGACCACCAACTAGATAATTCAGAGGACTTACTCTTTTCTTAAATAAACAATGGTAAATCAGCATACAACAACTGATAATAACTATAAATACTAAATTGACAACTGAATTATAATAAAATTTTCAACTATATTAAAAAACCAAAAAACAACTTCTCTAACCAAGCAACTTATCAATTCTAATGGATTTATTATTAATCCAATAGATTCATTCCCGAATTAAAGTTGCTTCTTGGCGAAGATCGACCTCCCTGTACTTCGCGAATGGTCACCTAAACAATGCCATTGAGCTAAGATTTTTGTCGGCGGAGGTCGACCTGCTTCTACCTCGTGAAACATTTCATGAATGATACCATATCTCAACCTTTTTTTGGATTCAACACATGAAAGGATCAGATAGGGTTTGTGATTCCTTAGGAAATCGCAGCCATGTGAGGGAAATACGCGTCTTCATGACGGGTGTCCTGTACCGCCAAAGTCAAACAACGACGCACGCGTTCCATTATGTTCATCGGCTGGGCTTTACGCCAGATGCTCAATGTGCAAAATATGCTCCCGCCAGCTCTTCTAGAATTTTAAAATTTAAAATGATCTGATCCGGCCATGGATATCTATCTGTCCATTTTTATGCTTTACATTTTGGGGATGAGAGGATCTGATGTCTGCGATAGCTTATCCCCTATATTTTATGCCCTATAGCTTATTCTCCCTTCATATTAAACTTTGTCTGGGCTTTCTATAAATTGTGTTCATAAACAAGATATAAACAAGCCAAGTGTAGGCAGATCTTAAAGTATTTTGTTCAGACAGCAAACGAAGTGTTTGCTCTTCAATTACAGGTACATCTGTCGAGGCTACATTTGTCAAGTATCAGCTACTACTTTGTTATTGTTGCCATAAAAATGAGGCAGCCATCGTGTCTTCTGGTTGTAGTAGCTGCCTTGAGCGTTGCAATCTGCAACCTACAAATGGTTGCAGAAGCAGGTGCGAACATTAGTGAAACCATTCAAGGATTTCTGGTTCCGCAGAACGAGGCGAGAAAACAAGTGGGAGTCCCTCCACTGAAATGGGATGTGAAGCTTGCAACGTATGCTCGCGTTTACGCAAGGGAAAGAAGAGGTGATTGCCTCCTTCAGCATTCCGAGGGTCCATTCGGAGAGAACATATTCTGGGGGAGTGGCAGAGGCTGGAACGCTACAGAGGCAGTTGGTGCATGGGTGGATGAAAAGAAGTGGTATAACTATGCAAATAATAGTTGCAGCTCTGGTCAAGACTGCACCCACTACACTCAGATTGTTTGGAGAACAACAACTAAAGTTGGATGTGCCGTCATCAAATGTAACAGCGGTGACACGTTCATCACATGCAATTACTACCCTCCTGGAAACTATGTTGGAGCGAGACCATACTGAAACATTGGCGCCCACTATTTAACATTCATTCCCACGCTTGTATTTCCAGCTTCTTCCCTATTCTTTGTAACATACTGGATATTGATTTCATTCTTTCTCACTACCATTTGTATTTCATTCTCAGGAGCATTTGTGTTCATTATCATATTCATATTCTTCCGATGCACAAGTATATTCCTTTCTTTATGGTCTCATACTTTCCAGAACATCATGAATGGGTGCCATGATTTTCCAGTGCAAAAGTCATTATCAATGGTACTGGATCCGTATAAAATGACCATATTTGAACCTGCTCTAATGGAATGAATGACAAAATTACAACTAATTACAATGCCAGTTATCTGCAACCTTCAAAATAAAACCAAGTGGCGCGTGTCGAAGTAAAGCAAGGTGTATTTGGGTGAAATCTGATCTCAAACCTGGGTGAAAATTTAAAATGTTATGAAACCCTTTTTAACATTCAGGGAATTGTGGTTCCGCAGAACGAGGCAAGAAAACAACTGGGAGTCCGTACAAGGGGAAAAAGAGGTACAAATTTAAAATGTTATGGAATCCTTTTTAACGGTCGTTCGTTGGGTTATTTGTTTGGCCTTCCAAAAATAATGCACGGGTTTCCTTTTACTTCCTTTCACATTTCCCTAGGTAGCTGCTCGATTTGCAGTAGTCTCACCTAGTGTGTTTGAGGGGTTTGCTAATCATCACAAATACATCCAAAACTGTGAACATTAATTGGAAAACTTTATAATATATTTTTTTATTTTTCTACATTTTTAAAATTTCACATATTAAATTTTCAATTTATTTTCATATTAATTAATTTATATAATATATATATATATATATATATAATAGTTTTTTCCTTAGAAGCGTAGATTTCTAACTGGATAAATAAATTCAGAGCAGTTAAAACATTATTCACCTATTTAATCTATACAAATTTATCAACTTAAATTTATTTTTCATGTCGTAATAAAAGAAAAATAAAAATAACTAAAATTATGCTGCAAAATGTGTTCTATTTTATCCCTAAATTACCGTTGTTCCTTTCAGTAACATAAATCTATATATTAACATTCATAGAGGGATTATGTTCGAGGTTTCCTTGGAATGGCATAAATTTATATATTAACAATTACCTCATGGTCATCTGAATATGTTATTTTTAATCGATACAAGCAAAGAAAGGGCTATATATAACATTGTAAATAACAAATATTACATGTTAAGATGTGTATTTTTAATTATTATTATAATATAATTACGGGGTTGTTATATAATTATGGTATATTTTTAATTATTATTACTTTTAATGTGTTTGCTTTTTTATTATTAAGTTAGGTTATTGTTTTAAAGTTTATTAATATATATATATATATATTAATTATTAATAATAATTTATTATTTATTATTCTAGAATTGATAACTATTATTATATTAATTTATTATTCTAGAATAATGTACATCATACTTTTTTTCATTGGATGTTTCGATTTTTTCGAGTGGAAGAGTAGGTCTTGGTTATCATACGGTTCTTTCCAATTCGCAGGTTAGTTCTCATACATGCATATATATAACAACAAAATAGATATAGATACATGATCTTAAACATCATGTTATTAAGTTTAGTATCCACATGTCAATTTTGTAGTTCATACTAGAAATAAATCTTACATTATATAAACCATAATTTCACATGTCATTCATTAGATAAATCATATCCACTTAAGCCATACATGAAACAACAATAAATCTGATAAGTCATGCACTAGATAAATCATAACCAAGTAAGTCATACATTAGGTCATACATCAAACATTTCAATCACCAATACCTAATCCATCTAATGATTTATATAAGTAGTTTCACTTGTTAAACTAAATGCATCAATATTACATAGCGTTCATAAATAAGTAACATGGAACTGCAAATAGAGTCTTAGCATAGGTAGCTATTTAAGTCAAAATGGACATCATAAATAGTCAAAAGTGAGGGGTAATTGCGACATAGAGTCTCTGTGTCCTCTCGGATAGCAGATCTTGGGTTAGACTTGTCCCCTTTGTATCTTAACTTCGTCCATCGAGTGATGCCTGAGCCATCGAACCCTATGGTATAATATGCATATTGGTTTGATCATTATCGTTCCTACATCTGAGACCTATAATTCCCTCCAGTCGAGTTTGTGGGATTCATCAGAAACATAATGTTATAAGATAGATACATAAAAATATCATGAGTTTTATGCAAGTAGGGTGGTAGTACAAGACAGTAGAATGCTGTCCAATCTTCTCTTTGATTCTAAAAGGTCATATAAATCGAGGTGGTAACTTCATACCTTTCTCAACTAAGTAGTGTTAGGAATAACTAAACAAAATAAAAATAAAAACTCGGTCCCCCACTTTAAAACACCCTAAGAGATTGTGTAATGAGGCTAGGACACTCTCCAATATAGTGATAAAGAAGCTTCCCAAACCAAGACAACTTATATGATACAATGTGAAAATAACATCCTAAGTGACCAAAACCATGGGTGTCAATGTAAAATACCACCCAAGCAAGGTCTGAATTCCTCCAAATGCATGAGAAGATGTCAAATAAGGCAAGTGATTTCCTCTATCATGAAAATAACTACTCACAACAAGCCTCATCCTAGCCCAAACTATAAATATCCATTGGCATTCTTCTAACAAACCACAACCACTTTTCCCTGTCATCAAGACATCCACCAAAAGGGACATCAATTATACAACAAAGGGTGGGCGTACTACTTCAAGGTTCACCAATCAAAATCACAAAACAATAATCCAAGTGAAACCCTAGGAACACATGCAAACATGCCCAACAACTAATTCACCATGCCAAGGAGCAATAATTAACCACCAATACTTAAGAAAACTCTTAGTTGATGGATATCCCTCATCATAAATGTGCTAAGGGTAAATAAAATGTTTGATCAATGCTTATGCAAGGCCCTCAATCACATTTCAAACACCATATGTGCTAGATGCAAGCCTCCAAAACGACTTGTAGAAAAGTAGTCTAAATCTTAAACCACTAAGTCTAATGTCATGTTGAAAAACTAGGGAATTATAGAAGGGATTAACTATGAACACCATGCACAAGAGGTGGTGTCAAAAGACATCATTACAAGACCTACCAGTTGACCTTTAACAATCTCCAAATGACTAGCTCTAGAAACTACAAAGTCAGGAAGATCCTTTTGTTCCAACAAATGAGATAAACTTGAAACAAAAAAAAATGAAGGGTAGTGAAAATTAAGTCACAAATAGCTTATCTAGGAAAAGAAGGAGACACTGCACTAGCTTAATTTTAGTATTCATCTTTGAATTTCTCAAACATGTGTGCAGGTTATGAAAAAAAACAAAGACCTTAAAGATAAGTAGTAAACAAAATTTAACTAACTCAAAATTTTCTTGGAAAAATGACATACTCCAATTCAAGGGAAGTGTATATTCACTCAACCATTATAGATTCAAAATACAAGTCTTTTAAATAGTATTATATGTCTTGAATGGAAGAAGTTTTCTTGAGGGCCTGTCAAATCCTGTTCTGATGGGGATTGGTTTAAGCCACTGCAAAATCCATTAAAGGCTTAAAGATTTTTTCCTTTTTTTTAAACCCGAAAGAAAACATTTAATCTCTGCAGTCCCGCAATGGATAATAGCTCCCTAATCGTGGCACTCAAGGAAGCAACTAAATCTGGATGGTCTCTGTAATCCGATGTCCAGGTGCTAAAATGGCTGGAGGATTTTATGGAAAGGTTGGAAAAGAGGGCAAATAGCGTCACTGAGGAAATGCATAAACTTTCAAAGAACCTAGAAGTTGTTGAACAAGATTTGTATAATACATTCAATTCTTTTAGAGGGCTCTCAAATACTCAGTTCATTGAAAATTGTGTATGTGAAGGTGATGAGATGACTACCCTAAATTCAGATTTTGGCATCCATCTTTCAGAAGTTTGTGTACCCACTTAGAGATATGAAGAGGATATAGTTCCAAGATCATTTCTAGTTATGACAACAACATTGGCATTGATGTTGTTGCATCACAGGTTGTTACCCTGGATAGTATCAGGTATTGGGAGTTCCCAATTCCCAGTCCATCCTAGGTAATGAGGAACCTCAATCACTCCTATACATGCAAGCATAACTAGCAAATCAATGGAAGCAACTACACACTAGGTTGTTTCAAGTAGTTTTACCAGAAAAATTCATCCATATATGGTTGCAGGAGGCCTCTTTGATAGTGAAGTTGTGCTATCTACCTTTATAATAAATGAATACCTTAGTTTGCAATCACAATCTATGGATGGTTCTCATAATCTCAAAGGTGGTAGTTTCAATAAAAAAGAAAAACTAAAAAGCTTAATATGTCTTGAAGAAATAAGCTCCTTTGTGGAAGATCAACAAGATCCATGTCAATCTGGTTCAAATTACATGAGCAGAAAAGTCAATGTTAACAGAAATTTCTCAAGCCTTTTTGGCTAATAAGGAAGTTTCAACTTCTTCTAGATTCAATGAATCTACTCATGTGTTGTCAATTCCTACTGCTTAATTCTATGAAAATGAACTCTCGGAGTATTGGTAGCAAGAGAGAAGAAGGCATAGCTAGTCAGGAACCCAGTAAGGATCTTTTTGGTTCAAGCGATTTCATCAAGAAATTTGAAGGGGCATTATTTTCAGGTGGACTCTTTGATGATGAAGATGAATTAGTTTCCTCTAGTCCATTGGAATCTACTCATGTCTGGTCACAACCATCTGTTCCAGAGAGATTATATGGTTCTAATTCAGATGCAAATAACAATGAACCAAGTCCGTCTAGCAGCATTAGTAGTACTCTGGATCGAACTGCATCTAATTCATTAGATAAATTAATCACAACTGATACTCAAGTCTCTACAGAAAGATCTCAACTTTCAGGTATAGATCAACTTGAAAAGACAATAATGAGTTTTCCACTTGTGGACCTCAATTTCCAAAAGCAATTAATGGTAGGCAATCTTTGAAGGAAAGGCTATCACTATTCCAAAAAGGTCTCTTTGACAATGGAGAAAATAATGAAGATGATGATCCTAATGATCCTTTTAGGGCACCATCTTCAATCGGGTAGAAACTGAGATTAAATGATAGGGCCCTTGACAGTGAAAGTAATATTCTGCAAGAGTCATCTAATGATGGAGTTGAGTTTAATATTCAAAATACAATGCTTATAGATTCTTCAGACCCACATAAGGTTGAGCAATTGCATAGTACAGGAGCATCTGGAAGAATTTAAGGCACGTTAACCATTGGTGATTGTCATTCAAATATAAGTGGAGTAAAAAAAAACAGGAGTTGAAGGAATGTGATGCCCATTTTGACAACCTTGTGAAACCCCTCGACAACAATTAGAGTTGAAGCAGAAATAAACTGTCCACAATTAAAAATAGCATTTGAACTCGGATATGCTACAAGGTGGTACCAAAGTAAAAAAAAAAAAAAATATTGGCAAGCCCCATTGAATAAATGGGAAATTAGGCACATGACAAATTTTAAGCTTTATAATATATGTATCAATGCAACTATTCAATATATTATGATATTGCTTGGCTCAACTTTTACTTCAAAAATTACCCTTTAATATTCAAACTTCTCTCATACTCTACTATAGAAAACATTCTCCATGACTGCTGAAAAATTTACTAGTTGCTAATAGACATATTACCTAACTATCATTGGCCTTGAACAAAGTTATTGGTGTTGCTCTACTAATATTCAACTTAGAATTTTTTTTATCTTTTGCAGGTTTGAATATTCTTGTGTCTCAAGTACATATCAATCTGCCTTAATCAATAATCAAGTCTATCGGCATCTATATCTGAAATAAAGCTATGGAATTCCAACTTTCCATCAACTTGAAACAACTAAGATCACAAGTCTCGTTTCCACAACTAATATATATAGTTGTATCATGCCATTTGCATTTGACTAGTAAGAATATTGTTGTTTGGCATCTTCGGGTGAAAACAAATCATATTGTCCTAAATAGTTTGCAGTTAAGGAACAAAATTTAGGAGCAACTATACACCTAGCAGCATTCGATACCATATATTTCGTGGTCATGGTGATATTGCGAAAGTGTCCAAATTAGAACCTCTATAAATGGTATTAGAACCTCAATGAGTGTCTTACCTACTGAGAATAAGTTATGAAATGGAAACTGCAATCATTCAAGTAAATTTTGAATAGTAAACTTTATTAATATAGAGAAAACTCCTCATTCAAGTGCAAGTTATCAATATTATCAATAATAGTGATGTGGAATACTTGCCTGCAAAAGTTTTTCTAAATATATTTATCAAGTTCCTAAAATCCAATGTTACATAGAAATAACAATCATAGGGTCAAACATCAGCTAGAAATGGAAGAGAGTTAATTTCCTATTTTGTTATTCATGTGGGCACCAAGTAAAATTATTTTGTTTATTTCATCCCTGAAATCAGTAGTAATCTCACAGGAAATTGGAAAATTGAATCTATGCGAGAGGATGAGAGCTACACTAGAAAAGAAATGGGTGCACAATTGTAGTAGCGTAAAAAATCTCTATTCTGGAGGACAATTTGTGCCTACCAAGCTATAAGATTTCAGATATTATTGGAGCAATAGAATGAACCAGATGAGGACATGTAGTATCTGAAAAAGAGAATGTAGTTACAATAGTACCTGCATGTTCCACCTAGAAAATTGGAAATTTCTTAATGTAAAGATAAACCAAATATTTTTGCTTCTCTCCTTGGAAAATGGACTTTAGAATCCAGGACAAACTAATTCATGGGTATTAATTAGTTCAATAAATTTTCTTTTATGATTTCTAAAGCTGCAACTTATACAACTTTTGGCTTGTAGACTACTTGGTCAAAGTATGTTCCCCTTATGGAAGGTATAGATGTGCTTACTTAATCTAAGGGTACTTTACAAAGGTTACAATTTATGATTATAACAAAGATGAAGCGTCTCGAAAAATTCCTTCTTATAGGAGTCAAACGATATAGAGAAGACATGACTAATTGATCAGAAAATCTCAATCAAATGATTCTCTGAAGTGAAGTTGAAAAGATGTAAGACGAATCAAAGGAAGATGAGAAAGAAATGAGAAAATAATCTGTAGATAAAGAGCGGGAACAAGAAGTTGCTATTTTGAAAGTAGTTACCCAATTGCAGGATGCCTTGCAGAGAATATTTGTGAAAGACAATGACTAGACAACAATGTTTTTTTTTGCTAGAAATTGCTAGAAGTTAGTGTTTTGCACCTGAAAGTTTTTATTCTGGGGATAATATCTGCAGAATTAAAGGAAACACAAAAAGCTTCCAAATTGTAACAGGATGAGCTTTTATCATAGTTTATAACAATAAGCAAGGACAATGAGGTGACCACTCAGGCATTACTTAGAAAGCTTAACCAAAGGACAACATTTGGGGGATATTGCCAAGAGAAATTATCAATATACTTTTGCGGAGCTGCAACCTAAGCTCAAGTCGGTGACTACAGATATGAAGTTACAGAGGCATATGAATGACTATCTAAGCACTCAAGTGATGTCTTGGTATGGGTTGTTGGAGGAATGTAATGCTAGCTGATTTAGAGTGGAAGAAAAAGGAAGCTTCAATCTTCTTTAAATGTATAAATCAATTTGGAACTAGCATTATTCCTTGTCTTTCAAAATTTTGCACCTTCAATTCCATCAGCTCATATTGCATGAGATGTGATGTCAATGGCTAGTGTGTCCCATCATACTCACGTTGCTATGAATTTCTTGCTATATCGATCAGATAGGACAAGTAGACTTGCTTCTCCATAACATCAGTTGGTGGACATTGAGTTGTATGCTATTAGGACTGTTCTCTAGACGAAAAAGTAGAATTGTATTATCTCGTACATTTCTAGAATTGTATTATCTTGTAAAGGAAATATCTTAGGCAATGTAAATTGCGGTTCTGAAGGGCACATATTGGGATTCTCATTAGGGGTTTCTTTCAACTAATGGGCATGAATTCTTTTGGAACATCCTCATCCTATCACTAATGTTAGGCTCAGTCCAAAACTGAATCCTTTGTCTTTCTATCCAAGTAAATGGTAAACTGCTCTATCCCTATGATGATAATAGTGCAATCCATTATTGGAGTATTAACCATGGTGACTTGAAAACATTTTTTAAGAATGATATGGAACAAATGAGATTCCAACCTCAAATTTTGCAATTAATTGCTGCTACAACAGAGAATGTGACTGCCATATTTGATGTCCAGTCATTATTTCATATATCCTATCTAGATATATGATGAATCATATACCAATTCATTTGTTGTGCTAGAATGCAAATGGGGAATATGTTTCATCTATAAATGGGCATTCTTTGACAATTTCTCCAATGGCATCTGGGAAGATGCATTTAGGGAGTAGCTGTACTGGTAGATTGTTATCTAGGTATGATGAATCATATACCAATTCATTGGTTATGCTGGAATGCAACTGGGGAATATGTTGTATCCGTAAATGGGCATGATTTGACAATTTCACCAATGGCATCCAGAGAAAGTGCATTTAGGGGAGTAGCTACACTGGTAGCTTGTTTTGGACTAGTGTTTTCCATCCCAGTTATTCAATACTTCAATTATTAGTCTCCACTAGACATTTGAGTATTGAATACGACATAAACAAGATCATGTCATGAAAAGCTTATAATTTTTTCACCTATCTTATCTCAGTCACCTGCAACAGTGATGGTTGCTTCTGCTGGAGTCAAAGTATCTATATGTACAGATAAAGGCACGAAGCATTATAAGTAGGACCAGCTTGCAAATGCCATGAAATGGTTTTCTTGGCCTGATGTCAGCGCATCCTCCCACCGAGACCACTGGGCGAAAAATCTATTTGAGCAATGTTCCAGCTGATATGCTGATGGAGAAATTGCAAAAGTTTTTTTTTTGAAACACAACGGAATCAAGGAAGGGCCCTTAGGGTTTGGTAAACTGACGGTAATGTCTAGGGGCTTTGCACTTTCATTTCCAAGACTATTGAGGGGCTAAGAAGGCTTTGGAGAAGCCGAACAAAATTGTAGAAGGTCATGCCATGAACTATAAGCGAGCAGCAGAAGGTAACAAGTAGAGGAACATGCATACCCCTGTTACCCGCTCTTTGGGCCCCAATGACCTTGCGCTGACCCATGGTGTGGTTTCGATTCTCTGATTGGCCGTGGAAGCACACAGTGTTCTTGGTAACACATTTCCTTTTAATCAAGGCGGTGCTTCTGGGCTCAGTTAGGTGTTTCATGTTATTTTGGCTGGTCAGAACCAGAACTTTCTTAGGCTGGATCACATGATTTTTACGTCTGTTAATCCTGCCTTGGCATCGTAATTCAATCCAACTTTGCTGCCACAAGCAGTTGCATTTTCACATTTTGTTCAAAGCTCTCTTGGATCAGTAGGGTCATATGGAGTGCACCCAAGCTTAGGGCTTATGGGTCTCAGCATGGCGGTGTTGGAAGTGGCGATGCAGTTAAGGATACACATGGTAGTGATAAAAGAAGTTTTAAATTGCTGGTAGAATGAAAAAAATTATCATTAATTTACTCTTAAATGAAATCAATTCCACATAATTTTATAATAAAAATGCTTACAAGTAACTTTTAGGGTTATAAACTCTTTTAGCGGAGATTTGGGTTTAGTGGATTTTGGGTCCAGATTTTGAAACTAGCTTTGATACTACGTGTGAGCACCCAACTATAGGTCCTTTAACTACTACTGCACTCATTCAAAAAAATTTCTCTAATTTTCATAACAAGGAAAATTTCAGGTTTATAAAACATCATAAGCATGAACATAAATTAATTTAATCTACAACATGTATAACTTGCAACAATTTATTTGCATCATGTATAACATGTAATAATTTACATAACTAAAATAAATGACTGATAATATATGTTCCAATAGCTTAGTTGAGATGCTCCTGAGCTCCATGCTCCTCTTGACTACTCGACTGGATTTGCCTCCCAACCAACCAGGAAGTAATTGCTAGCCCAGGGAACCTCCATAGGTTCCCTAGCCCTCCGAGCCCAAGTCCAACCAGATGTAGTGTGTCCAAGTTAAACAAATACTCTCCTTCTCTCCTTCTCCTTTCTCCACCTTCCTTTGAAAGAAAAATCCTCCAAAACCACAACCAAAACCAAAACCAAGACCAAGGATCCCCCCCCCTCTTCCTCCTCACATCATCCTTCCCATTTTATGCTTTCTTCCCTTCTCCACCTCAACCACCTGTCATTAATGTCATAACTACCCCCTCATCTTTACATTTGACTTTTCTTACCATATCTTCTCCCAAGTAAATTTAAGAGGACATTTTGGGGATGAGATATGAATATATAATTTGGTAATTAATTGGAGAGGACCATATCCTCTCCCAAGTAAATTTGAGAGGACATTTTGGGGATGAGATATGAATATATAATTTGGTAATTAATTGGAGAGGACCATATCTTCTCCCAAGTAAATTTGAGAGGACATTTTGGGGATGAGATATGGAGATATAATTTGGTAATTAATTGGAGAGGACCATATCTTCTCCCAAGTAAATTTAAGAAGACATTTTGGGGATGAGATATGAATATATAATTTGGTAATTAATTGGAGAGGACCATATCTTCTCCCAAGTAAATTTGAGGGGACATTTTGGGGGTACCGATAATTTAAATTGGAATTAATGGAAGGAGACCATATCCTATCAAAATTTAAATTTGAGGAGATAAGTTGGGAGTTGAATAATAATAAAATCTATATCAGTAATAAATTTACAGTTTCACCAATGTAGGTATGTACCAATATTTCTTGATAATTATAAGTCAATATTTTTAGGTAATTTAAAATCTAGTAAAATTTGCATGATAAGATTAAGTAGGGCATTACACATGCCCCACCTTCACCTTAATTATCAAGGGGGTCGGTGGTGTTGTAGAAACCCTTCTAAATACCTATTTTCTCTGTTCTTCCACTCCCCTTAAGGAATATCGGTTCCTCTCTATAATACTATGCATCTTATTATATCAATTGTATCATATTTGAATATGACATGGAGCATTCAAAATCATATCTCTCTCTTGACTACCACAATTTCCTAACATATAAGTTTCTTTATTCCCAATTCTTCAAGAATGGGATGTAATGACATATGGGAATAATGATAATAATTTTTTAATCCAAGAAACTAAGAGTTCCATTTACCATGTTTTGAAAACTATGGCTATCAAGGTATCGTAAATACGTTTTTGACCACTTGACACTACTAGCAATGAATCTCCATCCACATACACATTATAAAAGCCTTCTCCCCTTAGAATCCTCAAGCCCATTTCCAAGGAAATGAATTAAACTCTGCTATTACTAGTGAAACCACAATTATCAACATAGACCTTAAGTGTATTCCCAGAAAAAACATGAAATATTCCTCTATATCTATCTATAACATTGTTTCCTTTAGAGGCCCCATCAAAGTTTAAGTTAATGGATCTAGGGGGCGGAAGAATAAAAACATTTGGTGATGAACTTAGACTCTATGGGATCTTACACTTACCTGGAACAATCATGTCCTCAGAGATCTCTAGATATTTTAGTATTCGTTCCTCTTGTGAATTAGCCTTCTACTCCATTGAAATCCATTACTCCAATAGAATAGCCTCTTTCAAATTTCCCTCCATGGTTTTCTATATGAAATATAATTATTGCATTTTATCCTTGAAGAAATGGCAATGTCGCTCTTTCCAAAAATTCCATAGTTTGAAATCAACCACTAAATCCTAATCTCTATTGAAAATTTAGTTCTTTAAAGTAATCAACACCAATTCTCCACAGTATTCCCAAGACTCTTGGGCAATTGATCCAGATGTCCAAATAACTAACATACCTGATTTCGTATCTCTTTGATGAGGGGGAAAGTTTTCAAAAGATGTTCCATTGTTTACTCTTTCTCTCTATTTAATAAGAACACTAAGGGTCTAGTCAAACCTTTCCTCCATTAATGATCCCATGTCAACAAATTTCTTCCTCCAATGAGCCATAAAAAATGGGCCACTTTTGACCATAATTTGCTAGTCCCAATCCTTCGCCAAATGTGTTGTTGCTAGAGTTCTAAGTATCCTATCATTATCACATATGATTATTTGAGTGTAAACATACCTTTCTACTTTTGAACCCATTTCAACTTAATTATATCTAGAGAAACTTTTATTTTCCTATCCCGGGCACAATGTTCAAGAATGGGACATTGGTGTAATTATTGATCTTCTAGCCGATTTTATTGGATTTTCCAATCTTTCCATGAGGAACGATAGTTTCCCCTTTTCCAAAAATCCACTACCTATTTCCCCCCTTCATTGATGGTGAAGTGCTTTAGATATCTTACATCCTCTCGATCTCCTATGTGAGGGTAATATTACCAAGCTTCCTCCTAGAAATACATTGTTTTCCCATCACAAATCTTTCAAAACATACGCTCTTGTATCATATGTTTTTTTATGTTGTGCTAGGTTCCATATAAAAAGCCTTAGGGGAAAAGCCTTGGCTCTTGGCTTCTCCGCATAGCAACCAGATTGGTTGTATTCTTTGTTGCTTCCATACTTCCTGTCCCCCTTGTAACCAATACCACCATAGATTTTCTCCCATGGTCTTGTTAAGGACATCAAGCTCCCTTATACCCAATCCTCCTACAAACTTTGGGAGGAACACCTTCTCCGAGGCCACTGAGGCCCATTTTGTAGTATCCTTAGCTCCTTATCATAAGAAATTGTTGAATTTTGAGGTAATATCTTGATAAATCACTCTCGAGGAAGGTAGAATCAAGAGTTGGTATTAGTAGTTCCCTGAGGACCTATTTAAGAAGAGTAACATAACCAACCATATTTAAGGATTGGAAGGCCCAGTTATCCATCCTTTTGGAGATATTTTGTAAAACATCCTACAAACAAGAAATCCATAAAGAGTTTTCCATCAAAGGAATTCCCAAGTATCTAACTAGATGGATCCTTGATTGGTCACCCGTTGTTGTCTCTAGAAGCATTTGTATGGGCTAATGAGTGTTGAAGAAGAGAAAGTAAGATTTATCTCCATTTACCATGGTTCCTCATGTTGCTTGGAAATCATAGAGGATATAATTGAGCACTCTAACTTCTTTGAGGTAGGGTTCCCAAAAGAGAAAAAAATAATCTACAAATTACTAGTGTGTTATTGATAGATTCTAACAATAAATGTGAATATGTTTGAGGGTTCCTTGCTTCAATATTTGTTTATTTTACCATCCTATACCCTCAGCTATAAGGATAAGGAGAAAGGAGGATATTGGGTCTCCTTACATAAAGCCTTGGTTTGTCATGAAGATGTGGGATTGGGAACCGTTGGAAAAAATAGAGAAGAAGGGGTTATAAATGAAGGATTTAATCCACTCAATCCACTCCACTCTAATGTTTTCCTCTAGAGCTTATATTTGTCTCTAGGGTTTTCCTCTTGGTGTTTTACTTCCATGCGTCGCCCCAGTTGTTCCTCCAGTAGTGACAATTCTTCTTCCAAATATACTTACAATGAGAACTTGTACTTTTAAGGATCCCCTGGGCTTTTTCCATTTTAGTTGGCAACGCTGGCTTCTCTGATTGAGTTTTTTGAATCCTTTATTTTTCTGTGCAAATTTCTTGAAACAAAATCAGATTAAATCTTTTGTTTTTCTCCTAGCTTTCCATTATTACTAAAGGGTTGTCTCTGATTAGTTCCCATATTCATGGTATCTCTTGCATTTAAATGACATAGGCTTGTAGTCTAAGGATGGTGACTATATCTCATCACCCAATTCCCATGAATTTACAAATTAGGGTGTGATATTTCATATTTTTATGTGATTTCTCTTGACGATTATTAGGGATTACAAACAATTAGGGTTTGATCTTTCATATTTTTATGTGATTTCTCCTGACGATTGTTAGGGATTACAAACTTGGGGCTTGATGTTTCCTTCAAGAGACACCTCCCCTTCATGCGATAATTCCATTTAGCCCCTAGAACCAAGTTTTCATTATTGATATCATTAACATATAAATATCCAACGCTCAGATCCAATGCTCCCTACCATAACTAGTGAGAACCTATAACCACATTTGGATAGGAGTGGATTGCACCCTTCCTGCGGCTCTACTCATTCCAACCACTAAAAAAAGTCCATGATGGAAATAACCAAAAACATTATATTGGAGATCCATCTCTAGACTTTTGATCTTAATAATTCAATTTTGTTCTATAAAACCCTCCAATTTTACGGAGCTTTCCCTTACTGCTTCATTTGGTCACAATTAATAATCATTATTAAAATCCATAGTAATAGTAAATAAATAACAAGAGTAAATAATGTGGTATACAACGTAGTTTTTGTTATCATATTCCAAAATATTTTGCATCTATAACAGATTAGTGTATTCATGCTCACGACAAGTCATTATTTAATTTTAACGGACATAAAAAATAATATATTGTGAACTTTTCAAAAATTTCAACTTTTATATTTTTAAAATTACAATTAAAAATTGAAATTAAAGTAATGCATAACAACACGCATTATTCATTCTTTCGAATTACATGTTCTAATAAAAAAATATCATATGATATGATGTTAAAGAAAATGCAACTTTAAATAAATCAAAATAGCATGCATTATTTATTATTTTCAGATTACATGTTTTTAATGAAAAATCTTATATGATATGATGTTCACCATCTCAATATTATAGATAGTGTGAATAGTTATGTTTTATAGAAGTAGATATGAGAAGGATTTGATGTAAACATGCAGATTATATAAATAAATAGTAGGAAATTAATATTTAAATGGTCACTAAAGTGTGAATATTTATGTTTTATAGAAGTAGATATGAGAAGGATTTGATGTAAACATGCAGAATATATAAATAAATAGTAGGAAATTTATATTTAAATGGTCACTAAATTTTATAATATTAGAGGTACTACTTTCCTACACAATTGACAATTAAAAAAAAAAAATTCACATTAACATAGAAAAACGCATGTTTTTGTTATAAGCGTCAAAACTTCATGAAAAAGGGTTTTATATACTTTCAATTTTCATATTTATTTAACATCATGAAAAGTGGTTTAAGTATTTGAATTCTTGTTATTTAAAAAAAAAATGGCGATGAAAGATTGTCCGGGAGTTGTGAAAATATTTTAGTTTTAAATGTATACATAAATATTACTTAGTGGACTAATTTATTACGTATAAATTTGAAGGGAATTTTTCCTTTTTAATGTATTTTTGAAATTGGTCTCTCAATAGGGATAGAAAATTAATATTACTTATGATTTATTTTTTAGGAGATACCACACATATATTTCATTGACTTAGAACTTTTAAGAACTTTTAATTTAGTTATTTTTCATGTTATTATTTTATTAATATAAAATACATTAATATTGACATTACGTAGGTGGTAACTTTTTGTGAATATTCTGATTGAGTTAGCACTTACAAGTGTTTCTCACCATTTTTATTTGCCTCTATTTACAAATACGTAGGGTTGCATGGAAAGATAAGTATGTTAATTGGTCTTTTAATACTTGTAGAAAATTAATATCACTTATGATTTTTTTAACAAGATTCCAAACATATATTTCACTGCATTAGAAGCTTTGATGATCTTATTTCTCATACTTAATAGGTATGTTATCAATATTTACGTTATATAAAATACATCAACATTCATATTATGTAGGTGGTGGTGGCTTTTTAATGAATATTCCAATTGAATTAACACCTACCAGTGTTTCTCTCCCTTTCATACTTGCTTCCAATTACAAATCTATGAGGGTCACGTGGAAATACATGAATAGAAAGAGGGAAATGCCTTACAATATATAAAAAAATACACTGTATTTACTTTTCTAAGGGATTTTCTCATATGAAACGAGAACCACATGGATGATCATTATGTAATTGAATTAGTTGTTTAAATGAGAAATTGGTTAAAATGTATCACATTTTTTTAAAAGAAATGGATTCTTGTTGTAAGGGCTAGTTGACTTTTTCGACTAGACCCACAAGTTAGACAAATAACTAGAATCTGTGTCTAATATATGAGTTTGGTTCACTATCAAGTTGAGTTGGTTTCTGTGTCATTTCAACTCACTATATAGTTAACGTTATTAGTTAGTTGCAATCATTGAGAGGCTATTTTATATACCAGATGTGGTAATAGTATGTAATGAAATTTGTGGATTAATATAAATAAGTGTTTTGGTTGGTCTAACAATATTCTTGCTTATTTTTCAGTCGTTGGCGAAGAGGAGGGACCAAATGAAGTGGTCCCGACAAATGAGCCAATGGAAAAGCCAGGCGAAAAGGCTGTGAAGCAAGAAATAATTGAAGAAGAAAGGGGAGTGGAGGAAAACCCGACAGTCGGCATGGCAGAAGCTGTCCCGGGGGATTTACCTCCAGCGGCTGAAACTGAGGAAGTTTTGGTTAAGCAAGAATGGGTAGAGTTGTGTGAATAGCCAAGACTCCCTGTCAAGCAAAAATACCAGCTGCAATTTAAAGAAATAATGCAGCTTAAGATGGAGGTCAGGAAACTAAGGGGAAAGGTACACAAATTGCAGAAGTGAATGAAGAAATACAAGCAGTAGGCCAAAAAGTCCAAGGGCACAGTAGTAGAAGCAGAGACTCAGGTGGATTAGATAGCCATGACTTCTGCTGCCACTCAAACAAACCCGGTCGAGTGATTATTTGAAGACCGTGAGTATGCCTTAATGGTCGAAGTGTAGACTTGGAAATCTACAGCATTTCGATTTCAAAATGAGGTCAAAAGGACTCAGGGGCAAGCCTCCACAACCATTTTTGAATATTCGGAGCACATAGATGTCATGATATTAAGGCATGCAAAGCAGCAGCTCAAGATGGAGCAGCTGGAAAAGCAAGTGGCAGAGCTGAAAATTGATAAGGAGAAGATGTTTAATTTGGCACAAGAGGTGATGGCATGTCATCCCCTTGCTTCTTGTTATTCTCTATTCTTGCATGAACATTTTCATTTATTCTACATGGAGAGAATTAAGAATGAAATTAGTTATGAAATAGAGGACGGTGTACAATTCCTTCGCATAATCAGGAGCCATGACGTGCCAACTCAGCATTTGATGTGTGAGTTTTACCTACATGGGTATCTATTGCGCATGGACATAGAATTTAACCTGGTCCCATATGTGGGGGACATTCATTTAAGGGCCCTCACCTCTTATACTTTTAATCAGATCAGCGAGCAGAAGGCCTTTAATAATTTTGAGTCTAATCAGGTTACAAAGCCATTTATAGTAAGAAGAGAAAATGAAAGATCAATCACCATGTTCAGTAAACACAACACCTTTTTGGGAATTGAGGGGAACAGAGAAAGAATGTTGAGGACAGAAAAATGGTGCCTTGATCTTTGTGTCAAGAAATTAGTCACATTTCAAGATGAGGCCCTTGATTGCTGTCAGAAAAGGTGGATGATGTCACCTACAACTGTCCATAACAGGGAACCTTTTGGGGCACAAAATTTTGCACGAGCGCTCCCTAGAGTGCCCAGGTATGTGGTGTATTCCTGAACATGTGGAGTTCGGTGGATGGGGATCTGGTTTCGGTTCCCCACTATCTGGTTGCCAGTAGAAAATTACACCCCAACATATAATGTTCCGGGAGATTTGTGGAAGAAAGTTCTCCTCTCAGATGGTTTTAAAGTTCCAGGGATAGATATGGCCGAAGAATACGATCTCACCCAGCTCCAGGAGGCCAACAGTCTGCAAAACCCAGACCTGCGGAGGCAGTGAACTGCATGAGGGCATGCAAAAGGCTAGTTTGGGGGAGATGTTGGGCACCAAATCGGGCTATCTTCTTGTTGCATTTCCATCACCCTTTTTGACCCTTTTGCATTTATTCACCTATGTTTACTATGCTAAATCCATGAGGTAATCACCCCTTTGCTATCTATTGGAATATTTTTTTAATGAAGTAAAGTCACGGGGTTTTACCTATTCACAACACTAAAACATATGTTTGACCACAACTTCTGGAGAATAGATATCAATCTCGCAGTGTCCCGCAACAGATCCGCAATTCACAGCAACGACCAGCCATAAGGAAGCCGTGTAGCTAGAGTCACAAATCCCTGATCTATTCTTGGACCACTCGTTGATCTTGTCTATCTAGTGTTTGTGCCGTTCCAAACTAATGTACATTTTTGGGTATACGGTTCCCATATTTTTGGGAGAGATGTTGTTCTCCCTCGCTGTGTATAAAAGATAGGTTATTCTTGTAATTGGGGGACTCCCCATCAACATTGTAATAGCCCTTTACAGATTAATAAAATATCATTTGTTTTGTTGTTCCATTCTCCGTTGTGATTGACGCAGCCCTAATCACAGAGCTGGGCCTGCTCTTCTGATAAGGTGTTGCGTATTTATTTGTGTGTTGTTTATTATTTTATGATTGTTGTTACAGCTTGTTAATTCTTGTAATTTTCTTTTCTTGAGTTCTGTATCTAGTTTAGTTTTACAGCAATGTTTTGAATCTTAATCGCGAACCCTTGGTTGGAACGGATGGTACTGTTGCCCATGCATATACCTTGCACGTTGCCTTGAAAGGATATGCACCTGGATTGTTAAATTAATGTAGGAAAAGGGTGAATAGATTGTTCATACCTAGACCCCAACAATTGTTACATCGGCTTGATTATATTGTGACCCCTTAGACTCTTATATATAGAAGGGAGGTTTAGTCATTTGTAGCATCCAAGAATTGTTCATTTGTGTAATGTAAAGGAGGTTTCCCCCTTGAAGAGGTTGAATTCTATGGTGTTGATCTATCTTTTCTATCTTTTTGTGAGTTGGTTTCCTAACATTTGGTATCAGAGCTTTGGATTCTAGGGTTTCACTGCTCCAAACAGGTCATCGTGGAATTTTCGCTATAACTTTTTTTTTGCAATGTTTCCGAAGCTAAAAAAAAAAAAACCATTTGTGCTGAAATTGGTCTGAGCTTTGGGTCCAAATTTCAGAGCTTGTCTCGCTATATTTTCGGAGATATGATTTCAGGACTTTAGGGCTTTTGCAAACTCCCGAATTACATTCCAAATAGGTGACCTGGGGAAAATCATCATAACCTTTGTTTTGAGCATCAGATTGAAATTTCGTGAGAATTTTTAGAAAGAGGATAGCCTGCAGTTTTCTTTGTACCAAGTTCAGGTACTAAGGTCGAAACAGTGACACGTGGCACGTTGAACAAGTTCACTCTATTGAACTAGTTTATAATCAGGTCACCGTGGGAGCTTTGGCATAACTCTTCCTTGGAGAATCCAATATTGATCAAACTTGCGGGGTTAGAAAGAGGACTTGAAGGGCTACATCAGGATGAGATTTCAAATATTCGAGATCCATAGTTACAGAGATACAACAGATTCAATATCGAGCTCTTACAAAGTGAAAAAAAAAGGTTTGTAGTTTTTTTTAAATTTTGCATAAGATTGGTTTGAAAAATTAGTTTGAAGGAATTCAAAGGGATTTGTGAAGAATTATTAGCATTAATTAATTCCCTGAAGATAGAAAATGGAAACACCTAGTAAGCAACATGAAAGCTCTAGCATGACTTGTGAAGAAGAGGAAGAAATGCAACATGATATATCAAAATTTCAAGACCATATACAACAAATTTCATTCTCACTAAAGGTAAATGAAGCTAATATGAATGGCATGCAAGTTACGATGGAAGCTAAGATGGATGGCATGGAAGCTAAGATGAATGGCATGGACGATAAGATGGAAGAATTGAAGATAAATTTGAATAAGTTGCTACAAGAAATGGTCACTAATGGTGAAAGGGTAGTAAAGGAAACTCATGATGAGAACAAAAGAAATGTTAATCATGATTTCATAGACTCTAATGTTGGATTGAAGATGCACCATGTTCCAAAAATTGATATGAGGAAGTTTGATGGCAAGGATCCCAGAACATGGATACTACAGATGGAGCAATTTTTCGATCACCATAATGTGCAAAACACACAAAAGCTATGTATTAAAACTTTATATTTGGAACCAAATCAGTTTGTATGGTATCGATGGCTTTGCTCTCGTAAACAAATTGTCACTTAGGAAATTTTTATGGAAGAAATGATAGCACATTATGAGGATACAAAAAGCAACACCTTTTTTAGCTAGTTGATAAATATCAAACAAAAGGGCTCAATGATGGAGTACATTGAGGACTTCCAGGAATTGAACATAAGGGTAAAATATATTCTAGAGGAGCATAGGATTGATGTGTTCATAGGGAATTTAAAGGATAATATCCAACATGAAGTTTTCCTTTGGGAACCTGATTCATTGGAGAAGGCATTCAGGTTAGCAAGAAAAATGGAAAAAAAATTATGGCAACCAAGAAGCCTACCACTCACAACTATAAAGATGGAAGTTTTGTTCCCCTAGCCTTCACAACCTACAAGGTTGACACCACACCAATTGAAGAAAAAAGAGCAAAAGGGCTTTGTTACAGTTGTGATAGAAAATACACTAAAGGTCATAAGTGTGTTGATAATAAATTATTCTACATAGATTGTGAAAAGGAACAAGAATGTCAAAAGAAGAGGATATACTCCAAGAACAAACCGTAGATAAAGAAGAAATGAATCCAACCATATCTTGTAATGCATTGGCTGGAATTACCACTCCTCAAACTATCAAGATAGAAGGACATATCAAAAAGAAAAAGGTAATAGTGTTGATTGATTCGGGAAGTACCCATATTTTATTCATTGTAAGATAGCAAAGAAATCGAATTACTTCCTATATCCAGCAGCAGAGTGTCAAGTGATGGTTGCAAGTGGAGGAACCATTGCTCTAGAAAGTGCCATAATATCAAGCTATTCATGGGAGAATATGTATTGAATAGCCCAATGCTTTACTCTAGAAAGTGCCATAATATCAAGCTATCCATGGGAGAATATGTATTAAATAGCTCAATGCTTTCCATTCCAATGGGTGGTGCTGATGTTGTACTAGGAGTCCAATGGCTACAATCCTTGGGTACAATAGCTTTTAATTTTCAAGAACATTTCATGAAATTTTGTGCGGAAGGAAAGGAAGTGGAATTAAGGGGTATTGCAGGGAAACCAAGAAAGATAATAAGATATAACGGTATGACAAAGCTTCTAAAGAAGGAAAAACAAGGTTTAATTACACAATTATGTTCGCTAGAGGTTCCCACATCAAAATCATCTATTTCTCCGGATCTCCAAAAAGTCTTGGACAATCATTCCAAGGTATTTGAGACTCCCAAAGGTCTCCCACCTATTCGTGATCATGATCATGCTATTCATTTGATTCCAGGAAGTGTTCCTCCAAACATCAGGCCGTACAGATATCCCTATGCCCAAAAGATTGAAATTGAACATATGGTTGCAGAAATGCTAGAGGCTGGTATAATTCAACCTAGTCAAAGTTCTTTCTCTGCTCCAGTAGTATTGGTGCACAAGAAGGATGGATTGTGGCGCATGTATCCAGATTATCAGGAGCTCAACAAGCTCACTATTAAAGATAAATTTATCATTCATGTCATTGATGAATTATTGGATGAATTTCATGGATCAATTTACTTCACCAAGTTGAATCTTCATTCAGGATATCATCAAATTAGAATGAAGACTGAAGCTATTCTGAAAATAACATTTAGAAATCATGAGGGTCATTATGAATTTTCGGTCATGCCTTTTGGCCTTACTAATGCAGCTTCTACATTTCAAGGTTTGATGAATTCTATTTTCAAACCCTTCCTTAGAAAATTTGTGTTTGTATTTTTTGATGATATACTAATCTGCAGCAAGTCTTGGAAGGATCATGTTGAACATGTTGACAGGGTGCTCAAACTATTAGAGGAGAAACAATTATACACAAAAAGCTCCAAATGTTTCTTTGGAGTACAAGAGGTGGAATATCTGGGTCATATTGTATCTCATGAAGGTGTTAAGGTAGACCCTAGCAAAATTAAAGCCATTAAGGAATGGAAAATCCACACATCAATAAAGCATTTACGAGGATTTCTTGGGTTGACAGGGTATTATCGCAAGTTTGTTAAAAATTATGGGAGAATAGCAGCACCTCTAACAACATTATTCAAGAAAGATGAATTTTCATGGACTCTAGAAGAAACAAAGGCCTTCGAACATCTTAAAGAGGCAATGTTCCAAGCATCAGCCTTAGCTACGCCGGACTTCAAAAGAACCTTTATTGTGGAATGTGATGCTTGAGGAAATGGAATTGGTGTTGTTTTAATGCAAGATCAAAGACCCATTGCTTTCTAAAGTCGTCCAATTAAGGGAAATTGTTTACACAACGCTATTTATGAGAAGGAAATGTTGGCAAAACTACATGCACTTAAGAAATGGTGACCCTACCTAATGGGAAGACACTTCAAGGTAAAAATGGATCATGATAGTCTTAAATACTTTTTATAACAAAGATTATCCTTTGAAGAGCAACAAAAATGGGTCACAATGATGTTGCGTTATGACTTTGAAATCATCTACAGAAAAGGGAAGAAAAATGTTGTGGCAGATGCACTCTCAAGAAAGGATGAAGATGTGGAAGCATTGTTGTGCGCCAATTCTATTATCCAACCAGATTGGATAAATGAAGCAAGGGAGGAATGGAATAATGATGAAGAAGTGTGGGCACTCATTCAAAAGTTACAACAAGACCCCAGTACATCTGATACATTTAGCTGGAAAAATTATTCGTTATGGTACAAAGATCACTTATACCTATGTAAGAATTCCCAACTCAAACAAAAGATTCTTATGGAATTGCACACTTCTACCTTAGGAGGGCACTCGGGATTCTTAAAAACTTACCACAACGTTAAGAAGGAATTCTTTTGTGATGGCCTTAAATCGGATATTCAAAAGTTTCTGGCATAATGTTTGGTTTGCCAACAAAATAAAGTTGAAACAATTAAGACCCCAGTTCTATTACATCCTTTATCCATTCCAAGCCAATGTTGGGAGGAGGTTTCAATGGATTTTATCACAAGTGTTATAGGGAAATCTAGTGTCTATGCCTAGCTGCTAGTCCCACTAAGGTTGGTAGCTACCTTAGGGGAATAAGGCTGGTAGCTACCTTAGAAACAAACATACTAAAACCATTTTCGTTTTCCTTTATGAGAAATAGATAAGAAGGGAATAAAGGAGACCAACCTCTGTCTTGCGCTTGGTTCCTTGCTTGATTCCTCTCCCTTCTGATAGATCTTTGCCACTCGCTTCCTCGTATACCCCACTTCAAAGAGCACCTGTAGAATCAAAGCAACATAACACTATCCAAGAACATAGATCTATTATCATAAACAATATAGGACCAGATATATATTGACCACACAAATGCATATATCATCAATCATACAAGAATGTGGAGGAAAACTTGAATAGCTTTAATGATAATCAAGAAATAGCAAAGAGGATTACAACCAATTGTTCTGACCCAGCATCATCCTCTCAACAAGAAAGCCCTTCTTCACCTCATGAAAAGCTTAGATCACCCAACACTCTGATGTTGCAACAAGAAACCAACAACACTTCCTTACAAGATACAAAATTCCAGCGTCTGGATCTCTGGGATGAGGGATCCATATATAGATGTGTGCAAGGGGGGTGAGTCAGCTTTTGAGATTTGATTAGTGTCCTCTCTCTGATAGTTCTTGATTCCACTTGGAGATTGATGATCTCTTACTCATCACTGGGCGAATGCAGAGAGGCAAGTGTCACAGGAGAAGTTTCTAGAAGATTCCATGATCCTCCACCTTGCAGATTGACCCTGCCATTTGTCCACTCTTGCCCATCGCACCCCATAGAAGGGCTTTTCAAGATGCATCGCACCTCCCGTGTGTATTTAGGTGGGATGCAACACACTTTGACCATGGAGCAGGTGAGATGGTCCAGTTTTGACCAGTTCTGAGCAGTTTTTCATGGAGAACTTCTGGGAGAAGATGTAATCAGTTGACCTTGTTCTTTTAGAGGTTGGAACAACACTTTTAGGGACTTAAGAGCCCTTGGTTTATGGACATTTATGATTGGGGTTGCAGTGCCCAAAAATGTCTATAATAGTTGCCCCCTAAAGCATGAGGTCGTTAATCTGTTTTGATGTCGGGTGAAATGCTTTATCATGAGGATCTGAAGTTTTTTCGAGCTGGAAGGCGACCTGTAATAAGATACAATACAATACATTATCTTCATAATATTTTCATGATCTAGCTGAGGCGGGCATTCCCATGCTCAGCTTTATAAATTCATTTTCATGTACATAAGACAGACAATCGTCTGAGTGTAGACTGATGATTCTGGTAGAGCCATCATCCCTTAGGTTGGATGATTATCTGTGTAGTAATGATGTACATTTGATGTCTTTATTTTCCTGAATATATATCGCAGCCCGGATGGATGAAACTAGATCCGGGGTCTTCAATCTCGTTCGATCTTCACTCAAAGTACAAGTCGATCCATGTGAGAGATGTTCTGGAGTCGAACATGGAAAGACATCACCTGATTACCAGCCAATGATGTAAGCTGTTAACAGGCGCGAGAGGAATCACCGATAATGATGATGACTCTCAAGGTACTACAGTACAATTCACGTGGTGTGAATAAGGGACTTGGCGTCGAACACCACGCAAAATCTTTCGGTCGAAGGCCATTGATGTAAAATTGTCGCCGGAAGTGAGAAACTTGCCATTGAGGCATGCAAGCTTCAAAGTACTGAAAGGGTTGTTCCTAGATCAACTTCTTGGATAATGAGTTGATGTCGACAAGAAGCGATCCATCATAGGAGGGCCTTAGTGAATCCCACATCAATGACACGGAATGGAGGAAATGATTTTAATGGAGGTGAAAACAATCTGGTGATATAAGGTTCAGGGTGGCGGTCATGAAAGAATGGAGCGTGAATGTATTGCAGTGGGTGAGACACAGGTGAATTCTCTGAGCGACTTCTCTTGAACATATCGGCGACACTGACATGATGGATTGGTAGCATTAACCCCAAATATGGATGGTGTGACGGAACCATGGTGATGTGACCAGTGAATGGAACAACCCAACTTGACTCGGATGCGGAGTGAAAGTGTCATGTTCAAGAGCGACTTGCTACCAATAAAGTTTTTTCAAGTTTTCTTCCCAATTTTTCCCCAGTCATTGCTGACCAATACCTCTTTATTTTTTTCAAGCTTGAGGAGGATAACATATGCTTGTTCTATAATTTTCCCTTCGGGAAAACCCATCGCTATGTTTTAACGAGCCTAGCGATAGTGAAACTCGTTCTTGTCTGTATGGACAAGTTTGTCGCTATTTGGTTTTAATGAGTTTAACGACAAGGATAACTCGATCCTTTTTAATTTTAGAGAGTCTGAAAAAGGGATTTAAAGAAAACTCTAATAATCCTTTTTCGTCATATAATCCCTTGAGTCCGAAAAAGTATAAAACAATACAAAAGGGATGAATTTTCAGTACTTTTAACGAGCCGAACAAAACAAGCGCTCCATATTTTTGTGTAATAATCCCTCAAGTCCAAAAATATTAAAATCTAAAGGAGGGATAGCACTTCCGGTCCCTTTAACGAGCCGGAGAGGCCAATCGCTCGGCAATATTTTCATATTTTACGAGTCAGTTGAAAAGAGCTTAAAGGAGGCTCATTTTTTGAGGAACGAGTGATAAATTCGTGTAGTAGCTAATTCCAGGTAAGTTTTGGAATTTTCCAATCACGGCAGTGTCACAAGGATGGCTAATAGGATCACTCTTTGCAGCTATTCCTCAAAAAGGGTAAACAATCAAATGGAGGTGAATGATCAGCCAATACAGAGTGTAGGTGATGATGAGAACACGACCAAGGCTTCAAAGGCTGATGGTAATACACTCACAATGGTTATTTATCGGAAAATGTCTCATTTTTTAATGAGCTTAAACTTTGGGGGAACATTTGCTCATTGCTTATGTTTATTTTTTAACGAGCTTTAATTCCGCGTTAAAACTGCTCGAGCCAGTCGTATAATAAGGATGTATCATATAAAAACGACATTTTTTCAAAACTTTGCCCCGCATCCTTTCTTTATGCAAGTTAGGAAATGACCAATCCTACGAGTTTAAAGGGTTAGAGGACCTATAAATTTAAAAAATAAATGGTCGCTCTTCGCTTGCACGCCAAAAGGTTTTCATGCCCCAGGTATAGCGAAGTAGAGTTTCCAGGTTACCCCTCAATTTGTAGACAAAACATTTGTTTTATCGGGAAAGGCCTACCTTTTCCAGGTTACCCCTCAATTTGTAGACAAAACATTTGTTCTATCGGGAAAGGCCTACCTTAATAGAGGTATCTTATTCCGGTCTAATCCCATTTTCCAAAATGGACGGGTGTGTCAGCCAGTCATATATCCTCTGCGGAACCCTACCCTATACCTAAGGTTTTCCAGTCAAAACAGGCCAGGGTGCATGCCCCCTGGGTTTCAATCATATCTTCCAAATCACTCGCACTCATCAGGAGGACAGACTGGGGATTGATGAGACATTACTTGTTTGAAAAGACCATTCAGGGTTGGTGTATGACTATTTGCTATGTATGAACCGGGGAATGAAAGCTGGTCTACGAGCTTGACCACTCTTCCTTCATGCGGAAAACACATTACTCTAAAGAGTGAGGAGACAATGGCTCCCATGCAATAAATATAGTCTCGTGCAAGGAGTAGATTATAATCTAGGGGTCCTTGGACTACCATTACGTTCATGTGAACGGTTTTCCTTCTCAAAGTTATCGGCACATTGGGAAGGATCCCTAATGGTTGACTGGTTCCTTTGTCAAAGCTTGTTAGATTTCTCATCTTAGGCAAAAGCGATGGCAAACCAAGCGATTTCCAAGCAGTTGAGGAAAGGATACTCACAGAAGCCCCTTCATCTATGATGGTACCGACCATGACCATTCTATATATTTGAGCAATGATTCGAAATGGTACACTAGCCGGTAAACAGGGTCTGCCTAGTAGATTGCAATCAAAGGAAACAACTAGGTTGCTTGGAGGTGGGAACGAATAGACGGCTGGGTATGACTCTGACGAAATTCCTTCCTGCAGTAAAGGAACGGGTAGATTGCCCCCATGTTCATCAGATTCTGTGCTTATGAAGAGAATTTGAACGATGTCATTCTTGTTCTCTTCGGCGACTATATCATCTGAAGATGGATCTTCTGAAGGCAATACCGGGTCAACTGCCACCTCGACCTTTTGACTTTCGTCTGGTGTGGATTCAGATTGTTTATCTTCAATGATAGACGCTTCGGCCGACCACAAGGGCGTGTCAGCTAGATTTTCAACTAGTGATGTACTCGGCAAGAGATTCTTATATCCAGGAGGAAGCCATAACGGTGAAACCAGACGGTTGTCCAAAACTCTTTTAGCCTCGTCTAATAAGGGACAACGGTGGACGGCGTGATCGCCTTCACATAGTTTACAAGGAAATTTACATTTTCCTTTTTGTCCAAGGGCTTCACTTTCACTAGTTGACGGTGTACTTTCAACGTGATCATCAGAGGTTGATGACACTGGATTGTGCAAACGAGCAGACCAATCCCTTAAGATCCGAGGGATGCAAGGACAATCTCGATGATAGTGGTCTCGTTTGCAAATGACACATGGCAATTTAGGCTTGGATGGTGCAGTGTGTGGATTTTCGCTAGATGATGCCTGGTCACCCCTTTTTGCCTTTGGATCCTTCTTCTTCTTCTCGGTTACTTGATTTTTGGCTTTACCAACTTCATCAAGTGAAGAGGAAGGAGGAGAGGAAGAATTGGACGAAGTAGAGGGTCGAGGGGTAACTCTGGTATCGTTTAGTTGCTGACTTGATTGTTCAGGGATCACGGTGTTCTAAACGACAGAAGTTGAGAAGAGCCATACGGGAAAGCTAATTGTCAATCCTGGGAGCGACAATGTGGCCATATGGGGTGTGCCAACATCTCCCCAAGAGGAGAAAGGACTAGGACTTCCCCCAAGGGGAACTCCTTGGTTGGTGGACTCCATTTTTCTCAACCTAGGACCAACGTAGGAAAGGTGATATTTATTCCGATTAAAATAAATTTTAGACGCTTTGACACAACTTGTTTTTTCAATTTTTAAGAGTCGAGAAAAAACAAAAGATGACTCTAGTCGCCTTCGATTTTTAATGAGCCTAAAGTGACAAGTGCTCAGATGGACCTTTTCCTTTAAGGAGTATGAAAAGGAACGAAAGAGACTACTCTGGAAATCTAGATAGAGGGATTACCAAACCAATCGCAAAACTGCAGAATACTTTTTACGGTACGGCAGTCAATCTTCCCGAATGCTATGTTCAGTGCATTGCGATCGATAGGGTGGCAGACACGGCTTCCTATGGAGAAAGGATAAAGCCTATTGTGGTCTCCCAATATATACTCGACGGCACGTGGGAGCACAAGTCCATACTGGCACTTATCATCTCAAAGTGGAGGAATCACCCAACCGTCAATGAAAACAACAGTTACCAGGCTTTATGACTCCGGAATACATCTCTAGCCTAGACTTCTAAATGTTTTGCGTTAGGTTCCAAAGCGTTTTTAGATTCATTAAATTTATTCTACAATTGATCTTGCTTAAGAAATTTTCCTTTCAGGTTCACCGCATGATGTAGATGTACAATTCCTAAAATGCAATCTAAGATGATAAACAATCATTTAATCTTCTTTTTGCAATGAAAATCCTAGCTACTAAGGAAAGAGAGATGACGTTCTTTCAACATAGAGCAGAGAGTACACACTATATGCACTGTCCTAAATCAAACCAACAAACAGTCTAAATGCAAATGCACATGCATGTATTTGTTTTCAACCTTCTTAATGTGTGAATGATAAAAAGAAAGCTAAGTGCAAATCTGAATTATTTTTCAAAGCGACATTACTAACAAGTTTCTTTTCAAGACAAAATGAAGACAATGATGACACTTTGCGATTTGGAATTGAAAACTTGCTTTTGACACTTGAAAAACTACTAATTCAAATCAAATACAACAATAACAGTGTAATCAACTATCAAGAACAATTGGATTCTCTTCTATGATTGAAAACGACACTTTCAAATCAAGAAACGACAGTACAATTACGCTACTTCTTTGTAAAAGAGAACTGAAAATGGCTCAAAATACATAAAAACATTTAAATTCCTTTGCACAATGGAGGCAGAATAATGGTAAGGAAGGGGGTTTCAATAGAGGTGCACTGACTACAGGCAGCAAAACTCTTGAATAGAGCTGAAAAGAGTGAACACAGAAACCAAAATCTAGGAGCAGGAAAGGCCTTGTATGATCAGCGCACCTGTAACACAGTGAAAAAGAGATGCAGCGCACCTACTACACTCGCAAAGTGCGATGCATCTAGAATTCACAAAAGAGACAGTGCGCTAGACCAGGGACAAGACTTTAACTGGGTTCTGGGTCACAGTTTGCAGCTCAGTTAAGGGATTTAGGCTGAGCAAGTGGTAATTAGTAAATCAATCACAGGGGTAGATCTAAAGAGGTTACTAGAGCCACCACAAGGGCAATTAGAGAGCTTGTAAATCAATTTTTCAGTTCATAAACAAAACCCGGAGATAGACTGAAGTAGCATTGATCTACTTTGCACTTGCATAGCAAATGCAATTCGAAGGGTAGCTGGCTTGACTTCAGGCTCCGTCTGTAGGTTTATAAAGTAAACAAATGTAGATAAACAAACAATCTATTCGTTCCCCAGTGGAGTCGCCATTTTGTTATCGGGAAATCTAGTGTCTATGCAGAGCTGCTAGTCCCACTAAGGCTGGTAGCTACCTTAGAAACAAACAAACTAAAACCACTTTCGTTTTCCTTTATGAGAAATAGATAAGAGGGGAATAAAGGAGACCAACCTCTATCTTGCGCTTGGTTCCTTGCTTGATTCCTCTCCCTTCTGATAGATCTTTGCCACTTGCTTCCTCGTATACCTCGCTTCAAAGAGCACCTGTAGAATCAAAGCAGCATAACACTATCCAAGAACATAGATCTATTATCATAAACAATATAGGACCAGATATATATTGACCACACAAATGCATATATCATCAATCGTACAAGAATGTGGAGGAAAAATTGAATAGCTTTAATGATAATCAAGAAATAGCAAAGAGGATTACAACCAATTGTTCTGACCCAACATCATCCTCTCAGCAAGAAAGCCCTTCTTCACCTCATGAAAAGCTTAGATCACCTAACACTCTGATGTTGCACCAAGAAACCAGCAGCACTTCCTTACAAGATACAAAATTCTACCCTCTGGATCTCTGGGATGAGGGATCCATATATAGATGTTTGCAAGGGGGGTGAGTCAGATTTTGAGATTTGATTAGTGTCCTCTCTCTGATAGTTCTTGATTCCACTTGGAGATTGATGATCTCTTACTCATCCTTGGGCGAATGCAGAGAGGCAAGTATCACAGGAGAAGTTTCTAGAAGATTCCATGATCCTCCACCTTGCAGATTGACCCTTCCATTTGTCCACTCTTGCCCATCGCACCCCATAGAAGGGCTTTTCAAGATGCATCGCACCTCCCGTGTGTATTTAGGTGGGATGCAGCGCACTTTGACCATAGAGCAAGTGAGATGGTCTAGTTTTGACCAGTTCTGAGCAATTTTTCATGGAGAACTTCTGGGAGAAGATGTAATCAGTTGAACTTGTTCTTTTAGAGGTTGGAACAACACTTTTAGGGACTTAAGAGCCCTTGGTTTATGGAAATTTATGATTGGGGTTGCAGTGCCCAAAAATGTCTATAACAACAGGTTTACCCAAGTCCGAGGGAAAGAGTGTCATCATGGTGGTAGTTGAAAGACTTACCAAGTATGCACACTTTTGTGCATTATCACATCCATTTAAAGCCAGTACAGTTTCTACTGCATTTATGGAAATAATTCAAAAGCTACATGGAAACCCAAAGATTATTGTAAGCGACAGAGATCCCATTTTCACTGGAAATTTTTGGAAATAATTATTTTGTTCTCTCCGTACTCAGTTAGCTCATATCTCATCTTATCATCCTCAATCTGATGGGAAAATTGAGATAGTAAAAAAATGTTTGGAAGGATATCTTCGTTGCTTTGTATCTGATAAAGTGACACAATGGGTCAAATGGTTGCCTCTGGCTAAATGGTGGTATAACACTTCCTTCCATACTGTAGCAAAAATGACCCCATTTATGGCACTTTATGGATATCATCCACCATCCGTCACATCATATTTAAGAGAAAATTCTAAGGTTCAAGCAGTGGTACATCACATCGAACATCAACAACAAGTTCTCCAACTCTTAAAGGATAACCTCACGTTGGCGCAGAATAGAATGAAACAACAGGAAAATCAACATCGCAGCAAAAGAAGTTTTGATGTAGGTGACTGGGTATTCCTACCACTACAACCATATAAACAAATGTCCCTCAAGCAAGCTACGAAGGATAATAAATTATCACCAAAGTATTATGGTCCGTATAAGGTGTTGCAAAAGATTGGTACTATGGCATACAAATTAGAGCTTCCTACAGCTTCTCGAGTGCACCCATTTTCCATGTTTCATGTCTAAAGAAGGTTATAGGTGACAAGATTCTAGTTCAAGCAATATTGCCAGAACTTGACGAGGAAGGAAAAATCATATTGGAACCGGAAGCAGTCACAGAAACAAGAACTTGACAGCTACGAAATCGATCAATTTCGGAGTATCTCATCAAGTGGAAGAACTTATCTGCTAAAGATTCAACATGGGAGGATGAGAATTTTATACAGAAGCATCCAGAACTACTCAAGCGTTGAGGACAACGCTTTTCGGAAGGAGAGGGGCATGTTAGGCCCCTATAATACTAGTGATTCCCCCATTACTATTATCATTGTATCCCTTATTGTTATTATTGTGCCCCTATTGTCCCCATATTGTAATTAGTATGCCCCATAGAAACCTGCTATTGTTATTTTTGTGCCCTTATGTTATTACTGTTATGTCGGCTTGATTATATTGTGACCCCTTAGACTCCTATATATAGTAGGGAGATTTAGCCATTTGTAGCATCCAAGAATTTTTCATTTGTGTAACGTAAAGGAGGCTACCCCCTTGAAGAGGCTGAATTCTAAGGCATTGATCTATCTTTTCTATCTTTTTGTGAGCTGGTTTCCTAACAGGTAAACCCTTCATGAAGATACTCATAATTTTATAAAATTAATTAGAATCAAGTTTCGAATATGAAAACGAGTGTCACATCCAGGAATACATGGGAGTAAAACTCAATGAGGACTCTGATAAAGGGGCAAAACACTATAAACATTATTACGAAACAATAATTGTGTTACAAATAATTAAAAGGGAAATAATTAACAAAGGAGATAATAATGCATCATTCGAGTCGACTTGGAATGTCAGAGTGGTAGATTGCTAATGCACAAGACTCCAATGAGGATGTTAGAGAAAACTAAGAGTGGAGAGGCATAAAACTGATGGCTTCAGAGCAAAGTGAGATTCTACAATTGTGTTTTATCCTAAGGAAACAAGTCAACACTATGTATTTCAAGACTATAGACCTGCAATTCATCAATATCTAATGTTAAATATAAATAGTCCCATAATTTATGAAAATATCAGTCAAAGTTTGAAAATGGACTCAAAACCATCCTTAAAATTGGTATCAAGAAAATGAAGAAGAAAGTTTAAAATATCAACTACTTGTATAAATGTGGATGACCAGTTGGTCTTGGGTTAGGAAGGAGGAAATCTACAACATTTTCCTTAAAATAAGAGGTCTCACCAAAGAGACCCCTTTCCAAGTTTGTTAACTATAAAATAAATTATTACTCTCTTATATATAAAGTTGATAGTCACAACCCTTGTTGAACTAGTTTATAGAGTATGCACATAAATCCTACAAAACCAATGAAATAATGTTTTCAAATATGAGTGTCTAAGTTGAAAAAGATTCAATCCTAACTGCAATCAATAACATATCAAAGTGGGCAGCGATACCGAAATTGAAAAAATAACTATCTAATTTGATATTGTACAACACTCAAGAGACCAATATAGGAGATAATTTGGTTGCTCGCCATCCATTAACTAACCAAAACTCACTGAATATTCAACAATAATAATTGGGTTAAGCCATATTCATCTATATGAAGGGGAAAAGTACCCAAAAGGATATTGATTTGTTTGTGAAAAGCTTTCGGATGAAAGTGATAACGATTATGAAGGTAAGTAGATGGATTAGTTTGTAGGCACTCTCTAGAAGAGAGCTCTAATGTTGTTCGTGAATTTTATGTATAATCAACCACAAGCAAAAGATGAAACTAGAAATAATTTCCTCTCCTTCTTCGAATCTCAAGTTGTTCATCATGTCACTGCACATAAACATAAGGAGATAAATAAAAGTAGAGAATTAGTTTTGGAACATGATAAAATATTTAAGGACATGCTGAGTTGGATATGTCATTGTTCAATGACATGTAGTTGGACTAGTTTTGAAAATTAGATCCCATTCAAAATGCATGAGACAATGACATGTGAAATAGAACATAAAAAATACCAACCGATTGAAACTATAATGAGTTCTAGTCAACTTCCTCACCAATAGATACGATATTAGAGAAAAAATATGAGCAATTAATTTTTTTTTTTCAAAACTTGACAGTATGACAAAATGAGATTTGATGCACTAATTACATGAATTGAAAATAAACAAAATATAACTTTAAATTTGGATATTCCCTTTAGTAGGATGTCTATCATGTGAAACTTGACTTATATTTTCAAATCTATTAATTTTCAATAAACCACACCAAGTGATATTGCCCATACAATCTCAAAAATCTCAAATGAAAATGGTGTGGAATATGTGAGGAAGCAAAAAATTATACTCACGAATTCCATTTAAATAGATACAAGATATTAAAATGTCATTTATTTTATGACACATAAGCAGATGATCAATTAGTGGGTCCTACTATATAAGGTGGAAGAGGAAATTTCTATCAAAATAATGGTTATTGGAATTGTGGCGGATACCAATAAGGGAGAGGCCAGAGGGATTTGAAAGAGACCAAGGCTGGGGCCAGGTTAGACCTTATTGTTTCACATGTTGGTAAGGATTCCATATGCCCCCTAACTTCCCATAAGAAAATAGAACTGACCTAATGTTCTATAATATATGTAGGTTGGTGACTATAATCTAGAACATTTCCCTAATATTATAGAAAAGTATCAAATAAAATAGTTGTGAACTTACTTCATAAAGTGGAGAAACATTAATACTCGATTAAAAAGTCTTCAAGTTGTAACTAGGTTACTTGGAAAGACAAGCAAATAGCCCCACAAGGATCATGTATCAAGACAACAAAGACCCAATACTCCATACCGAAATGTCACGCACTAGGAATAATTAATGAAATAACCACTTAGACTACTAAAGCTTTCCATCAAATTCCTAAATATCTCCCGACTCTACATCAAATAAGGATACAATACAATTTGACAGAATTAACTAACTGCCTCAATGGATTTGATTCACTTCCACACAAGATTTTCATCTTTGTTTATCTTTATTTTTCCATCAAATTCCAAGATATTTCCTGACTCTACATCAAATAAGGATACTGTATAAGCAGACAGAATTAAATGACTGCCTCACTGTATTAGGTTCACTTCCACACAAGACTTTTATGGTCATGGTGACGGGTTAAGATTATTTAGAAATTACAAGTATACTATATTTTTCAATATATTAGCATAAATTTATTTAATATGAGTTGAGGGATTCAATTTCTTCGATTGAATTTTTTTTATGTGCAAACATTATTTAAATGTATATATATATATATATATATATATATATATATATATATATAACAAAAATTCAAATTTTATGATGGATTGATATCCTTACACATCACCATAATGGGTTGTAGAATAAGCCTCTTAGCTTAATTATATGTATTTATATTTTAAAAATAAAATAAATTTATATAAATTTGTTTTTTATTATATCATTAATAATAAAAATAATAATTTTATATTTAATAAATATTATTTTGTTTTATATATTTTATGGTAATCTATTTATATTATTTTTATAAGAATTAAGACATTATAAATATATTTTTGTAATAAAATAATTATTAAAAAGTTAAAAATATTTAAATATAAACCATGTATTTTTTTAACAAATCATATTAAAAAACTTTAAATTAACTTAATAGTTAATAGTTTCCATACATGGTGCTGAGGAAGGAAAGGTGTCAACCGGAGGAGTTGAGGCGAAAGAGCAAGGTTGATTCACTTAAGGAGGATTTTCTTCAATTATTGTTATGTTTTCTTAGGAAAATTATAGAGTTGATTATGTTTTATGTCAGAATAGTTGTGTTGGTTTCTAGTTGCTTCATGGTTAGCATGCTTGAATTTGAGGACGTAAGACTTGGTTATTAGAGGGATGGATGAAAATTAATTGTATGGGTGTTTGGAGGTTTAGAGCGTGGAGATTGGAGACAAGTAAGGTGAGAAATAACAAATAAGAAGAGAAAACAGGTACTAAGAGGGACAACATGTAGGAAGAAAGGAAGAGACAATTTGTAGGAAGAAAGAGAGGACAAAAGATGAGGAGGATGTGAGTATATACGGTTGACTAGACCTATTCCTATAAGTGATAGAGAGTGGCAAAGATATAGAATAATGTCACCAAAGATAAATTACAAACTATAGTAATAGTTGAATGTTATCACCAATGTTTTATAAACTCAATGAAAAGAAAATTTGAGAAAATTGAAAATTAGGCTAGAATAATTACATCTATTCACACTTAGATACCATCTCAAATCATAATCTAACTACTCAATATAGAGATATGAAAGAATAATAAGACAAAACACAACACAAATTTTATTGTTAAAAATTAAAAAAAATTGTTTGGAATTATTATTTTTTTTAATAAAAAATTAAATAAAATGAATAAAATAATGTAAAATACGTAATGTGTGATATATTAATTAAAAAATATAAAAAACAAATTAATACATCTAATAAAAAAAAGTATGATATAAAAAACATGGTTGTTGAGTAAATAACAAATACTAATTCAATGTGATGTGTTATTTAAAAGTAACCACAGACAATAAAAATAAGGGAAAAAGAAAAATGATACCATCACTAATAAAAAAAAGTATGATATAAAAAATCTGATTGTGAATGATATCAATCAACCAGACAAAATATATCCCATATACAAATCACTGCTAGTCCATATGCTAACTTTTATGATTTGGTCAAAGATATTTTAAATCAAACTGTTCGATAATGTTATATCCTTTTATTATACCAAACATATTGCGAAAATCCCAATCGAATTGGTAAATGGTATTATTTTTTTAATATATCAATAATATTATTAAAATCTCAAATCATGACATTACTGTAATTAATTTTGATCATGTAACTGATATTATTATAATAATTTCCGAGTTAATGTCTTTTATAAATAACTGTGTTATTGGTTAGTGTTTTAGAAATAATGTTTACTGATATAATAAGCTTATAAATAATTATGATATTTCTTATATTGATCAGTTTTTCCTAAAAATGTTATATATTCAATTTTTATATAAATGTTATTATAATTTAGTTATAAAAATTTCTATTATATTATTGATTTTTAATTAATTTCTAAAATATTTATTTAAAATATTAATAAAAATAATAATTTTTATATAATAATAATAATTTTTGTTAGAATTAAAATTAATTTAATAAATTAAATATAATCAATTTATATATAAAAAAAAAATTATTTCAATTTTTTTTATGAGATATTAATATTTTAATTTTACTATCTAAGTTAAATGGTTGATGAATGTGGATATGTTTCACAGATGCAAAAATTAGAGACACTTGTGTTAATAGGATTAACAAGAATTCAAATCTTGGAGTTGGATGTTAGCAATCTAGTTAAAAAAGCATTTCAATAATGAAAATAATCACAAATCCACATTCATAACATACAACTAAATTAATAAAATTTATTCATTACATTTCATTAAATAAAAAAATGGAATTTTTTTTATTTTTTATTTTGTTAAATCTCAAACATACACATACACTAAATTTTTATAATAAAATTTATTTAAAATATGATTCATTCCTTCCAATATAAATACACATATTGACATCACTAAGATTATTAATAGCGAAAATAAAGTTATAATATTAAATGAAATGTAGAAGAGGGAAAAAGAATTCTAATATATCAACGTTACATCTAAATATTTTAAAATAATGTTTACATTAATAAATTAAAAAGTACTAATACAAAGAAAAAAAATTAAATACTTCAATTTGAATTTTATTTTGAAATAAAATTTATATAAAAATATAAAATAATTGAAAGTAAAAAGTTTTTAATTTACTTTTAATATAAGGGCGATATGTAATTCCTTCACTATTTAATATGGAATTGACATATGACATGTACAAAGAAAAAAATTAAATACTTCAATTTGAATTTTAATTTGAAATAAACTTTATATAAAAATATAAAATAATTGAAAGTAAAAAGTTTTTAATTTTCTTTTAATATAAGGGCGATATGTAATTCCTTCACTATTAATATGGAATTGACATATGATGTAATGCTCCTAGTGAAGCGGTAATATTAAGTAAAAACAGTAATTTAATTGTGAACCAAAAACCCTGTTGGGTAAATTATAATAACTCTGTTGTTATTACTTTTAATTACTATGATAAATTGATTGTGCTATCACTGTTTAATTAAGTATGTGATTAATTGTTGATTAGCAACTGTTGAGGTAGTTGAAACAAGAGAAAACCTAACTACCTCCATGAGACAGTTGAGACCCCAGAGGGAAAAGGGGGAATGCCAAGTCTGGTTAGGATCAGATGGCAAAGTATGATGATGAGCTATGTCTGGTAGAGACCAGATAGCCAGTGCTTGGAAGTGAAAGGCTTCCTGAATCCGCTACGTCTGGTTAGGATCAGATAGCGTGACTCTGGTATAACCAGGGAGTTTGCAGTCAGTAAAAGATCTGCAAGAGTGCTTGGGGGTGGAAGATCGAGGAGGATCTTCCTACGGTCGGGAGGTTGACAAGCGCTACAAAAAGGTTTGCTACTGTTCAGGTACGGCTTGCTAAAAACATTTAAGAATTCATTTAAAACTGTGTAATTCTTCTAAGGTCTTTTGATATGCAAGTAAAGGTGATGAGGAAATCTTTAAACAATCTTTAAAGAAAGAACCTAATCTCTGCGCAACCGGCAGAGTTTGGAGCCGGACCTTTCAAACATAGGTTAACAGTGCAAACATGTCGGTCAAACCTCTGTAACATAAGTTATAGAAAGAACACAAAACAGGAAAGTATTACTGTGTTATCATCTTCTATAATTTTCAGATGAAAAGAGCAAGAAACCATCACTGTGCGTAAGCGACATGTGAATATATGTAAAGCATTACTGTAAGCGATATGTAAATATATGTATCAAACCGAGAACAATAGTAATCATTCAGACCTTTTATCAATATAAAGAAAGGAAAAGAACATTCCACCATTTACGGAGCAGAGCAAATAGCTCGCAGTAGTAAACCATTTACATTGTAAGTTTCCAACTTTTAAATGTATATATATATACAGAAAGAAAACAAGATAGTCGGCCAGATATGCCCTAGCCCCCGAGGAATGGAGGAAGGGCCGAGGCCGACATGCATGCACAGCAGCTATTATCAGAAGCCCCGGCTCTTAAAGGAATCGCCGAAAACGGGCTTTAATATTGATAGCCGGCAGGGGCTTAACTGCTAGAAACATTTACATAGAAAGATTAACCGTGGAAAACAAGTATACATAAATATATGGAAACGAAATGAACAGAGACAAGCATTCAAAACTTATAATCATAATAAAAGTTGCAGAGAGGGCAGCAAGCCCGGTAGACAACGTTTACACAGCACCGGAGCCAAATAAAGGTCTTTGTACAAAACTCCAATGTTAACTTTTAAGTTAAGCTTAAAACCGAGAACGGAGTCATTTAAACAAACATTGATCAATCTGAGGAACTTGTCCGCATATATTAACAACAGATCACAATGAGGTATCAAGTGAACAATACAGGGCATCCCGCGCCTCTTAATGGAGGTTCCCGCCTGAGGGCTGGCGGGGAGACCCAACTTTTAATAAACAACTGAATACAAAGGGAAACATGGGTTTTCCCATGGGGAGTAACCCCGGTGTATGGCGGAAGAATTCCGTAGCTCGAGCAGACCAACATCCTGTTTCAGACGGTCAGCGGCTCAGCCGTTACCACAGAAACACCAACAAGCCACGACTCTGATACATAACAATAAAACAACAGAAACCCTTACCTGGACACGGGCTGGCAGAAAGTCGGAAGGGTCTTCCAAGGCTGCGGGTGCAACAACCGGCCTTGCCGCTGGTTTAACAGCCGGAATTGCCTCCTGCAAAAATCACATAAACTGAGACACATTAGAATAGTATCATCATATCTATAAACTCATAAAAAAGCCGAAGAAAAGACTGTATACAAAGTCTGGCAGAATCATAACAAAAACTAAAGACGTTAAAGCTCGAAAAACCTGTGAGAGCATGAGTATTGAAACCAGAAGAGCGGAGAGCTTGAACCAAGGTTATGCCGATACCTGTTCCGGAGCTGGAGGGCGAAGTCGTTCCGCAGAACACCCGGTTGCTTGGAGGTGAGAAACTCTGTGTGAGCCTGGGCGCCATGAAACTATGAGTGACAGAGGCGCTCGGCAGTAAAAAGAGAAACAAAACTTAGAAGTAACCACGCAGAAGATATTTAAAGCACCCACCACCCTAAGGTTTGATCGCAGCCCTCGATTTGGGCGGGCTCTCTCCCACCGTTCGATCGCCAAGGAATGAACCGGGAATCGGCGGTGAATTGGTAAGTTCGAGACTGCCAGACTGTGCAGAGTACCGAGCACGCGGAGGTCGCATGGCAAGCCGGAGGCCGGCCGTTCATCAAGCCAGATGGACGATGCTACGCAGGCCAGCTGGTGAGGCAGCAGAGCCGGACGGGACTTGCGGCTTCGGCCTGCCTCGGTGAAGCAACCAGCACGTATATAGACGGAAACTGCCATAATCATTTAAGACTGAAGTGCCACCCAAACCCCTTACGTACTTACCATTTATTTCCGAGATTTATATAAGTCAACTTTGTAATAATCGCCTATGAACCATGGCGGGGATAAGGTTAGAACCACAATCTTATGTCGACTTGTATGAGCGGATTATAGAACCAATCATAACATAGGAACAGATATATATATGAAGTTTCCTCATAGAAATGTTTGCAAATGATAAGGTTATAATATGATTACAATATGCAGAACTAATGAATGTTTATTTATTCATATGTTTATATGATGGTTGTTTAAATTTTTTATTTACTTGTGTATTGGTATGTGACATATGACATGTAAAAATAACAGTGTTCATCTTATATGATTGTGTAATTCATTATGACATGTAATATTTAAAACAAAAAAATAGTTGAATGTAAATTATAAATTCAATAATTTAATAGAAAAATTGATTCCAAGATTTTAACAATATAAATATAGAGAGAGGAAGAGTGAGAGAGTTATTATTCCATTATCAATCTCTCTCTAATTCAAGTATAGAAAAAAATTGTAATTCCTTTTATGTTTAATATGGAGTTTACATTTAACATTTTATACAATATTAGAGGCAAAAATAATTTGATGCATATATAATATTTTAAAAAAATATTAATAACAAATATATATAGACAAGCATAAAGAGAATATCTTATGAGTATATGTTTTCTATTTCTCAATATGAGGGGATGTATTGACATTTTAATGTGGAGTAGTGAATTATAAATAAAATATTTTGAGGTTAACTATGTGTATATTATATAAAACAAGTGAAAATAACAAATTTCTTATGCTCAAAACCATTATAGATTAATCATAACTCCAAACTACCAAAAGTATAGAGAAATCAAATACTTAGAGGTGCAAATCTTTGTTATTTTTTTCACACAAAAAAATTGTTTTAATCTTAAGTGATTTAATCATTTAATACTTATAAATCCAAAATTATAATAAATTTTGATTATTTTATATAAATTATAAGAGTACCATGAATCATCAACTTCTTATTTATAACAAATTCTTCCTGCATTTAGTTAATTTTATAAATGTACTCGGTTGCTTTTTTCAAGTATTCTAAGTAAAATATAATATAATACTATTAGACATCGGTATTGTGGATTTATTCTCTCAATAGAATATAATGGATATGAAAATATTTATATATAAATAAAAGAATTCACCAAATTATTTTGATTTTCTTTCCGAAAGTGGATATGAAAATAAATATATATAAAATTTTACTATTTTTTTGTCTTTTGTGATATCTCCAAATAATGTAAATATTTATTTTATTGCAAACCAAACCAACATTTTACTAATATTTTTAATTATAAAACTATTTCTTGAATTTGGTTATGCAGAAGTGAATTTAGCATTTATTGGTAAACTCTGTTTCACTTGCTAAGTAGTTATGAGAAACAATTATCTGTCTCTAACTAAATTCTTGAGGATTTACTTAAGAAAGATTAAGAGGTTAGGGGTTTCTCAAATCAGGAGAAAAGAGGGAGTAAGAAAGAAAAGAACAAAAAAATAAGAGAATCTGTGCTCAGACGCCAGACAATTTTCTGTAGCTATGTTTGGTTAGGAGACCAGCTCGGTGGGAGACTTAATGATATAGTAGGTTGGGAGGAAAAAGTAACGAGGAGGAGGAGGTCTAGTCACAGACCAATCTGGTAAACAACATGAGCCAAATAAATGAGAAATCTCATTATGATAGAAATCTGATATAAATCTTTATATAAGCTATGCCTGTTATTTTCTATTGGAGTGGGGACAAGTAATTCGAGAAATTTATATGATTAGTCCATAAGTAATCATTTTACATTTCTAAATGGGTGGTATGATAGAAATCTGATATAAATCTTATATAAGCTATGCCTGTTAGTTTACTTTTATGGTAGAAAGGGTGGGTTAACTAGAGAAAGTTATATGAATAGTCCATGAGTAATTTTTACATTTCTAGATGAGTGGTAGATTAAATTCTTGTATTAAGTAAAATGTATAGCAAAATAAAATAGACAAGTGATAAAAAATCTATGAAAATCTAGGTATATGTATTTATTTCATGACAACAGAACAAATCATTTAGGAAAAGATTATTGTTGAGCCTCCACACAAAATTCATAATTACATATAAATATGCATGAAACAGTATGCCAAAACCTCTTATTAAGTAACGGAAAAGCCCTGAGCCTAAGGGCAAAAAGAAAGTTAAAAAAAAAAAGAAAACAAATATTTTTACAAGTATACATGATCGATTAAACAATCGTAATGTATACAAAACCAAAAGGCAATTTAGGAATCAGACCTGCTGAAAATTAACTAAGAAAGATGGGAAAACTTTAGAGCAGAATTAGCCAAAAATTTATTCTTCACCCATGCTTTACCAAAACCCTTACCCTCACGGGCCAGGTTGGAAATAATTATTGTTACAAACACTGTTGAAGAGGGTTTCATAGTGACAACATGTATCTAGTAAAAAACAAATCTACTTTTAAATTTCTGAAGGATATGTTGAGCTAAATTACAGTGAAAACATTATACTAGTCCCGAAAAATGATAAAAGATAACAGTTAAATGGAATCAAAGCTCTTCCCTTGGAGTCTGAAATGCATCAACAACAAGAAAAAAAACCCTTTTAGAAAACTCTAGGCTAGTCTCAAATACCTGATAATGAGCTGGGCAATCGACACTGCACATGACGTGCCGAGTGAGGGCTTCCTCTAGCTCTTCAACAGAAAACAGTGGCACCAGCAAAATATCCATCCCAACGAGGAGGAGTAGCATGAATTAGAATTTGCATATAAATCAATAGCTAGGTATAAGTTGGAGACTGGACACAAGAAAGTAAATACAAACACTCTGAGTTACCTATAATAGGTCACATGTAAAAACCCTCTTCGGTGTCGAAATGCTGAAGCCTGAGACCTTGTATGTATGTCAGAGGAGCCATAGATGAATAGAAAGGCTTAGCATGTCGACGAAGAAAAAATACGGGCTCCACCAAAACCCTAGCAGCAAGTGAAAGACCAAGGAATACCTACGCATGGAAAACCCCCTTGCAAAGCGGACTGAAACACATCCTCGAGAGGAAAAGCAATGAATGGGTATCGAAACTAAATCCGAGGCATAGAAAAGTGAGTTTTGTATCCACCTTCGTATCAACACAGCAGCTGGAGACCGTATATGTGGAGATGAACCCAAGGATGACAATGGAGCTGCCTAGCATTGAAGTCTCCAGAGGGACAGTCTTATCACCTAGGTCGTCACATTAGTCGGGCATTAATTTTGCATTAAGGAGGCTGAGTGGTGTAAATAAAAATAGTAGTGAATTGACTAGAATTAAGTTCAGGATTAAATTATGAAGTCCTAGTTAACACTAGTAGTTTTGTCATAATTAAAGTGGTATCGGTAGTGGCCAGTGGGCTTGTTGGTACATATAGAATCCCGTCAAGGAATAAATTCCACTTAATATTAGTCACGAGAAGTATATATGAAATTATGGTTGAAATGTTTGATTAAGGACCCTATCATAAATAAATAGTTTATCGAAGAAATAATGAAGGTAATCAAGTTTTACAGTTCTGTTGAATCATAGCATAAATATATAAATATTCCACGCTTTCTATATAGTAAACTATTCAAAATTTTACTTATGCTCATTTAATATGTGGATGTGTGACATATGGAATCAGTGTGTTCAGGTTGCAAAACCGAGACGTCTGGAATAAAGAAAATAACAAAATTGGTAATGTGCACAGAGGAAGCAAGGAAGCAGTCAGCATGAGGAGAACTGGATATCCACCACATAGGTCCGTAATGGGAGTAGGACCATCATCATTTCAAGAAGGCAATCCGGAAGTATGGGTGCAATTGGGAGATTAGCCCTGAAACACCAATACTGCTATCATGGAAACTGTACAAGAATTGAAGGATGAGATGGCACAAGTATTGGCAGATAATGAAAGACTGATGCAGGAGTAGGAAAAAATTATGAAGAATCTATCCGATAGACAAAACCATCGGCCACTAGTCCCTAGCCCTGAGCACGAAAATATGACAGGGGAACAATACTTTCGAGCTGAGAATGTGGAAATGAAAGGTGGTGAAGAGAATCATGAAGAAGAATCAGATAATGTGTCGAATCACAAGACATAGAAAAGACAAACAATGGAACTTCAAGGGGAGTTTCGGAAAATAAAGCCTCCCCTCTTTGATGGTGAATAGGAAGATGCAGTGGAAGCATGACTCATCAACATGAATAAGTACTTCCAGTTGTACAAGTATGACCATAATTTAAAGGCTCCTTTGGCAATTTTCTAGCTACAAGGGAAAGCCACCCTGTGCTGGGAGGAAGTAAAAGCAGTTTGCGGAGTAAATGAACAAATCATAACTTGGAAAAAATTTCAAAAATATTTTAATGAAAAATATCTAATGGAAAGATTTTATGACGAAAAGGAAAAAGAGTTTCATGATCTCCAACTAGGCCAATTGTCCATGGACGAGTTCATAACAAAGTTTACATCATTACTTCACTATGTCCCTTACATACGCGGAGAAAAACCAAAAGTACATCGGTTTATCAGCAGTCTCCCATTGTTCATTAAAGAACAACTGGATTTTGATAACCCAAAAACCATGGATGAAGCTATATGTAAGGAGCAGATATGCTACCAGCAAAACAAACCAAATGGAGATATGGGAAAGCGATGGGCCAACAAAAAGGAAAGTAAACTTACTCCCAATCACAAGGGGAAAAAGAGAACAAGAAACAAAGGTTTTTATAGTGGTCAACCTAACAAAAATATCAGTAGAAATCAACCCATATTTAAAGTACCAGGAAAAAACAGGATGAATGAGCAATATGGTAGAACTGAAGCATAATTAACTAACAAATCACCTGTACAGTGTTGGGGATGTGGAGGCCCACATTATGTCAAAAAATGCCCACACCATAAAGGATTTGACCAGATTTCACAAATACAAGAATCATCTACAGTGGGAGAAGTAGCTAGAAGCATTCCTAAAATTAATGCTACCCTTGAAGGCCATTAGGCAGAATTTCAACCAACCATGGTTGAATATGAAGGTAATGTTTTTGACCGAACCATATCTATTTTAATTGATCCAAGAGATACCTTGAGTTATATTAGCCCCAAGATAGTGGAACAATGTAAATTGCAAGTTGTTAAGTTTAAAAATCCTTGGTTAGTACAACTAGCCACAAGAGCGAAAACAAGAGTTTTTGCCAAAGTCGGTAATTGCCCTCTAATATTAGCTAATCAGTCTATCATGGTAGATTTGAATGTTTTACCCCTAGGGTCATACGACATCCTTATAGATATGGATTGGCTGCAAAAACATTGGTCCCTCATTAACTGTAAAACCAAAACCATTAATTATTGGGATGAGCAAGGAGAAAGACAAGAAATTCAAGGTATTCAGAAACCTTTGCAATTAAGGCTTGGAACAACCTACCAATTAGCAAGGTGAATTAGAAAAGCCTACCAAGTTTATGGAATACAAGTAGGGTATGGTGACTCTAAAGGCAAAACTATTTCATTAGAGAATATACTAGTGGTACAAAATTTTCCAGATGTATTTCCTAAGGAAATCTCGGGCCTACCCGCAAAAAGGGACATAGATTTCACCAAAGAGTTAATTATGGGAGATGCCCAGTCTCCTGAGCCCCTTATCATATGAACTTACCAAAGCTAACAGAATTAAAAATGCAGCTACAAGAGTTGCTTGATAAAAAGTATACCTTTCCTAGTGTGTCTCCTTGGGGAGCTCCAATTATTTTTGTTAAAAAGAAGGACAGAACCTTGCGAATGTGCATGAATTACCATCATTTAAATAAGATGACCATTAAAAATAAATACCCCTTCCCCGTATAGATGAGTTATTTGATCAGGTGAAGGGTGCAACCGTATCTTAAAAAATTGATCTCCGCTCGGGTTATCATCATATCAGAATAAAATAAGATGATATAGCAAAAACTACGTTTAGGACTTGTTATGGACATTATGAGTTCGTAGTGCTACCTTTTGGACTAACCAATCCCCAGAAACCTTCATGCGCCTCACGAACAGTATATTTCATCAGTTCTTGGACAAGTTTGTGTTAATCTTTATAGATGATATACTGATCTACTCTCAAAGTATAGAAGAACATAAGGAGCATCTTTGTATTGTTCTGCAAGTTCTAAGAGAACACCAGCTGTACGCTAAGTACAATAAATGTGATTTCTTTGAGGAGCAAATCCAGTACTTGGGACACGTCATCAGCAAATATGGAATCGCAATAGACCGAGAGAAAATAAGGACTATCATAGAGTGGATGGTATCAAAGGATGTAGCTGACATAAGATTGTTCATGGGTCTAGTCAGATATTATAGACAATTTGTGGAAGGATTTTCTAAGGTGGTGTATCCTATTACCTCTCTAGAAAAGAAAGGAAAAGCATTTAGGTGGACCTCTCATTGTCAAAGGAGCTTTGATGAGCTCAAACATCTTCTTACCACTGCGCCCATTTTGAGCATTGCTGATCCCACTAAATAATATGTGGTTTGTACGGATGCTAGCAAAGAAGGTGTAGGTGGCGTATTAATGCAAGAAGGCAAGGTTGTAGCCTATGAATCAAGCAAGCTTAAAGAGTATGAACAAAAGTGTTTGACCTATGATTTAGAGTTGACAACAGTTATCCATGCCTTGAAGTTGTGGCAACATTACTTGATGGGTAAGTAATTTCTGTTAATGACTGATCATCATAGTCTAACAAACTACTTCAGACAACCCACTTTGAATGCTAGGGAAGCTCGTTGGGCTGACCTCTTAAGAGAATTCGATTTTGAAATCAAACATTTGAAGGGAAAAGAGAATCGGGTTGTGGATGCCTTATGTCGAAAGGTAAATTATTTGTATGAGATTTCCTTTAGTGAATAACGAACTACATTTTATGAGCAGATTCATGAAACAACCATGAAAGATTTAGTATATAAATATTTACAGCAACAAGCAAAATTTTTTAACATCCATGAAAACGAATTGGGATATGAGGTAAATTCAAAAGAATTGTTGATTTATAGGAAAAGGTTATATGTGCCTAACCAAAAACATCTTAAAAATTTAATTTTAGATGAATTTCATAAGATTCCTTATGCAGGCCACCTCGGATACTAGAAAATGATTTCTTCCCTTAGAAAGGAATTTTTCTGGCCTAGTATGAAGAAGGAGGTAGCATAATATTTGGCCCGATGTCTGGAATGCCAACAAGTAAAGGCGGAGCACCAAAGCCTCGAAGGATTACTCCACCCACTTCTTATTCCTGAATGGAAATGGGAAACCATATCCATCGACTTCAATACCAGACTGCCTAAATCTAAAAGGAAAAATGACTCAATCATGGTGGTCATGGACAAATTGAGAAAATCTACTCATTTCATACCAGTACAATCAACTTATAAAGCGGTACAAATTGATAACATGTTTATGAAAAACATTTGTAAATTACATGGAATACCCAAAATGATCATTTCCAAACGTGATGTGAAATTTACATCAGCATTCTGGAAAACTCTATTTAAAGGATTGGGCACACAACTACACTTCAACATTGCATATCATCCTCAAAGTGATGGGGAGACAGAGTGAGTAAATCAAGTAGTAGAAGACATGTTACGAACTTATGTAATGAAACAACCATCTAAATGGGAGAACTACCTGCACCTGGTAGAGTTTTCCTATAACAATGGATACCATACATCCTTACAAATGAGTCCCTTTGAAGTGTTATATGGGTGTAAGTGCAGAACACCCTTGAGTTGGAGTGTTCCACAGGAAAATTTGATGCTAGGAGCAGATATATTAGCCGAATTTAAGGGGATGGTGAAAAAGGTACGTGCCAATTTGAACGCTGCTTAGGACCAACAAAAGAAATTTGATGATCGGAAGATAATTTTTTGGGAATTCCAAGTGGGGGATCATGTTTACATTTGGGTACGAGCCAAGAAAAACACATTACAATGGACTGGATGTGCTAAACTAACACCTCGATTCTGCTGCCCTTTCCAAATTTTAGCTCGAATCGAAGCAGTGGCATACCAACTTGCCTTACCCAGCCATATTCGTGTGCACAATGTCTTTCACGTTTCTCTACTTAAGAAATACATTTATGATGCTAACCACATAATCATTTGGAAATAAATTCGAGTAAAGTATATAATAAGTTTTTACTTTTTTTTTTTTGTTTTTTGTTTTTTAATTTTTTTTTTAATTTTAGTTTTATTTTAATTTTAATTTTAATTTTATTTTATTTTTTATTTTATTTTTATTTTAATTTTATTTTATTTTATTTATTTATTTATTTATTATTATTATTTATTATTATTATTATTTTTATTTTTTATTTTTTTTTATTTGATTTTTTATTTATTTTTTCAGATTTATTAAACAAGTTGGTTGATGATTTAAAGTGTTTTATTGCTATGTATAGGTCGAACCAGAAGGCGAGCTCTTGGTCTAACCCCTGTTTATACTCGATCGGATAGAAGTAACACTGCAGAAATGAGTTATCACCCACGTTAAAGTGCAATGCTAACACTATGGGTTAGAGGAGGTTACCTGGGAAGATGAGCAGGTTATGAAAGAAAACTTTCCGGATCTATTTTTAGAAGGAAAACATCGAGACGATGTTACATCTTAGGGGGAGAAGATGTGATATCCCCAGATAACGTAAATATTTATTTTACTACAAACCAAACAAACCGTTTACTATTTTTTTAATTATAAAACTATTTCTAGAATTTAGTTATCCAGAAGTGAATTTAGATATTGTTTTACCTGCTAAGTAGTTATGAGAAACAATTATCTGTCCCTGACTAAATTCTTGAGGATTTACTCAAGAAAGATCAAGAGGATAGGGGTATTTGAGATCAGGAGAAAAGAGGGAGCAAGAAAGAAAAGAACAAAAAAAGAAGAGAATATGTGCTGAGACGTTAGCCAGTTTTCTGTAGCTACGTCTGCTTAGGACCAGATAGCTGTGAGACCATGGGTTCTCATAGTAAAAGAAGAAGGTTCCTATGACCAGGAACAACTCAGCGGGATATTTACTGTTATAGTAGTCTCAAGTTTGGGAGGAAAAAGTAACGAGCAAGTCTAATCGAAAACCAATCTAGGAAACAGCATGAGCCAAATAAGTAAGAAATCTCATTATGATAGAAATTTGATATAAATATTTATATAAGCTATTCTTGTTATTTTCTATTAGAGAGGGGATAGGTAATTCGAGAAATTTATTTGATTAGTCCATAATTAATCTTTTTACATTTCTAAATGAATTGTATGATTTAAATTTTTATTTTGAGGAAAAACCTGTGAACAGTTTTGAAACCAACGTTTCAGACTAGCTTAGTGAGTCCATCATCAGGGCAATGAGATTTGTATTTGAGAAGAGAGAGCGTGAAATTACGGAGCTTATTAATAGTTATTTGAAAAATATTTCTGATGTCTTCATTTGTAGTCGGCTTATAAATGATAAATTAATTAATAATTATTTAATTTATTTATTTAGATAAGTATTTATTTTATTTATTATATATTATTATTATTTATTTATTTAGTTTTAATTTTATTATATATATATATATATATATATATATTTATTATTTAAATTTCAAATAAAATAAATCTATTATTTTTTTTAATATTATTATTATTAGTATTATTTATTTATTTTTCTTTGTTTATTATTATAATTATTATTATTATCTTTCCTCTTTTTTTTAATTAATTAATTAATTATTTATTTATTTTATTTGAAATATATATTATTTGTTTAAGATGCTAACTAACTGTTAATTGTTTTGCAGGAATGTATATAATTTTAAAGATTAATTTTGAAAATTTATGTTAACTAATTTGCTATGTGATTAAATTATTATTCAAAGGATTAGATAGGGAGTTAGCTATGATAGGTTATGTTTATCAATTTTAATTAATTAGTTAATTTTGTTTTTTCTCCTTAATATTGATGTTTACTTATTTAATTATTTTCATTTCATTTATTAATTTATTTATTTTTAATGAATAAATTAATAAATGAATAATTTATTTAGCTATGATAGGTTAATTTATTTATTCTGAAATCTTATATAAATATTATATAAGCTATGCCTATTAGTTGCTTTTTATTGTAGAAAGGGCGGGTTAACGCGAGAAAGTTATACGGATAGTCCATGAGTAATTTTTACATTACTAGATGAGTGGTAGATTAAATTCTTGTACTAAGTAAAATGTACAACAAAACAGAGTATACAAGTGATAAAGAATCTTTCAGAATCTAGGTATATGTATATATAATAAATGAATAATTTATTTAGCTATGATAGGTTAATTTATTTATTCTGAAATCTTATATAAATATTATATAAGCTATGCCTATTAGTTGCTTTTTATTGTAGAAAGGGCGGGTTAACGCGAGAAAGTTATACGGATAGTCCATGAGTAATTTTTACATTACTAGATGAGTGGTAGATTAAATTCTTGTACTAAGTAAAATGTACAACAAAACAGAGTATACAAGTGATAAAGAATCTTTCAGAATCTAGGTATATATATATATATATATATATATTTATTTATTTATTTATTTCATGACAACATAACAAATCATTTAGGAAAAGATTATTGTCGAGCATCCGCACAGATTTCATAATTACATATAAATATGGAAGCAACAGTATGCCAAAACCTCTTATTAAGTAATGGCAAAGCGCTCAGCCCAAGAGTAAAAAAAAGAAGAAAAAAAAGAAAAGAAATATTTGTACAGGTATACATGATCGATTAAACAATCGTAGTGTATACAAAACTAGAAGGAAATTTAGGAATTAGACTTGTCGAAAATTAACTAAGAAATATGTAAAAACTTTAGAGCAGAATTAGCCAAGAATTTATTCTTCACTCGTGGTTTACCAAAACCCTTACCCTTGCGGGCCAGGTTGGAAATAGTTATCTTTACAAACACCGTTGAAGAGGGTTTCACAGTCACAGTATGTAGCTAGCACAAAACAAATCTACTTTTAAATTTCTGAAGGATATGCTAAGGTAAATTCCAGTGAAAAAATTATATTAATCCCAAAAAATGATAAAAGATAATAGTTAAATGGAATCCAAGTCCTATAAACTAGCCATAAATGTATTCCTCGCAACAACAGTGCGAGGTCATCCCAAATCTACCAAGAAAACAAATTCGACCAGGTTATGGTCCTACAATTCCTTCAATTATACAAATTGCATAAAGCCCGTTTAGGGTCGGTAATATTTATACGCAGGAAAAAAACAAAAAATAATAATAATTATCTAATAAGTTATTAGTCGTAGATTAACTCTTCCCTTGGAGTCTAAAATGCATCAACAGTAAGAAAAAAAACCCTTATAGAAAACTCTAGGCTAGTCTCAAATACCCAATAATGAGTTGGGCTATTGACACTGCACATGGCGGGCCGAGTGAGGGCTTCCTCCAACTTTTCAATTGAAAACGGTAACACTTGCAAAACCTCCATCCCAACTGAGAGGAATAGCATGAATTAGAATTCTCATATCAATCAACAGATAGGTATAAGCTGGAGAATGAAGACAACAAAGTAAAGACAAACACTCTGAGTTACCTATAATAAGTCACATGTAAGAACCCTCTTCGCTACCGAAATGCTAAAACCTGAGACCTTGTATGTCTGTCAGAGGAGCCATAGATGAACAGAAAGGCCTATCATGTTGACGAAGAACAAATACGGGCTCCATCAAAACCCCAACAAAAAGCGAAAGACCAAGGAATACCTGCGCATGGAAAACCCCCTTGCAGAGCAGACTTAAACCCATCCCCGGGAGGAAAAATAATGAAAGGGAACCAGAACTACATCTAAGGTATGGAAACCCGAGTTTCGTATCCACCATTGGATCAATGAAGCAGTTGGAGACCGTAGATGTGGAGCAGAACCCAAGGACGATGACAGAGCTCTCCAGCATTGAAGTCTCCATAGGGGTAGTCTTATCACCTAGGTCGTCACATTAGTCAGGCATTAATTCCGCATTAAGGACGTCGAGTGGTGTAAATAAAAGTAGTAGTGAACTGACTCTAATTAAGTTAGAGATTAAATTATGAAGTCCTGGTTAAGCCGAGTAGTTTATGTCATAATTAAAGTGGTATCAGTAGTGGCCAGTGGGCCTGTTGGTACATATAGAACCCTGTCAAGTAACAAATTCCACTTAATCTTAGTCATGAGAAGTAAATATGAAATTATTGTTAAAATGTCTGATTAAGGGCCCTGTCATAAATAAATAGTATTGAAAAACTAACAAAGGTAATCTAGTTTTACAGTTCTGTCGAATCATAGCATAAATATATAAATATTCCATGCTTTTTATATGGTAAACTGTTCAAAATTTTACTTATGCTCATTTAATATGTGGATGTGTGACATTTTCTCTTTGAAATTTATTCGCTTAAATATATATATATATATATAAAGTTTTTCCTTCAAAAGTTATTCGCCAAAATTTTATATATAACACATAAAAAATTATTATAAATTTGAATATTTTATAAATATATCACAAATCATTTTACAATTTGTATATTGAATACTAATAAGAGTTGGTAAGGTTTCTAAATTTTAAAATGCATTTTTGTCCTTAAAATGTTCTCTTAAACATTAAGTTTTAAGAAACATGTTATAACTACATGTTTAAGTTTTAAGAAACATGTTATAACTACCTTGTTTATGGTATTTATGAAATTGTTATATTTAACTTAAAAATAATCACCGATCTTTAGAAATAATCATTTCTTTAATTTTTTTTTTATTAAAAATAATCATTTCAAAAATAATGCACGGTTTCCTTTTACTTCCTTTCACATTTCCCTAGTTTGCTGCTCGATTTGAGTAGTGTCACCCAGTGTGTTTGAGGGGTTTGCTAATCATCACAAATACATCCAAAACTGTGAACATTAATTGGAAAACTTTATAATATATATATTTTTATTTTTCTACTGTTCACATTAATTGAAGAAGTTTATAATATATATCTTTTCATTTTTCTAAATTTTTCATTTTTAAAATTTCTAAGTTTTCATTTTTAATTTATTTTCAAATTATATATATATATATATATATGAAATTAATTTTCTCTATTTTATTAGTGAAGTGTAGATTTTTCTAACTGGGTAAATAAATTGAGAACAGTTAAAACATTATTTGCATATTTAATCCATACAAATTTATCAACTTAAATTTATTTTTCATGTCGTAATAAAACAAAAAAAACTAACCAAAACAACGCTGCAAAATGTGTTCTATTTTATCGCTGAATTACCGTTGTTCCTTTCAATAACATAAATCTATATATTAACATTCAGACGGACAACGTACTCCGTCGTAATGTGAATAGATTGTTATTTAATCCATATATTAACTTTGATAATGATTTTTTTAGTTAAAGTTTATTTCATTTAAATGATTTATATAAGAAAATTGAAATTAATAGATATAGTTGGAATAGAAACTATTTATAGAATTCTATTTTGAAGTTAATGAACAAAATGTTACAATATCTACACTATTCCATTTGTATAATGGGCAATACTAACTTAATAAAAATCAAAATTTTCAAAGCATCAAAATGTTGCATTAAACCATGAGGAATTATTTGTCCACTTTAATTTCTGAGTCTATTGATAAACCATTAAGGAAGGAGAATATACCCTCTTTCCCACCACCAAAGTTCACCCTCATTTAACATTGATCCCAAAATAACCATGTGACCAACCTTCAAGTTGTTTGATCTTAAAACATGGAGATATTTTTTCTTGGGTGTAGACTAATACAACTGATAAATACTTTTGAAAATATGGCTTAACCTTGAATCTTAAGGAAGAGATTTTGAATATAAATCATGAATTATATTCAAGGAACCACAAAAAAAATCATCTCATGGATTCCCATATTCACAATTTGCCTCAAACTTTGATATACCCAATAGAATTCAACAACACTATTGGAAATGTGACCTAAACCCTAAGCATACCTATGTTCTTCTTGATTCTTAGGGAAAAAATTATCCCTGTGCCACCAGTTATGAACATTAATTTATTAAAAGCTCATGTTATGATAATTAATGATCTTGTATTACCATGGTTTAATTATGGTTGTAAGTTTGCCTTGTCGCATTTAAGGAACATTTTTTTAATTATTATTATCATCAATTAATTATGGTTATTAGTTATATAGACATTATTGCCATGATTTTTATTAATTCTATATTTTTTGTGGTGAGTTTACATTGTTTTTATATGAGTCTATATGGCTGTTATAATTTAGAAATTATTATATAAATATTAAGGTTTTGGTTTTGATTAGAAGAAGGATTCCAAAGTCTTGATTTTAGTTATTAATAATTAGTAGGTAGATGTTAGAGATTTAACCTCCACGGATATTTTTAGTAATATATAGAAATCAAAGCTTTATATTTATCTCCAAAGTAGTTCTACTTTTTTTTTAATAAAATGATTAATTAAAAAATGTTATATCAACTGGTGTAATATAAAATGAGTTATAGTTTTTTGAGCATGTGGTATTGATAAGCCGTAGTATTGGCCCATGACATTGTCACAAAGAATATTTATAAATTAAGCATCTTCATAATAAAGAGGAGGCCAATGCCCATTGTTAAAAACTTTGATACAATTTTTTTTAATCTAAATATGTTTAATTTATATATTATTTATTTTATAATTAATACAAATTAATTTCTATGTTTTCTCTAATTTTAACAATGTCCAATTTATCATGAAGTAATTGTTTCGTTGCTTATCATAAATTGATGTTTAATTTACATGGTTATGCTAGTTATATATTTTTTTGACTTTGTATGTATTTTGTTATCATTAATGTGCTTGATAAGTGAAGTTAATTTTTTGGTTGTTCACAATATTATTTACTGCAATTTTGAGTTGATGAAGTCAGTTTCTAGGGTTGTCCTACCCACTTTGAGGATCAAGAGAGCTAGGATGGTTTATAGGATTTGGGTTTACAATCTCACCCTAGTCAAGGGCCTCCAGGTGTGGATGACTAGCTTTCCCTCATTCTTCAACCCTCCTTCTTACCTTGTCGCCCTCATGCACCATGAGGAACTTCTCTGTAGAGGAATTGACTGTAAATCTAGGATAATTACAAGTCAAACTCAGAGAATTCCAACCCAGCCACATATCCCATTGACTAGCCCAACTCAAGGGAACAAAAAAAAGCCTAGTAGTGCAGACTATTCCATTCAAGCCACAAACCATTACTGTCATGCCAATATGACAATGCAAACACCTACTCATTGAGATGAAACTTGAGACCCAAGAACCACAAAGAATAAAATAGGAGACCCTCCACACAACATACAATATAGGAAGGATATGTTGATTAAGTATCAACCTACAAACATTTTGTTATGCCACACCACCCAAAGAATTGAATTAACAATGAGATTCAAACACCACAAAACGGAAACATCTCCCCATAACCATTAAGATGACAACCACCATTGCACCCATTGATAGTCCAAGAATTTAAGAAAACACATCTAGGTGTAGCAGTATTAAAGAATTAAAACCAAGCCAGAAGGATTAACTACATTACCTTACTCTAACACAAAGATTGATGAGGTAGGCGCCACTTCCTGTCTAGTGATCAAAGAAAATCTCCCAATTCAAGATGGACTGAATATGATTGAATACAAAAATTTAGTGAAGGGAAAAGACCAGGATCCTAGATAAAATACAACAAAGACTAGAGAAAACCACACAGTACATATCAAAACTTAGAACAAACCCTGGTTCACAATCTATGACCATATCGTGTAGCCACTGACCAAACCTTGAATACGCAAAGGCCATTGCAATAAGCTGAGTCGTTGGGATGATGAATGAGCCTCCAGTAGATCCATGACACCTCTCTTCACAACATAGCTTAAGACCAAAACAAAACTAATGATTTAACCCTCCTTCGCATAGTAGTATTACCTATCACACATTTCCATGTATGTTGGAGGAGTGTCATGCCCCACCCCCACCTTAATATCGATGGGGTCGGTGGCATGGTAGACACCCTTCTGAATACTCTATTTTCTTTGTTATTCCACCCCCATCAAGGAATCTCGATCATTCTCTATAATAATATGCATCTTATTAGACCAATTGTATCGAAATTGAAGATGCCATGGAGCATTCAAAATCAAATCTCTCTCTTCACTTCCCCAATTTCCTAACATATAAGTTGCCTTATTCCCAATTATTCAAGAATGGGATGTAATGACATATGTGAATAATGATAATAATTGTTAAATCAAAGAAACCAAGAGTTCCATTTACTATCATTTGACAACTATGGCTATCAGGGTATCATAAATGAGTTTTTGAGCACTTGATACTACTAGCTAGAAGTCTCCATCCACATGCACATTATAAAATCCTTCTCCCGTTACAATCCTCAAGCCCATTTCCAAGGAAATGAATTCAACTCTGTTATTACTAGTGAAACCACAATTACCAACATAGCCCTTAAGTGTATTCCTAGAACAATCATGAAATATTCCTCCATATCCATATATACCAGGGTTTCCTTTAGAGGCCCCATAAAAGTTTCAGTTAGTTGGAATTCACATCAAGTACAGGCTTTGAATTTCACATTTCAACAATCAATAAATTGTCTTTCTCCCACAAATTGAACTGATTTACTTCCTCTCTAGCAGGTGACTGAATAACACGTCTAGAAATGGTCCTTGTCAAGGTCATTATCACCGATAGAGATATTTTGACAAAGGAAATTTGACACTGCAGAATTCATCGCAAATTGGCAAACATTTCGTCCATTCTACAATCCTTGGCATCAACACCACACATTATCTGATATTGAATCTGCCACAAATGATACCTCAACTATACATGAAACCAATCCAACAAACACCATGGAAATAAATGAATGGGAATTACTTTCCCAATTATACCCTACAAATGAGCTTCTCATAAATGACCTTGACATGCTTGGTATTCGTGGCTTTGATGACACCCATAACTGGAATCATACCACTATCCCATTCGATCTACAAAATAGTGCAATACAATTCATTGAGAATAGCCGCTCCATCCACCGCATTCTTCAAACAAATCAACATATCCTGCTGACCCTTACTACATTGTCTCCAATGCAAATAAAAGCTCTAAATATTATTTCTAATCATTTTGCTAGGAAGGATTATTTACCCGCTCTCAGAATGATAATACAAGGCACTACTGGTACGGGAAAATCCCTCCTTATTAATTGCATCAAAGATATGCTCATACGCCTTGCAAGCCTGGAACCTTCGCCGATCATGCTCCTCGCCCCTACAGGGGTTGCTGCCTTCAACATACAAGCATCGACAATCCATTCTGCTTTACACCTTCCTATAAAGGATCTTATGCCCTTAGAAGGTAATGCTCTTGCAAAATTCCAGGAAGAACTCAGGAATATAAGATACATACTAATCGATGAAATGAGCTTCATTGGGCCAAAGCTTCTCCGCCATATTGATGAACGTCTTCGCGAGGCATTTCCCCACCAAAGAAACACTCCTTTCGGTGGCTGTTCCATAATATTGGTTGGTGATCTCGGTCAGCTACCACCCGCCAAAGACATACCTCTATATGCAGGGACGAGCCACGGAAGCGCACTGTGGAAAACCTTCAACAAAGTCATCACATTAGACACAATATTTCGTCAACAAGGCAACGACATCGCACAGGTTACTTTCAGGAACATTCTCCAGAACATTAGATATGCACATCCAACAATCGACGACTACAACATACTCATGTCACGCACAGATTCCTTTTTATCAGAAGAAGAAATATGTTCATTCCATGATTCCATGCATCTATTTCCAACAAATGCTCAAACAATGGTCCATAATAAGCAAATGAAGAAATCTCGAAACACTCCTATCGCACGGTCCATTGCTGAAGATGACAACACATATTCTAATATTTCCTCTGAAGATGAGCAACTTGAGCGAATTGTATTACTATGCAATGGCGAAAAAGTTATGTTGACTTCCAACCTTTGGGTTTCAGCCCGACTTATTAATGGTTCCCTCAGAAAAATTGTAACCATCTTTTACAAAGATTCAACTGCACCACCCCAAATTCCAACATTTGTTGTCGTAGATTTCCCCAAATACATTGGGCCTCCTTGGGATGAAAGAAACCCCACTCACTTGCCTATTCTAGCAGTAAAAAGAAATGGTCGTACACAAATTCCACTGAAGATGGCTTGGGCTTTAACCATACATAAATCTCAAGGTATGAAACTTCCAAAAGCAACAATTGACATTGGAAAAACAGAACGTCAAGGTCTCACATTCACAACTATTTCAAGAGTGCCTTCTCTACAAGATCTTTGGATTAACCCCGCATTCAGTTTCGATCGTTACAGTAAAATGAAGGACAACAAAAGCATTGCTCGCAGAAAACACGCCGAAGAAATTCTTCGTTCAATGCTGCCCCCAGATAATTTGCTCCAACCCATACTTTGACTTCACCAAAAGGTTTCCTCCATTTATTTACCTCATTTTATTTCATAACATACTTTTCATATCTTTCAACAACAACCAACTTTAATCAATATTAGTAAATAAGCAAATATTTGAATGTCTTTATATTATCTGTACATCTCATTCTAACCTTTTCTTTCTTTTGCAATAGGCCACATGGACTCAGGAATAACATACCTGCACAACTACAAGTCGCCTCGCAAGCAAAAAAAATGCATCTCCAGCTACGCATTAACCTCCAATTGTGTTCAATATGCCGTTATTCACCATGCATCTTCCACTAACAATATATAAATCCCCATAGCAAAGGTAACTTCATTTCCATTCATTCCATATTCATTTTAACACACTCACCTGCAAAGTATTACTAGTAAATTTCCGCAACTGATTTACATATTGCTAATTCTAACTAAATAACATTTTGCAGGTCCATTACTGCTTCTTCAGGTCTTCGCTACCTCCACCAATTTTTCATACAACTTCAAATATGGAATGACAAGCACAATGTTCTTTAGACTATTATATTCCTTCTCGAACCTCTTTTGTTACAATTCACTGTTTGTATTTTCCATTTCAAACTTGAAAAAGGATGTTTCGAACCTCTTTTGTTACAATTCACTGTTTGTATTTTCCATTTCAAACTTGAAAAAGGATGTTTCAAGATCAAATACCGTTTTCATGGTTTGTTTCCTCACAACTATTTGTGTTTTCCATTTCAAACTTTAAAAAGGATGTTACAATACACTAATTGTATTTTCCATTTCAAACTTTAAAAGAATGTTACAATACACTATTTGTATTTTCCATTTCACACTTAAAAAATGATGTTTCAACATCAAATACCATTTTCATAGTTTATGTCTTCACAACTATTTTTGTTTTCCATTTCAAACTTAAGAAGGGATGTTTCAAGATCAATACCATTTTGATAGTTTATGTCCTCACAACCAATTCATTGTCAATGGGTTTTAACATATTTTGTTGACAAAGTCAATTGATTTTAACGAATATAATACATGTTTTCAATATATCTTCATATTAATTTAATTTCCCATTTGAATAATGATTTCTTAACTAGCCCTTTCCAAATCAATATGGCTTCCCGGTTGTTGTTCGCATATTAATTTAATTTCCCATTTGAATATTGATTTCTTAAATAGACCTTTCCAAATCAATATGGTTGCCCGGTTGTTGTTCGCATGGATTCATTCATTTATCTTCACCTTTAACTCCACAATTTTTACCAACTACAAACAAAGGTCTCTAAACAAGTTCAATGCATATTTATGACTACTGCATTCCATTTCAATGGTTTTTGGCATGGCTTCCTCAAACTAAAACTCGAAATCATCAACCCTTTCTTTGAAAAAAGCCCGCAAAAGCCTATTCACATTTCAATATTCTTCCACACGCTATGCCTTACGGCGTCTTCTTTGCAACATTGGGTGCAAATGCTAGTATATTAGATAGTGTATACTCTGTTTCTTCCATTGAAGTTGAATTAAAGATTAAAGTATTTATGTTTTGACACACTAGTTTCTCCTTTATAATTTAATTTCCCATTTGAATAATGATTTCTTAACTAGCCCTTTCCAAATCAATATGGCTTCCCGGTTGTTGTTCGCATATTAATTTAATTTCCCATTTGAATATTGATTTCTTAAATAGCCCTTTCCAAATCAATATGGTTGCCCGGTTGTTGTTCGCATGGATTCATTCATTTATCTTCACCTTTAACTCCACAATTTTTACCAACTACAAACAAAGGTCTCTAAACAAGTTCAATGCATATTTATGACTACTGCATTCCATTTCAATGGTTTTTGGCATGGCTTCCTCAAATTAAAACTCGAAATCATCGACCCTTTCTTTGAAAAAAGCCCAAAAAAGCCTATTCACATTTCAATATTCTTCCACACGCTATGCCTTACGGCGTCTTCTTTGCAACATTGGGTGCAAATGCTAGTATATTAGATAGTGTATACTCTGTTTCTTCCATTGAAGTTGAATCGAAGATTAAAGTATTTATGTTTTGACACACCAGTTTCTCCTTTATAAATTAAAAAAAAAATGATCTGTTAATATATTGAAACCTATTATAGGTAAATCTCAGCTGCAAAGAATTAAGTGAACTTTATTCTTCTTATATTATTGTGACGTACAATAAATTAGGTGAACTTTATTTTTCTTGTATTATTATGAAGTACATTAATCATTTTAGTTGAGGTAAAGGATTGTGTGAACAGCTATATAATACAAAGAATTAAGTGTATTTTATTCTTCCTGCATTCTTGTGAAGTACATTAATCATTTTAGTTGCCGTTAAGGATTGTGCGAACAACTATACACATGAAAAAGTAAATCCAACATTCCATTGAATCATGATCAAAATTGGAATAAGTAAATTCAACATATCACTAAATCGTTATCAAAATTGGCACACTCTACTAAATTTTTTTGCTATAAAACGTTTTCTCTAAAAAAAAAAAATGTTTCAATGCTTTTACAATTTTTAAGTCCTCTCACTTGAAAACCAATGTCTCTTGAAAATTTCTTTCTCTGCACTGGAGGTGTTCACTAATATTTTCGGTATGGATCCAACTACCTATAAAGCTATTCATATAAAAATTGTTGCAACGACAAATTACAAATTTGGATTTTAAAATTCTATATCGGCTTCAATTTCTCATCTGGTCTTCTCTGCACTATTGAATGGTGCGTTTATGCGAGACTAACTAAATGGTATACGATAGACTAATAACAAGAATGGAATAGAGCATAATTTTCTAGTTAGCTTTTATAGCTTATATTGAATTAGATGAAATACTATTTATCCTTTGTGTATCAACGACTGCAACAGTTAACTAATGATATGTTATATATTTTAATGTGATATGTATATTAAGATTTTCTTTTATTTAAAAAATTGTAAAAAAAATGAATTTAAAAACTATTTACATTTAATATCTAGCATCTACGTTATACTGGGTTGTAGAGCAACTCTCGATGCAATAACTATTAAAATTTTCATTAGACACAATATCAAGTAATCAACAAATACTTCAATTCATCATTTTGGCAAGAATGATCATTCCATTACACCATGGTCCATGTGCAATAGAATGATATACAAGCATGCAAGACAAACAACACATGCAATAGCTAAAAGATGAAAGTCAACATAGATACAAAGCATGCTAACTACACTTGAAATATTATTTCACTAGTCAAATATTCAATAATAAACACTAATCATTAAAAGCAACATTATATATTCTATTATAAAATTATTTGAATAGATAGTTAAGATAAATCTATTGGCTTACTGATAACAAAAGAAAAGTATATCAAGCATATCATTTTAGGATTGAGAAGCTACTCATATAAAGTGTACTCTCCCCAAGTCAGACCCTCATTCTTATTGGCAACAAAGTATGAATAACCCGCATTGGTGCTAGATTGTCTCCCAAACAACCCGTTGAGATTTGGCCCTATGACAAACCCTATTGAAGTCAACACACGAACATGCTTGCATATTCAAACTTGTAAGAAATAAAAATGAAGCAAAGGGAGAATTCCCCCTTATAGTTTAGATAAAGGTGTTGTGTACAAAGGCCACAATTTCAATTGGACAATGAATTTATTGCTGCAATTTGGTGAAAAATATTTACAAAATCTTATTCTCAGCATGTTTAAACCATTTTTTGGATGGCAGAAGTGGATTTATCACCATAAAAAAACCCTTGGGACACCAAAAATCCTAATACTTGACAACTATAAACTGAATATTCAAAAGTTTCTATTGGATTTCCACAAAATCTTATAAAAAATTTGATTGTTTTTTGAGTAAAAATGTGGCCTATTTATACTATGCGTTTGATAAACCTTAAAGTAATCCACATTGTCTAGAACAAACCCTAACGTTGATGGATAATTGATAGAAAATTAAGGTAAATATATTAATCAATGGACATATCACAAGGAGAATTGATTGAAACTCTACATTTGTGGCACTAACCTCAACGTAATACTAAGGGAAAATTTACCTGCACCCTTGACCTAATCTGGTACGTAGAATCAAGTACAAACCATAATACTAGCGAATGATCAATTGGGTGAATTTATGAAATAAATAAAATAATGTAAACCTCACACTCCTGAGCTTAACCATCATATAACAATGGTATTATGCATAGAAGCAAACCTTATCTCTAGTATATTAAATTGTACATATATGCATGAGCTAAATTATTTGAGAAATGGACAGTAGGGATTGGGATATATTCTTGTATACTGTTTTTATCTCCAACTCCCTTATCCACTATATGGCACTATGCAAAATTGGTGTCAAATATCTTCTATCTGGGCTTTGTGTCTCCAATAAGAGCCTCTGTGAATTTCACAATTGATGGAAGTTGTAATTGTGATGAAATAACGGTGGATCACTTCACAAATGCGTAAATATTATGGGAAGGCACACCGTCCATTTGTATTATATATATTTATATCTACCTCACTTCTATGCTTCTCTAGACTCTATATTTAACCTCGATGACTAATATTGTGTTTCCAAAGTCCTTATTAAATACAATTTCTGGAAGAAAGAGAAATCTATAGGGCTTACCATAACATAACATGAGTTGGCATGCAACGCAGAACTCATTTGTGGCTAGTTAGGTTCCTTACAAATGATTCATGTGAAATAAGAATATTCTAGAATTCATTAGAATTCATTACAATACAAATCAAAGAAGGAAAGGAGGTTGTGTTACTTTTGGTTCGAAGATACTAGTGAAATTTAGAGATATTAGCAAATAGTCAAAGAAGGCAAGAAGGTTATGTTATTTCTTTCATTCAGAGAGTTATCATTGAAGTAGGAGGTTCTACAAACTAAAATCAATGAATGAATTATTATTTTACCCTGACAGATAATTGAACACAACGAAGCTCTCAAGTTCACAATTCAAGCCACGAGACAAACATTTATATATATAATTTCTTTATGATTGTGATGATTATACTTTTCAAAAAAACATTAATTACAAATAAAAGGAATGAAACCACTATCATATATATATATATATAATCTAATAATGTTTACTCAACCGTAATATAGAAATTAAGGTTGAGAATTCAAGTATATAATTATTGATTATAAGGAAATAATTACCAAGATACGAATATAAGAAAGAATTCAACAATATTATTAATAATATTAACATTATTATTATTGTTGTTATTATTATTATTAATGTAAATATTTGATAATCGTGAACAAAAAAATATTACTTATTGTTCAATATTAACATTATCTTAGATATATAATAAATATATGTAATCATATTTGGTCCCGTGAGGTTCCGAGTTCAAGTCCTGGGTGAACAATGTAATCATATGTAAATATTGTATTAGCTTAAAGAAATGTTAAAATTAAAATTAACATTAATATTTTAATTTAACATTAATATTAACATGTTAATGTTAATATTAATATTAACATAAGCATTTTTAACATTAACATTATGATAAAACTCATCTACCCTCTTCAACCATGATTAACCATGACCATTGAATTGATCCCACACAACCACATTTACTAATGTGGTTGATATATGTAGATTAACCTCATTTTCCACCTTCCACCACATTAGTAAATATGTTTATGCTAGTTATGTATTCCTCATTTTCTAAATTGACAATAAAATTATTAAAATAAAATAATATTTTTACACATAACATAAATTATTACTATACATAAAACTAAATATTAATCCTAATTATTAAGTGGAGAGGGTCATTCTACAACTAGTAAGAGGGTGATGTGTAATTTTGTATGTTCTCAACATGGAGTTGACACATTCCCTCTTAAAATAAATATAAATGTCAATTATATATATTAAAAAAATGAATATGCTATGCATGTTTACTAAGTTGTCCATTTGAGGTAATATAATTTCATATCAAGATGTAAAGTAATTTGAAGAGAAAAAAACCTATGTGAGTAACATGTTAAAACCTTATACTTTTAATATTTCAACACTCGATTTAAGCCAGCATACATTCATCTTAAATCCAGATCTATCAAGTGCCGAGAGGGATAAAATATCTTGAGATACAAAACTATTTTGACAAAGAATTAAGAAAAATGTGGAGCATAGATATGCACTTCTCAATATTACGCATGAATTAAATAAGATTGCATTAGAGACATGAACAATAAATGCCTACAATGAGACTAAACTAAACTGGACTAACTGAAACTAAACTAGGACACTTGGATGGACGGTTTTTAAACTTAGAATGTCGTTGGAATTATATTCTCTAACAATCCCCCTTAATTACAACCACATAAAAAATTCAATTAAGATGTATGTTGGTCTATGTCTTAGCTAGACTTACAATTTTAAAAAAAATTGGTTGTAACTGCATTTACTTTTCTTCTTTTATTCTTCCGAATCTTGTAGCCTCTAAATTGTTTCAACTTTTTCTTCTTTTTGTATCCTTCAAAACTTAGTTTCTTCATTTTTTGATGCATGTCTTCCATTTTTCCAGGTTGTCTAAGCATGTCCTGGACTTATTCAAAAATCGGCTTGTATGTGGACTGTTGCCACATGTCATATTTTGTTGTGTGTTTTTCATTGTCAATCTACTACAACATAACATGAGAATAAAATTTTATCTCTACAAAACTCCAATACCTTAAAATTTCATTGATTTGTTCATCATGCATGTTGTCTTCAACATTCTTTTTGGCAGCTTCTATGTAGACCTCATCTGGACATGGCATTATAGGGCATGCCTCATGGAAATTTAATTCTTCTTCATAACTGTCCTATTTAACTGTACATTGAAAATCAATGATAAGTTTGAAAACATCTACAAAAAAACATTGGTTCTCTAACTTCTTCTCTGCAATGAGAGCTTTCTCATGTCATGCGTCCTTCTCTGCATCTGCCTCTATATTTGTTTTCCCTTTGTGGGTTTCCTTCTTTGCCTCTAACTCTATCTCTGTCTCTTCCACTTCTTTACTAACCCATGCTATTACAAACATGTTGTCTTCCACTTGGTTTTTAGACTCAAGTGGGCTTCTCTCATCGAATATCATCATGTCGATATGATGTTTTTGTTGCATCATCAACAACCATTCATTGTTATCCAATAATTCTTCATCAAACTTATCTTTAGAAAATTGAATTGTTCACTTCACCATAATATTGAATTCTCCAATGGAAGCTTCATTGTCATTAACAAGCTTTGTTTTTGGATTCACCAAATCGTCATCAACAAGCTTTGTTGTTGGAATCCCCAAGTTGTCACCAGTAAGATTAGTTGTTGGATTTACCAAATCTTCATCCACTTGTAGCTGTGGATAGTGGGATTCACAAGAATCTATGTGTTCATTTTCCTTTTCTTCTCCAAATTCTTCAAAAACATCATCCACTTGTGGTTGAGCATAGTGGGATTCAACAAACTTTTCAATGCTCCCCTTGCAAGAAAACACCTCTCAAGGGTATCCCAGACTTCCTTGTCTATCTTGACATCTGAAATGAGGGGAACAATGTTGTCATATATATATTATTTTATTAATTTTAATGAGAAGACATCCTTTTTCCTCTTCACTTCCAATTCTTTCAAAAAAACTTCATACATGTCATTTTTGCTTCAACTTTCTTGGCCCCTTGACTTTTCCCATTTATTGAGCACTGGCTCACTGTGGCTCAATAAGAAAATTGAATTACAAACATAGTGGATGCTTATAGTTGTTCCTTTACAGTGATTGCTTTTATGCTTGACTTCTACAAAATAGATGATTCTAAAAATTCTCTAAAATATGACTTTTTCACAAAATATTTCACACACCCCTCTTCAAAAATATTATAATACTCACAACTAATCTTAATAATACTCTTGGTTTTTTAATAGACCCTCTTAATCTTCAGTGGTCCCTTTTTTAAATAAGCCCTTTTGAAAATCAAATAAACCCCAACTCACGTAAGCCACTTTTTCTAACACCATGAAATGATTCTTCTCACCTCCTTTTTTTTGAGAAATTTTATCCTTTTGAAAAAGAAATCAATGAAATTCTCCTTTTTAAATTATACAAGCCTTTTCTTTGAAAATTCTATCTTATAAGAATTTGTAAATAACATTGTTCTTCATGCTTGTTTTTGTTAGTAAAAAATAAATCGAACACAAAAAAACTTTGGAGAACCTTTTCAACGACGACGTGGCGCTTTGAATTTTGCGACTCGTGCTCCCAATCAGATTCAGATTATGTGGGCTCTATCTATGTTGTGATCATTTTTATTAATAACATGAGGGGTAACACTTCATTCACCATTACAAGGCCTTTCTAGAGGGAAAGTAGGGAAATTAGCGTAAGTGAAGTGGCGTAATACGACTAGTTACGGCTGTATATCGTTTATTAACTCCATGCCTCGTGCTTGAAACTTGATTTTCTTAACTCATGATACTTGAGCTTTGATTTTCTTACCTCCGTTGTAAATTTGACTAAAGATGTCCAATGCACTTCCTATCACCTATTTTTTTAGTTTCATAAGTCTAGGTCAATGCACTCGCTCTGTGAGCATGGGTGCATTGGGCACTCAATTTTTTTTTTAAATAAAATCTCTGCTTTCTTATTCAGAACTAAATGTTTCTCTGTTGCTTCCTCCAAGGAGGGTTCTTCAAATTTTTTGGTCTCTACTGCTCTTTCTAGAGTCTTATCTGACCTAAAACTCTAAAACCATGAGAAAGAATGAAAAAAACAAACCATGACAAGGAATGAAAAAAAACGTGGAGCAGATATCACTTCGCAATATTAGAAATGAGTTAAATAGGATTATATTGGACACATGAAGAATAAATGACTACAATAAGACTGAAATAAACTATACTAACCGAAACTAAACTAGGACACTTGGATGGTTGGAATTAGATTCTAGATTCTCCTCTTTTAAAGTGAAAGGAGATTTGATCCCTCTCAACGCTTGATAGATCCAGGGTTAAGATGGATCTAGACTGATTTTTATATAAACATACCTAATTTCGGCTGGATCCATCTCTCCCCCACTCTCTCCTCAATCCTATAATTATAATACCTTTAGGTTATGGCCTTATTGGAACCATTTCACAATATAATGCTTTATGGATAATTGTCCTACATAGTTTATGCCATAATTTACGGATATAGTTTCAATATTCATGCATGATCTTTAGATATTTGTATAGTGATTTTTGTGGAAAGGGAGAGAAGCTAAAACACAAATTCACCCAAAACACATGAGCTGCAATTCTTCTATTAATCACACAAGACTTGATTCTTACAATGAACCCGGTGAAGGGTATTTAACCTTTTCCAACTAGCGACTTCCCTAAAATATCTTGACATGCAATCACACACTAAAATTCATCTATCACTTAACTCCACTTGATTCAACACTCCAACACTCAACACTCAACACTCAGTTAATTGAATCCCTTAGTTTAGCCAACTCCTCATTCGGGTGTAATTATCTTATTTTAACACTCCCCCTTAATTATGATCGCTAAACTAAGACATGACTCATAACAAATCAAACATGCTTACTGGTATATGTCTCAGCTAGGCTACAATACCCAAGTTTCTTCTATGAAACTCAAACACATCTTTTCTTAATGACTTAGTAAATATATCAACCTATTGATCGTTAGATTGACAAGGCTTCAAGTGAACTTCTCCATTGCTCACAAGTTATTTAATAAAGTGATATCTAGTATCAATATGCTTTCTCTTTTGATGAAACACACTATTCTTGGATAGTGCAATCGTTGAGGTGTTGTCACAATATATTCTTGTTGATCCTTGTTGTTTCTTCTTGAGTCCATCAAATACTGCTCTTAACAAGACTGCTTGACATGTTGTTGATGTTGCTGCTACATATTTTGCTTCTGCTCACAAAAGTGTCACAATGAACTGATTATTAGATGCCCATGAAATCACACCTGAACTAATATGGAATACAAAACCAAAAGTTCTCTTTCTATCACCCAAACTGACTGTAAAATCAATGTCTATGTACCTAATCAAATCCTTATTTCCTGTGCTTTCATACATTATGCCACAATCTCTAGTTCCTACCATGCATCTTAGAATTATTTTGCATGCACTCCAAAGTGTGTCTTTTGGAGTCTCCATAAATCTGGAAATCAAACTCAGTCCTTTCATGATATCGGTCTTGTAGTTGTGAGATACATGAGGTTTCCAACCAATCTTCTAAATAGAGTTGGATCGACATCTGATCCTTTATCATCCTTGCTTAAGTTTGTACTTGTTGCAACTAGTATAGGGACAAGTTTGCAATTTTCCATCCTTAATCTTTTCAACAAATCTTTGGCATATTTATTTTGACGAATAAAAATTCCTCGTTTAGATTGCTCAACTTCTATGCCAAGAAAATCTTTCATGAGACCAATATCTGTCATCTCAAATTATTTCATCATGGCTACTTTAAATTCATCTAACTCAAAATCACCTGTAAATATCATGACATCAACATATAAGCAAACAATCAAAATTTTTCCATGCTCATTTACCTTTGTGTACAAGGTAGTTTCAATGTTATTTCTACAAAATCCATTCTTAATCATATAGTTGTCGATTCTACTATACCAAGATCTAGGCGCTTGCTTCAGTCCATAGATTTCCTTCTTCAACCTGTAAACTTTATCTTCGTTACCTTCAACTTCATAACCTAGAGGCTGCTACACATAAATTTCTTCTTCTAGAATACTATTCAAGAAGGTTGATTTGACGTCCATTTAGTATACTTTCCACTTCTTTTGAGCTGATCTGGCTAAAACTGCTCCTACAATATCCAATCTGGCTACCGAAGCAAGTGTTTCTCCAAAATCTATTCCTAGCTGCTGCGAGAATCCTTCTACTACAAGACTTGCTTTAGATCTATCAATTTCACCTTTCTCATTCAACTTTTTCTTGTACACCCACTTTACACCAACGAGGATTTCATCCTTTGGCAAATCAATCAAATCCCATGTATCATTCTTTTCAATAGTTTCAATTTCTTCATCCATGGTTTGCACCCAATTTTCATCTACGATTGCTTCTTCAAATGAAGAAGGTTGGAATGATAACAATGAAAAATTCGAACTAACATCCAAATCATCATAAATACCTTTCAGACTTCTCATCTTTCTCCTACCATTGCTTGATTCATCACTTGATGGATTGCTGGGAGAATCTCGATCTGTTGATCTACTTGAAGATCCATGCTACTCAGAAAATCTTGAAGTCCTTGTTGGTGTGCCTTTGTTTGGTGTCTTCACTAGTGATTCTTATTGCTCCTTTTTTGCTAGATCATCTTCTTCCATCAGTAGCACTTGTGCATCAACTATTTTTTCTACAGTTTCATTCCATGACTCTTATTCTTTAAACACAACATATCTGCTAATTATGGTCTTCTTGGTGATAGGGTTATATAATTTGTATGCTTTGGATTTCTAACTATAGCCAGTAAATATACATTTTTCACTTTTATCATCAAATTTGCCTCTTCGCTTTTTAGGCACATGCGCATAAGCTACACATCCAAATACTCTGAGATGAGATATGTTGCAAGACATACTTGACCATGCTTGTTCTAGTAATCGATTCATCCCACTCTTTGTAGGAGATTTGTTGATCACATAAATAGAAAATGCAACTGCTTCTGCCCAATACTCATTAGATAAGTTTCTTCCTTTCAACATGCTTCTTACCATGTTCATAATTGTCTTGTTCTTTCTCTCTGCTACACCATTCTGCTACTGTGTGTACCTCATTGTAAATCGTCTTCTAATTCCATGTTGTTTGTAATAATCATGTAATGCCTTCAAGTCATATTCTTCACCATGATCTGACCTGAATACCTTGATCTGCTGATCACTTTGGTTTTCTGCTAAGGCTTTAAGTTCCTTGAATTTTTCAAAAGTTTCAGACTTCTTCTTCAAGAAGTAAACTCAATTCATTCTACTATAATCATCAATGAAAGTGAGGAAGTAACAACTTCCACCAATCGATTGTGTCCTCATAGGTCCACACAAGTCTGTATGCACTAGCTCAAGAGGTTCCTTTAGTTGGTATGCAACTCCCTTTGGAAAAATTTCACGGTGCTTCTTTTCCAAGATGCAACACTCACAAGTAATAGCAGGTTCTTTGATGGGAGGTAATCCTCTGACGATCTGTTTCTATTGCAACAATATTAAACCAAAAAAGTGCAAGTGTCCAAATTGAAAGTGCCATAACCAATAATCATCATAACATGCAACTATAAAATAACTGACCTGATCACTGTAATTCATAATTAGAGTTAAGACTCTGTTCCTCGTCATCTGCAACTTCATTATCAACTGGTTGCTTGGGGGCTTGTCAGAGATAACACATTCTTGCCCTTGAAAGATAGCTCTGTATCCTTTCTGTCAATTGACCAACACTTATCAAATTATGTTTAAGACCAGGAACATAATATACCTATGATATTTTCTTCGGCTCACCCCTACTTGGTTAGAATGTTGACAATTCCTTTTCCATCTACTTCCATAGTCTTGTCAGTCCCCAAATTTACCTCTGTTTTCATAGATTGATCGAAATTTGCAACCAAATACTTGTTTCATGTCCTGTGTTTACTACAACCACTTTCTAACAACCACACACTAGCAGAACGTTCATGCATGGTATGGCAAGCTAGGAACATGGAGTTAGTACTCTCTGTAGTGATATTAGCTCTCTAGTTCCCTTGATTAGCTATCTCCTTCCTGCAATAACGAGTATAGTGGCCAAATTTATTGCAATAATAACATCTCACCTTTTATTTGTCAAATATTTGATTATTGTTGAAGCTTTTGTAGTTTCTTCCACTTTCATGTTCATGCTCTTGTCGACCATCTCTCTGACCACCATATATTCTACCTTGTCCTCTGCCTCTCGATCTACTTCTGCCTCGACCTCTGCCTCTTGATATAGAAACTTGACTTTTGAAGGCGGTCTCTAAAGTGGAATCCTTATTTCTGTCTATCCTTGCCTCGTGTGATAGAAGTGATCCCATCAAATCATCCACTGTGAATGATGCCAAATCCTTGGCTTCTTCAATGGTTACTACAGCAACATCGAATTTGGTAGACAAAGATATGAGGACCTTCTCAACCACTGTTTGATCTTTATTTTTGTCCTTTGTCTCCTTTATCTGCAGACTTTCAAAATTTCTCCTAGTATTGTGCAACTTAATAATATTGACTTTGGCCATACCTTTATAGTTTGTCGCCAAAGTATCACATGCTTCCTTTGCTGAAGACGTGATCATAATCTTCTAGAACATTGCTCAATCCACTCCCTACTGGATGAGCTAGAATGCTTGTGCATTCTTTTTCTTGTCTTTTTTCCATTGTTCCCTCTCTACATTATTTAAAGCTTGTTCTATTGCTTCATCCTTAGGCTTTGAAAACCCAAGCTCGGCTTAATCTCAAACATCATGAGTCTGCAAAACAGTCGTCATCTTAATGACCCACACATCATAATCCTCCCCTGCGGTGGAAACTAAAGCTCAAAATTTAAGAAAGTCATCTTTCCTCAAAAGCTCTCATAAAAAAAACCCTCCATTTTTATTTTTTTATAAACTGTACAAAGCTCTCTAAAAAACCATTTCAATGAAACCCTATATTTTTATTGTTATAAAAAAACCATTTAAAAAAATTCAGTTTATAAAATTTCCAAACCTTTTATATATATATATATATATAAACCCTTTGTTTTTAATAAAGATTTTCCACTGAACGTATATAAACTCAACTAAACATATATAAATTATGGAAACTAAACTTTTCACATATTAACCTTTCGTACTTTGAAAGACGACCTTCGATCCAATCAAATAAAAAAAATATGCTTGTACGAATCCCTTTTAAAAAACGTTATGAGCAAATACGCATGTGCCACGAAGGCCTTCTGGCTTTGGTGCTTCGTGTTTAACGAGTTTCTGTCAACTATAAGGCACACGGCTCACACTGCGTGAAATAAGCATGCGCAAACTTCACGGTTTTATGTACTAAAAAAATGCAGCGCTATAAATTTTGTAACATTAAAAAAAAAAAATGGCTTTTTGTTTTTTTGGTTTTTTTCTGGCTTGGTAGGAACTATGGGTTTTATGATAATTCTTTAGCTCTCATATCAAGTTGTTAGAAATTTATAGAAGCTAAAATACAAATTCATCCAAAATACACGATTTGACTTTTCTATTGATCACACAAAACTTGATTCTTACTATGAAGCGAGTGAAGGGTATTTAACTTTTTCCAACTAGCAATTTGCCTAAAATATCTTGACATGCAATCACACAGTAAAATTAGTTTGTCACTTAACTCCACTTGACTTAACACTCCAACACTCATGAATCAACACTTAGTTAACTTACTCATGACTCTCGCACTTTAGCCAACTCCTCATGGGTAGTAATTAACTTATTTTAACATTTTTTATTATTAAGCTTTGTAGGAAATCATACAAAAATAAAATACTTAGAAAATAATTTATACTTAAATAACATATCTACCATCGATTATTTTCCACCATAATTTAAAGTCTTTTCATAAAAAATGGATAAGAATAAGATGTAAAAATATATTTACATGATTTACTTCCCATCATTATTTATGTTTTCTTAGGCATTTATGTAAGAGTGAAAATTGTGTTTTTTTATGCAATTATTTATGCTTGAGCAAATAATTTATTGATCCACTTCACATGTCAATTTATTAGTTTTGTCCAAGCAAAACTCTAAAATGATTGGTAAGATCAAGCTGCCCTTCCAAACAAAATTACAATATAATAAATTAGATTTTATTATTTTTATTATGTTTGCCCTTTTATTATTAATTGAATCAAGATTTATATGTTAACCTTTAATTTTTTATTAATTTTTAATTAAACTGACATATAAATATTAATCGTTAAACACTTAAGCTTAAAACAAAATATTCAATTTTTTAAGAATTTTATATTTTAATAAAATTTCCACTTCAAAATAAATAAAATATTTTAACTTTATTTATCTCAAATTTTACATTCTAAAACGAATTTGCACCTGCAAAAAAAGCCTTATCTCCATGGATAATGATCATAATACCCAAAAGCAGGATCAACTTCAACTAAGCAACGCTATCTAAATATAACGGCGAGATTTCGATCCACTTCTTCTACGCAATCTTGGTGGTATTGAGAAATATAAATCTGTATATCAATTTGAAAGAAGAGATAATAAAGATGATATAGGTGATGCTATATTCGTAGAGGATAATGGTTGGATAGATTCATTGCAGTCGACGCCCATCTGAACTCAATGTGTTGTCACCAACCAAGTTCAAAGGCCGACGAGTCTATTCCATTCGGATAACAACGTATTCCTCATGGCCTTGTCTAGATATGCGACGCTGATTTTTCGGGCCGCCACTTATATGATATATTAGTCATGCATATACACCTTTTCTACATATATTTGTAAACTATATCTCAAGATTAGATTTTAAGATTTGGAAGCATAATTTAATGCCAGAGTCTTTCTTACTTAGCGCTTACATTTGCGGTGGCCGTTGCCATTGAATTTTCTGGCCACTGCCATATATATATATCGTAAATTAGAGTTCAAGTTTTCGATGTATAGTTTGCCACGCACGCTGTCACTGATGGAGGACTTGCCTCTTATCATAATCCTGTCTTGGTTAGCTGTGAATTCTCTACGTTAACAGTATATAATCATCCTAACCGTCGACAGATTTTAGCAGTTCTCTCCAGCGAGAGAACCAGGGATATGCTCTGCAGTTGTAATTAACACATCGTGGCTATATCCTTTCAGTACTAGCTGCTGCTGTGCTGCTTATAATATGGTTTTGCTGTTAAAATAAGCGGGCGATTGTATCCACTGAATATGGTAGCTGCCTTGACCGTTGCAATCTGCATCCTGCAAATGGTTGCTTTGGTCATGACCTTTGCTGAAGCGATTCAAGGATTTCTGGTTGCCCACAACTAAGCAAGAAAGCGAATGGGAGTTCCTCCACCAGAATGGGATGTGAAGCGTACAACTTATGCGTGTACTTACTGAAGGGAAAGAAGAGGCAATTGCCTCCTCCAGCACTGGGAGAGTCATTTTGGAGACGACATATTAAGCAGGAGTCGCAGGTATTGGAACGCTCAAGAGTAGGAGGGGGATTATAAGCCCAGACTAAAAATGAATGGTGAATGGTGGATTGCAAAGTTCGGTATGGTCTCTCTCCAACATTGTTACAGCAGGACAGTAATTGTAAAACAAGAAATTGTCATCGCTGTAACATTTGATGACGGAGCATCAAGCATCAGTAGTTGTTCTGCACACAGTCTGAGTGTAGTGGCTTCAGTCCTTCCCAATTTTGCAGATATTATTTGCATAGTTATACAACTTGTTATCAACCCGTGCGCCAACCGCCTGCCTTGGGTTCCTACTGCTATGGTCACCCTTGAGTATGTTCTCTCAGAACAGAAGTTCCGAATGTTGACAACGAGATCACGACTTCAATCCTCTCGTCTTTCCTTTGCGTAAGTACGCGCATATCTTGTAATATTCGCATCCCATTTCAGTGGAGGGACTCCCACTTGTTTCCTTGCCTCGTTCTGTGGAACCAGAAATCCTTGAATCGTTTCGCCAAAGATCATGGCTGCAGCAACGATTTGGAGGTTACAAATTATTGCTGTTAATGTACTATTACAACCAGTAAACACAATTGCTTCTTTATTTTTATAAAGACAACAAAATCTTATGGTGGAGATATTGTGCACGGTGTTTATTTTGCTAATAAAATCTCACAAATTTAGACATTTTCCAAAGTAACCCACCTATTTATGATAAGTCGTTCGTTAATGTTGAAGTGGATGTTCAATTTAGTTAAATATTTACGCCGTAAGGCGTTCCTTCTGAGAAAGACATCCCTAAAATGTGACGTGTGCGATTTTGAGCCATTGATTCTGTGTGTTAGACCATTGGGGTGTTTTCTGCCGTCGATTTAATCTGTTTTTTTTCATAGAATGATTCAATCTATTTTTTTTCCACCAGCTGGAAGACAGAGAGGGAGGATCTAGCAATGGGCCCTGAAACGCAGGCCTCATGGGGATGAGACTCTTCGCAGTGACTGAACCGAAACTCTTCGCAGTAACTGAACCGAAACTCTTCGCAGTAACTGAACCGAAACGTGTCTTCGCAGTGATGAAACGTGTCTTTCTTCTTGGTTTCGTGTCTTTCTTCCTGCCTGAGGGCCGCGTAGCCAGCGCAGCCTTGTGCTGTTATATCACTATTTCTACTGTCTGCTTCACACATGGGATTTCTGCTCTTCTGGTTGCAAAATTCTTAGCGGTCAGTGTTTCTTGCCCTTCTTTCTTTATGCTTTCTGATTTATGTAAGCCATTCTTCCTCTTATGGTTTCTGATTTATTCTTTTAAAGCTGTTATGGTTTGATTTGTTCTTTGCTCTGCTTTCAGTAAGCCCTGTACTATGTTTTCTATATGTGCAAATAGCTTGAATCATGAAGACAATATGTACGTTTAACCAGTGGTGTCAGCCTCGCTGCAACCATTTTTTGTAATAGAATTTTACCAGTTTCTGCTAGAAAAAACAGTGCTTTAAATCTCAATCATGCAATCGGTGCATTGAATATAGGTCTGAGCACAGATCCATCTGCTGAGGTTGTTGAGCACCCTGTGCTCTACAATCCGGATGCACATGGAGGATCAATCAACAATTCCTTTGGATACAGTGCATTGGAATTAAATGACGAATTGGGTGGACGGAATAAAGACCTCAGCGCAGTCCCATCTAAACCCTGGTTTGATATGAGATTATTAGGTGCACTGATTATGGACCTTAACGCAAACCCATCTAAACCTCGCTTGGATATAAGTTACTGGATAAATTTAATATAGACGTTGGCATCTAAACACTGATCTGATCAGAGGTTGCGAAACTAAATGATGCATACCTCAATTTCACATAAATGGCCGATGCAACTGTAGATGGGTCGTTGCTTTAGTCTAGAGATTATTGCTGCTACAATCACTCTTTTTACAAATGTAACACAACAAATATCTTCACCATTCCTCTACAGCTCTGCTTTCAGTAAGCCCTCTACTATGTTTTCTATATGTGCAAATAGCTTGAATCATGAAGACAATATGTGTGTTTAACCAGTGGTGTCAGCCTCGCTGTAACCATTTTTTGTAATAGAATTTTACCAGTTTCTGCTAGAAAAAACAGTGCTTTAAATCTCAATCATGCAATCGGTGCATTGAATATAGGTCTCAGCACAAATCCATCTGCTGAGGTTGTTGAGCACCCTGTGCTCTACAATCCGGATGCACGTGGAGGATCAATCAACAATTCCTTTGGATATCAGTGCATTGGAATTAAATGACGAATTGGGGGGACAGTTTGTTCCTTTATACAAAAGATTGATATTACAAAGAGTTGAGAGCTGCATAAGAGCATCAGCCATAGGCCCCAAACCATTTTCATCAGCTGCAGATATATTGTCGGATTGTAGATTTTCCAATTCTTCATCTGCCACTACTGTGATGCATTGGAAGATTGCAAGCAACCTCTCTAGAGGGAAACTCCCTGGACCTTTAAGGAACTTTTCTTGCTCCTCATGTTCCTATCTCTCTGTGGATTTTACACTCCTATTCACAAACCAACAAAAGAGAGTATACAATAATTACTCCCAAAGTGATGGTTGGGATTGCATAATTATATGGAGGAAACGTTAACTTCTTGTTGCCATGAAATAGGAAAGAGGGCATAGTATTCAGATGAGCTGGAACTTCTAGATAAAAGAAATCAGATCCTTCCTTCTCTTGATATCGTTTTGCACACCTTTAGATTAGTCATCCATTGGTGATTCACCAACATTCATTTTAACTAATTCCATGAGCTTACTTCTCATTGAATCAAAAAAGTACAGTTTGGGCATAGTCTTGTACTATAAGCCTTGATCATTGTAAAAGTGGCATCTCTGTTTAGCTCGGAATTTTTTTGTTTATTTAGTTGTCTAATACCAATGATTCTATTTGCAGTTCTGAGACAATAGAGGAGAGTTATGTTCGCCTTCCCCTTCCAACCCCCTCAAAGTGCTTACTATCACTAAGTTAATTGTGTGCACACATCAAATACCAATGACTTATAATTTTTGCCACGACTGCAATTAATAGACTATTGTTCTTCAACATCACAAGCTGGTTGGAATTCACATCAAGTACAGGCTTTGAATTGCACATTTCAACAATCAATAAATTGTCTTTCTCCCACAAATTGAACTGATTTACTTCCTCTCTAGCAGGTGACTGAACAACACGTCTAGAAATGGTCCTTGTCAAGGTCATTATCACCGATAGAGATATTTTGACAAAGGAAATTTGACACTGCAGAATTCATCGCAAATTGGCAAACATTTCGTCCATTCTACAATCCTTGGCATCAACACCGCACACTATCTGATATTGAATCTGCCACAAATGATACCTCAACTATACATGAAACCAATCCAACAGACACCATGGAAATAAATGAATGGGAATTACTTTCCCAATTATACCCTACAAATGAGCTTCTCATAAATGACCTTGACATGCTTGGTCTTCGTGGCTTTGATGACACCCATAACTGGAATCATACCACTATCCCATTCGATCTACAAAATAGTGCAATACAATTCATTGAGAATAGCCGCTCCATCCACCGCATTCTTCAAACAAATCAACATATCCTGCTGACCCTTACTACATTGTCTCCAATGCAAATAAAAGCTATAAATATTATTTCTAATCATTTTGCTAGGAAGGATTATTTACCCGCTCTCAGAATTATAATACAAGGCACTGCTGGTACGGGAAAATCCCTCCTTATTAATTGCATCAAAGATATGCTCATACGCCTTGCAAGCCTGGAACCTTCGCCGATCATGCTCCTCGCCCCTACAGGGGTTGCTGCCTTCAACATACAAGCATCGACAATCCATTCTGCTTTGCACCTTCCTATAAAGGATCTTATGCCCTTAGAAGGTAATGCTCTTGCAAAATTCCAGGAAGAACTCAGGCATATAAGATACATACTAATCGATGAAATGAGCTTCATTGGGCCAAAGCTTCTCCGCCATATTGATGAACGTCTTCGCGAGGCATTTCCCCACCAAAGAAACACTCATTTCGGTGGCTGTTTCGTAATATTGGTTGGTGATCTCGGTCAGCTACCACCCGTCAAAGACATACCTCTATATGCAGGGACGAGCCACGGAAGCGCACTGTGGAACACCTTCAACAAAGTCATCACATAAGACACAATATTTCGTCAACAAGGCAATGACATCGCACAGGTTACTTTCAGGAACATTCTCCAGAACATTAGAGATGCACATCCAACAATCGACGACTACAACATACTCATGTCATGCACAGATTCCTTTTTATCAGAAGAAGAAATATGTTCATTCCATGATTCCATGCATCTATTTCCAACAAATGCTCAAACAATGGTCCATAATAAGCAAATGAAGAAATCTCGAAACACTCCTATCGCACGGTCCATTGCTGAAGATGACAACACATATTCCAATATTTCCTCTGAAGACGAGCAACTTGAGCGAATTGTATTACAATGCAATGGCAAAAAAGTTATGTTGACTTCCAACCTTTGGGTTTCAGCCCGACTTATTAATGGTTCCCTCGGAAAAATTGTAACCATCTTTTACAAAGATTCAACTGCACCACCCCAAATTCCAACATTTGTTGTCGTAGATTTCCCCAAATACATTGGGCCTCCTTGGGATGAAAGAAACCCCACTCACTTGCCTATTCTAGCAGTAAAAAGAAATGGTCGTACACAAATTCCACTTAAGATGGCTTGGGCTTTAACCATACATAAATCTCAAGGTATGAAACTTCCAAAAGCAACAATTGACATTGGAAAAACAGAACGTCAAGGTCTCACATTCACAACTATTTCAAGAGTGCCTTCTCTACAAGATCTTTAGATTAACCCCGCATTCAGTTTCGATCGTTACAGTAAAATGAAGGACAACAAAAACATTGCTCATAGAAAACACGCCGAAGAAATTCTCCGTTCAATGCCGCCCCTAGATAATTTGCTCCAACCCATACTTTGACTTCACCAAAAGGTTTTCTCCATTTATTTACCTCATTTTATTTCATAACATACTTTTCATATCTTTCAACAACAACCAACTTTAATCAATATTAGTAAATAAGCAAATATTTGAATGTATTTATATTATCTGTACATCTCATTCTAACCTTTTCTTTCTTTTGCAATAGGCCACATGGACTCAGGAATAACATACCTGCACAACTACAAGTCGCCTCGCAAGCAAAAAAACTGCATCTCCAGCTACGCATTAACCTCCAATTGTGTTCAATATGCCGTTATTGACCATGCATCTTCCACTAACAATATATAAATCCCCATAGCAAAGGTAACTTCATTTCCATTCATTCCATATTCATTTTAACACACTCACCTGCAAAGTATTACTAGTAAATTTCCGCAACTGATTTACATATTGCTAATTCTAACTAAATAACATTTTGCAGGTCCATTACTGCTTCTTCAGGTCTTCGCTACCTCCACCAATTTTTCATACAACTTCAAATATGGAATGACAAGCGCAATGTTCTTTAGACTATTATATTCCTTCTCGAACCTCTTTTGTTACAATTCACTGTTTGTATTTTCCATTTCAAACTTGAAAAAGGATGTTTCGAACCTCTTTTGTTACAATTCACTGTTTGTATTTTCCATTTCAAACTTGAAAAATGATGTTTCAAGATCAAATACCGTTTTCATGGTTTGTTTCTTCACAACTATTTGTGTTTTCCATTTCAAACTTTAAAAAGGATGTTACAATACACTAATTGTATTTTCCATTTCAAACTTTAAAAGAATGTTACAATACACTATTTGTATTTTCCATTTCACACTTAAAAAATGATGTTTCAACATCAAATACCATTTTCATAGTTTATGTCTTCACAACTATTTTTGTTTTCCATTTCAAACTTAAGAAGGGATGTTTCAAGATCAATACCATTTTGATAGTTTATGTCCTCACAACCAATTCATTGTCAATGGGTTTTAACATATTTTGTTGACAAAGTCAATTGATTTTAACGAATATAATACATGTTTTCAATATATCTTCATATTAATTTAATTTCCCATTTGAATAATGATTTCTTAACTAGCCCTTTCCAAATCAATATGGCTTCCCGGTTGTTGTTCGCATATTAATTTAATTTCCCATTTGAATATTGATTTCTTAAATAGCCCATTCCAAATCAATATGGTTGCCCGGTTGTTGTTCGCATGGATTCATTCATTTATCTTCACCTTTAACTCCACAATTTTTACCAACTACAAACAAAGGTCTCTAAACAAGTTCAATGCATATTTATGACTACTGCATTCCATTTCAATGGTTTTTGGCATGGCTTCCTCAAATTAAAACTTGAAATCATCGACCCTTTCTTTGAAAAAAGCCCAAAAAAGCCTATTCACATTTCAATATTCTTCCACACGCTATGCCTTACGGCGTCTTCTTTACAACATTGGGTGCAAATGCTATTATATTAGATAGTGTATACTCTGTTTCTTCCATTGAAGTTGAATCGAAGATTAAAGTATTTATGTTTTGACACACCAGTTTCTCCTTTATAAATTAAAAAAAAATGATCTGTTAATATATTGAAACCTATTATAGGTAAATCTCAGCTGCAAAGAATTAAGTGAACTTTATTCTTCTTATATTATTGTGACGTACAATAAATTAGGTGAACTTGTTTTTTCTTGTATTATTATGAAGTACATTAATCATTTTAGTTGAGGTAAAGGATTGTGTGAACAGCTATATAATACAAAGAATTAAGTGTATTTTATTCTTCCTGCATGCTTGTGAAGTACATTAATCATTTTAGTTGCCGTTAAGGATTGTGCGAACAACTATACACATGAAAAAGTAAATCCAACATTCCATTGAATCATGATCAAAATTGGAATAAGTAAATTCAACATATCACTAAATCGTTATCAAAATTGGCACACTCTACTAAATTTTTTTGCTATAAAACGCTTTCTCAAAAAAAAATGTTTCAATGCTTTTACAATTTTTAAGTCCTCTCACTTGAAAACCAATGTCTCTTGAAAATTTCTTTCTCTGCACTGGAGGTGTTCACTAATATTTTCGGTATGGATCCAACTACCTATAAAGCTATTCATATAAAAATTGTTACAACGACAAATTACAAATTTGGATTTTAAAATTCTATATCGGCTTCAATTTCTCATCTGGTCTTCTCTGCACTATTGAATGGTGCGTTTATGCGAGACTAACTAAATGGTATACGATAGACTAATAACAAGAATGGAATAGAGCATAATTTTCTAGTTAGCTTTTATAGGTTATATTGAATTAGATGAAATACTATTTATCCTTTGCGTATCAACGACTGCAACAGTTAACTAATGATATGTTATATATTTTAATGTGATATGTATATTAAGATTTTCTTTTATTTAAAAAATTGTAAAAAAAATGAATTTAAAAACTATTTACATTTAATATCTAGCATCTACCCTATACTGGGTTGTAGAGCACATCTCGATGCAATAACTATTAAAATTTTCATTAGACACAATATCAAGTAATCAACAAATACTTCAATTCATCATTTTGGCAAGAATGATCATTCCATTACACCACGGTCCATGTGCAATGGAATGATATACAAGCATGCAAGACAAACAACAAATGCAATAGCTACAAGATGAAAGTCAACATAGATACAAAGCATGCTAACTACACTTGAAATATTATTTCACTAGTCAAATATTCAATAATAAACACTAATAATTAAAAGCAACATTATATATTCTATTATAAAATTATTTGAATAGATAGTTAAGATAAATCTATTGGCTTACTGATAACAAAAGAAAAGTATATCAAGCATATCATTTTAGGATTGAGAAGCTACTCATATAAAGTGTACTCTCCCCAAGTCAGACCCTCATTCTTATTGGCAACAAAGTATGAATAACCTGCATTGGTGCTAGATTGTCTCCCAAACAACCCGTTGAGATTTGGCCCTATGACAAACCCTATTGAAGTCAACACACGAACATGCTTGCATATTCAAACTTGTAAGAAATAAAAATGAAGTAAAGGGAGAATTCCCCCTTATAGTTTAGATAAAGGTGTTGTGTACAAAGGCCACAATTTCAATTGGACAATGAATTTCTTGCTGCAATTTGGTGAAAAATATTTACAAAATCTTATTCTCAGCATGTTTAAACCATTTTTTGGATGGCAGAAGTGGATTTATCACCATAAAAAAACCCCTGGGACACCAAAAATCCTAATACTTGACAACTATAAACCGAATATTCAAAAGTTTCTATTGGATTTCCACAAAATCTTATAAAAAATTTGATTGTTTTTTGAGTAAAAATGTGGCCTATTTATACTATGCGTTTGATAAACCTTAAAGTAATCCACATTGTCTAGAACAGACCCTAACGTTGATGGATAATTGATAGAAAATTAAGGTGAATATATTAATCAATGGACATATCACAAGGAGAATTGATTGAAACTCTACATTTGTGGCACTAACCTCAACGTAATACTAAGGGAAAATTTACCTGCACCCTTGACCTAATCTGGTACGTAGAATCAAGTACAAACCATAATACTAGCGAATGATCAATTGGGTGAATTTATGAAATAAATAAAATAATGTAAACCTCACACTCCTGAGCTTAACCATCATATAACAATGGTATTATGCATAGAAGCAAACCTTATCTCTAGTATATTAAATTGTACATATATACATGAGCTAAAGTATTTGAGAAATGGACAGTAGGGATTGGGATATATTCTTGTATACTGTTTTTATCTCCAACTCCCTTATCCACTATATGGCACTATGCAAAATTGGTGTCAAATATCTTCTATCTGGGCTTTGTGTCTCCAATAAGAGCCTCTGTGAATTTCACAATTGATGGAAGTTGTAATTGTGATGAAATAACGGTGGATCACTTCACAAATGCGTAAATATTATGGGAAGGCACACCGTCCATTTGTATTATATATATTTATATCTACCTCACTTCTATGCTTCTCTAGACTCTATATTTAACCTCGATGACTAATATTGTGTTTCCAAAGTCCTTATTAAATACAATTTCTGGAAGAAAGAGAAATCTATAGGGCTTACCATAACATAACATGAGTTGGCATGCAACGCAGAACTCATTTGTGGCTAGTTAGGTGCCTTACAAATGATTCATGTGAAATAAGAATATTCTAGAATTTATTACAATACAAATCAAAGAAGGAAAGGAGGTTGTGTTACTTTTGGTTCGAAGATACTAGTGAAATTTAGAGATATTAGCAAATAGTCAAAGAAGGCAAGAAGGTTATGTTATTTCTTTCATTCAGAGAGTTATCATTGAAGTAGGAGGTTCTACAAACTAAAATCAATGAATGAATTATTATTTTACCCTGACAGATAATTGAACACAACGAACCTCTCAAGTTCACAATTCAAGCCACGAGACAAACATTTATATATATAATTTCTTTATGATTGTGATGATTACACTTTTCAAAAAAACATTAATTACAAATAAAATGAATGAAACCGCTATCATATATCATATATCAATCTAATAATGTTTACTCAATCGTAAGATAGAAATTAAGGTTGAGAATTCAAGTATATAATTATTGATTATAAGGAAATAATTACCGAGATACGAATATAAGAAAGAATTCAACAATATTATTAATAATATTAACATTATTATTATTGTTGTTATTATTATTATTAATGTAAATATTTGATAATCGTGAACAAAAAAATATTACTTATTGTTCAATATTAACATTATCTTAGATATATAATAAATATATGTAATCATATTTGGTCCCGTGAGGTTCCGAGTTCAAGTCCTGGGTGAACAATGTAATCATATGTAAATATTGTATTAGCTTAAAGAAATGTTAAAATTAAAATTAACATTAATATTTTAATTTAACATTAATATTAACATGTTAATGTTAATATTAATATTAACATAAGCATTTTTAACATTAACATTATGATAAAACTCATCTACCCTCTTCAACCATGATTAACCATGACCATTGAATTGATCCCACACAACCACATTTACTAATGTGGTTGATATATGTAGATTAACCTCATTTTCCACCTTCCACCACATTAGTAAATATGTTTATGCTAGTTATGTATTCCTCATTTTCTAAATTGACAATAAAATTATTAAAATAAAATAATATTTTTACACATAACATAAATTATTACTATACATAAAACTAAATATTAATCCTAATTATTAAGTGGAGAGGGTCATTCTACAACTAGTAAGAGGGTGATGTGTAATTTTGTATGTTCTCAACATGGAGTTGACACATTCCCTCTTAAAATAAATATAAATGTCAATTATATATATTAAAAAAATGAATATGCTATGCATGTTTACTATGTTGTCCATTTGAGGTAATATAATTTCATATCAAGATGTAAAGTAATTTGAAGAGAAAAAAACCTATGTGAGTAACATGTTAAAACCTTATACTTTTAATATTTCAACACTCGATTTAAGCCAGCATACATTCATCTTAAATCCAGATCTATCAAGTGCCGAGAGGGATAAAATATCTTGAGATACAAAACTATTTTGACAAAGAATTAAGAAAAATGTGGAGCATAGATATGCACTTCTCAATATTACGCATGAATTAAATAAGATTGCATTAGAGACATGAACAATAAATGCCTACAATGAGACTAAACTAAACTAGACTAACTGAAACTAAACTAGGACACTTGGATGGACGGTTTTTAAACTTAGAATGTCGTTGGAATTATATTCTCCAACAATCCCCCTTAATTACAACCACATAAAAAATTCAATTAAGATGTATGCTGGTCTATGTCTTAGCTAGACTTACAATTTTAAAAAAAATTGGTTGTAACTGCATTTACTTTTCTTCTTTTATTCTTCCGAATCTTGTAGCCTCTAAATTGTTTCAACTTTTTCTTCTTTTTGTATCCTTCAAAACTTAGTTTCTTCATTTTTTGATGCATGTCTTCCATTTTTCCAGGTTGTCTAAGCATGTCCTGGACTTATTCAAAAATCGGCTTGTATGTGGACTGTTGCCACATGTCATATTTTGTTGTGTGTTTTTCATCTTCAATCTACTACAACATAACATGAGAATAAAATTTTATCTCTACAAAACTCCAATACCTTAAAATTTCATTGATTTGTTCATCATGCATGTTGTCTTCAACATTCTTTTTGGCAGCTTCTATGTGGACCTCATCTGGACATGGCATTATAGGGCATGCCTCATGGAAATTTAATTCTTCTTCATAACTGTCCTATTTACCTGTACATTGAAAATCAATGATAAGTTTGAAAACATCTACAGAAACACATTGGTTCTCTAACTTCTTCTCTGCAATGAGAGCTTTCTCATGTCATGCGTCCTTCTCTACATCTGCCTCTATATTTGTTTTCCCTTTGTGGGTTTCCTTCTTTGCCTCTAACTCTATCTCTGTCTCTTCCACTTCTTTACTAACCCATGCTATTACAAACATGTTGTCTTCCACTTGGTTTTTAGACTCAAGTGGGCTTCTCTCATCGAATAGCATCATGTCGATATGATGTTTTTGTTGCATCATCAACAACCATTCATTCTTATCCAATAATTCTTCATCAAACTTATCTTTAGAAAATTGAATTGTTCACTTCACCATAATATTGAATTCTCCAATGGAAGCTTCATTGTCATTAACAAGCTTTGTTTTTGGATTCACCAAATCGTCATCAACAAGCTTTGTTGTTGGAATCCCCAAGTTGTCACCAGTAAGATTAGTTGTTGGATTTACCAAATCTTCATCCACTTGTAGCTGTGGATAGTGGGATTCACAAGAATCTATGTGTTCATTTTCCTTTTCTTCTCCAAATTCTTCAAAAACATCATCCACTTGTGGTTGAGCATAGTGGGATTCAACAAACGTTTCAGTGCTCCCCTTGCAAGAAAACACCTCTCAAGGGTATCCCAGACTTCCTTGTCTATCTAGACATCTGAAATGAGGGGAAAAATGTTGTCATATATATATATATATATATATATATATATATATATTATTTTATTAATTTTAATGAGAAGACATCATTTTGCCTCTTCACTTCCAATTCTTTCAAAACAACTTCATACATGTCATTTTTACTTCAACTTTCTTGGCCCCTTGACTTTTCCCATTTATTGAGCACTGGCTCACTGTGGCTCAATAAGAAAATTGAGTTACAAACATAGTGGATGCTTATAGTTGTTCCTTTACAGTGATTGCTTTTATGCTTGACTTCTACAAAATAGATGGTTCTAAAAATTCTCTAAAATATGACTTTTTCAAAAAATATTTCACACACCCCTCTTCAAAAATATTATAATACTCACAACTAATCTTAATAATACTCTTGGTTTTTTAATAGACCCTATTAATCTCCAGTGGTCCCTTTTTTAACTAAGCCCTTTTGAAAATCAAATAAACCCCAACTCACGTAAGCCACTTTTTCTAACACCATGAAATGATTCTTCTCACCTCCTTTTTTTTGAGAAATTTTATCCTCTTGAAAAAGAAATCAATGAAATTCTCCTTTTTAAATTATACACGCCTTTTCTTTGAAAATTCTATCTTATAAGAATTTGTAAATAACATTGTTCTTCATGCTTGTTTTTGTTAGTAAAAAATAAATCGAACACAAAAAAACTTTGGAGAACCCTTTCAACGACGACGTGGCGCTTTGAATTTTGCGACTCGTGCTCCCAATCAGATTCAGATTATGTGGGCTCTATCTATGTTGTGATCATTTTTATTAATAACATGAGGGGTAACACTTCATTCACCATTACAAGGCCTTTCTAGAGGGAAAGTAGGGAAATTAGCGTAAGTGAAGTGGCGTAATACGACTAGTTACAGCTGTATATCGTTTATTAACTCCATGCCTCGTGCTTGAAACTTGATTTTCTTAACTCATGGTCCTTGAGCTTTGATTTTCTTACCTCCGATGTAAATTTGACTAAAGATGTCCAATGCACTTCCTGTCACCTATTTTTTTAGTTTCATAAGTCTAGGTCAATGCACTCGCTCTGTGAGCATGGGTGCATTGGGCACTCAATTTTTTTTTTAAATAAAATCTCTGCTTTCTTATTCAGAACTAAATGTTTCTCTGTTGCTTCCTCCAAGGAGGGTTCTTCAAATTTTTTGGTCTCTACTGCTCTTTCTAGAGTCTTATGTGACCTAAAACTCTAAAACCATGAGAAAGAATGAAAAAAACAAACCATGACAAGGAATGAAAAAAAACGTGGAGCAGATATCACTTCTCAATATTAGAAATGAGTTAAATAGGATTATATTGGACACATGAAGAATAAATGACTACAATAAGACTGAAATAAACTATACTAACCGAAACTAAACTAGGATACTTGGATGGTTGGAATTAGATTCTAGATTCCCCTCTTTTAAAGTGAAAGGAGATTTGATCCCTCTCAACGCTTGATAGATCCAGGGTTAAGATGGATCTAGACTGATTTTTATATAAACATACCTAATTTCGGTTGGATCCATCTCTCCCCCACTCTCTCCTCAATCCTATAATTATAATACCTTTAGGTTATGGCCTTATTGGAACCATTTCACAATATAATGCTTTATGGATAATTGTCCTACATAGTTTATGCCATAATTTACGGATATAGTTTCAATATTCATGCATGATCTTTAGATATTTGTATAGTGATTTTTGTGGAAAGGGAGAGAAGCTAAAACACAAATTCACCCAAAACACATGAGCTGCAATTCTTCTATTAATCACACAAGACTTGATTCTTACAATGAACCCGGTGAAGGGTATTTAACCTTTTCCAACTAGCGACTTCCCTAAAATATCTTGACATGCAATCACACACTAAAATTCATCTATCACTTAACTCCACTTGATTCAACACTCCAACACTCATCACTCAACACTCAGTTAATTGAATCCCTTAGTTTAGCCAACTCCTCATGCGGGTGTAATTATCTTATTTTAACACTCCCCCTTAATTATGATCGCTAAACTAAGACATGACTCATAACAAATCAAACATGCTTACTGGTATATGTCTCAGCTAGGCTTACAACACCCAAGTTTCTTCTATGAAACTCAAACACATCTTTTCTTAATATCTTAGTAAATATATCAACCTATTGATCGTTAGATTGACAAGGCTTCAAGTGAACTTCTCCATTGCTCACAAGTTATTTAATAAAGTGATATCTAGTATCAATATGCTTTCTCTTTTGATGAAACACACTATTCTTGGATAGTGCAATCGTTGAGGTGTTGTCACAATATATTCTTGTTGATCCTTGTTGTTTCTTCTTGAGTCCATCAAATACTCCTCTTAACAAGACTGCTTGACATGTTGTTGATGTTGCTGCTACATATTCTGCTTCTGCTGACGAAAGTGTCACAATGCACTGATTATTAGATGCCCATGAAATCACACCTGAACTAATATGGAACACAAAACCAGAAGTTCTCTTTCTATCACCCAAACTGACTGCAAAATCACTGTCTATGTACCTAATCAAATCCTTATTTTCTGTGCTTTCATACATTATGCCACAATCTCTAGTTCCTACCATGCATCTTAGAATTATTTTTCATGCACTCCAAAGTGTGTCTTTTGGAGTCTCCATAAATCTGGAAATCAAACTCAGTCCTTTCATGATATCGGTCTTGTAGTTGTGAGATACATGAGGTTGCCAACCAATCTTCTGAATAGAGTTGGATTGACATCTGATCCTTTATCATCCTTGCTTAAGTTTGTACTTGTTGCAACTAGTATAGGGACAAGTTTGCAATTTTCCATCCTGAATCTTTTCAACAAATCTTTGGCATATTTATTTTGACAAATAAAAATTCCTCGTTTAGATTGCTCAACTTCTATGCCAAGAAAATCTTTCATGAGACCAATATCTGTCATCTCAAATTATTTCATCATGGCTACTTTAAATTCATCTAACTCAAAATCACCTGTAAATATCATGACATCAACATATAAGCAAACAATCAAAATTTTTCCATGCTCATTTACCTTTGTGTACAAGGTAGTTTCAATGTTATTTCTACAAAATCCATTCTTAATCATATAGTTGTCGATTCTACTATACCAAGCTCTAGGCGCTTGCTTCAGTCCATAGATTTCCTTCTTCAACCTGTAAACTTTATCTTCATTACCTTCAACTTCATAACCTAGAGGCTGCTACACATAAATTTCTTCTTCTAGAATACTATTCAAGAAGGTTGATTTGACATCCATTTAGTATACTTTCCACTTCTTTTGAGCTGATCTGGCTAAAACTGCTCTTACAATATCCAATCTGGCTACCGAAGCAAGTGTTTCTCCAAAATCTATTCCTAGCTGCTGCGAGAATCCTTCTACTACAAGACTTGCTTTAGATCTATCAATTTCACCTTTTTCATTCAACTTTTTCTTGTACACCCACTTTACACCAACGAGGATTTCATCCTTTGGCAAATCAATCAAATCCCATGTATCATTCTTTTCAATAGTTTCAATTTCTTCATCCATGGTTTGCACCCAATTTTCATCTACGATTGCTTCTTCAAATGAAGAAGGTTGGAATGATAACAATGAAAAATTTGAACTAACATCCAAATCATCATAAATATCTTCCAGACTTCTCATCTTTCTCCTACCATTGCTTGATTCATCACTTGATGGATTGCTGGGAGAATCTCGATCTGTTGATCTACTTGAAGATCCATGCTACTCAGAAAATCTTGAAGTCCTTGTTGTTGTGCCTTTGTTTGGTGTCTTCACTAGTGATTCTTATTGCTCCTTTTTTGCTAGATCATCTTCTTCCATCAGTAGCACTTGTGCATCAACTATTTTTTCTACAGTTTCATTCCATGACTCTTGTTCTTTAAACACAACATCTCTGCTAATTATGGTCTTCTTGGTGATAGGGTTATATAATTTGTAAGCTTTGGATTTCTAACTATAGCCAGTAAATATACATTTTTCACTTTTATCATCAAATTTGCCTCTTCGCTCTTTAGGCACATGCGCATAAGCTACACATCCAAATACTCTGAGATGAGATATGTTGCAAGACATACTTGACCATGCTTGTTCTAGTACTCTATTCATCCCACTCTTTGTAGGAGATTTGTTGATCACATAAATAGAAAATGCAACTGCTTCTGCCCAATACTCATTAGATAAGTTTCTTCCTTTCAACATGCTTCTTACCATGTTCATAATTGTCTTTTTCTTTCTCTCTGCTACACCATTCTGCTACTGTGTGTACCTCATTGTAAATCGTCTTCTAATTCCATGTTGTTTGTAATAATCATGTAATGCCTTCAATTCATATTCTTCACCATGATCTAACCTGAATACCTTGATCTGCTGATCACTTTGGTTTTCTGCTAAGGCTTTAAGTTCCTTGAATTTTTCAAAAGTTTCAGACTTCTGCTTCAAGAAGTAAACTCAATTCATTCTACTATAATCATCAATGAAAGTGAGGAAGTAACAACTTCCACCAATCGATTGTGTCCTCATAGGTCCACACAAGTCTGTATGCACTAGCTCAAGAGGTTCCTTTAGTCGGTATGCAACTCCCTTTGGAAAAATTTCACGGTGCTTCTTTTCCAAGATGCAACACTCACAAGTAATAGCAGGTTCTTTGATGGGAGGTAATCCTCTGACGATCTGTTTCTATTGCAACAATATTAAACCAAAAAAGTGCAAGTCTCCAAATTGAAAGTGCCATAACCAATAATCATCATAACATGCAACTATAAAATAACTGACCTGATCACTGTAATTCATAATTAGAGTTAAGACTCTGTTCCTCGTCATCTGCACCTTCATTATCAACTGGTTGCTTGGGGGCTTGTCAGAGATAACACATTCTTGCCCTTGAAAGATAGCTCTGTATCCTTTCTGCGTCAATTGACCAACACTTATCAAATTATGTTTAAGACCAGGAACATAATATACCTATGATATTTTCTTCGGCTCACCCCTACTTGGTTAGAATGTTGACAATTCCTTTTCCATCTACTTCCATAGTCTTGTCAGTCCCCAAATTTACCTCTGTTTTCATAGATTGATCGAAATTTGCAACCAAATACTTGTTTCATGTCCTGTGTTTACTACAACCACTTTCTAACAACCACACACTAGCAGAACGTTCATGCATGGTATGGCAAGCTAGGAACATGGAGTTAGTACTCTCTGTAGTGATATTAGCTCTCTAGTTCCCTTGATTAGCTATCTCCTTCCTGCAATAATGAGTATAGTGGCCAAATTTATTGCAATAATAACATCTCACCTTTTATTTGTCAAATATTTGATTATTGTTGAAGCTTTTGTAGTTGCTTCCACTTTCATGTTCATGCTCTTGTCGACCATCTCTCTGACCACCATATATTCTACCTTGTCCTCTGCCTCTTGATCTACTTCTGCCTCGACCTCTGCCTCTTGATATAGAAACTTGACTTTTGAAGGCGGTCTCTAAAGTGGAATCCTTATTTCTGTCTATCCTTGCCTCGTGTGATAGAAGTGATCCCATCAAATCATCCACTGTGAATGATGCCAAATCCTTGGCTTCTTCAATGGTTACTACAACAACATCGAATTTGGTAGACAAAGATATGAGGACCTTCTCAACCACTGTTTGATCTTTATTTTTGTCCTTTGTCTCCTTTATCTGCAGACATTCAAAATCTCTCCTAGTATTGTGCAACTTAATAATATTGACTTTGGCCATACCTTTATAGTTTGTTGCCAAAGTATCACATGCTTCCTTTGCTGAAGACGTGATCATAATCTTCTAGAACATTGCTCAATCCACTCCCTACTGGATGAGCTAGAATGCTTGTGCATTCTTTTTCTTGTCTTTTTTCCATTGTTCCCTCTCTACATTATTTAAAGCTTGTTCTATTGCTTCATCCTTAGGCTTTGAAAACCCAAGCTGGGCTTAATCTCAAACATCATGAGTCTGCAAAATAGTCGCCATCTTAATGACCCACACATCATAATCCTCCCCTGCGGTGGAAACTAAAGCTCAAAATTTAAGAAAGTCATCTTTCCTCAAAAGCTCTCATAAAAAAAACCCTCCATTTTTATTTTTTTATAAGCTTTACAAAGCTCTCTAAAAAAACCATTTCAATGAAACCCTAAATTTTTATTGTTATAAAAAAACCATTTAAAAAAATTCAGTTTATAAAATTTCCAAACCTTATATATATATAAACCCTTTGTTTTTAATAAAGATTTTCCACTGAACGTATATAAACTCAACTAAACATATATAAATTATGGAAACTAAACTTTTCACATATTAACCTTTCGTACTTTGAAAGACGACCTTCGATCCAATCAAATAAAAAAAATATGCTTGTACGAATCCCTTTTAAAAAACGTTATGAGCAAATACGCATGTGCCACGAAGGCCTTCTGGCTTTGGTGCTTCGTGTTTAACGAGTTTCTGTCAACTACTATTAATGCACACGGCTCACACTGCGTGAAATAAGCATGCGCAAACTGCACGGTTTTATGTACTAAAAAAATGCAGCGCTATAAATTTTGTAACACAATTAAAAAAAAAAAAATGGCTTTTTGTTTTTGTTGGTTTTTTTCTGGCTTGGTAGGAACTATGGGTTTTATGATAATTCTTTAGCTCTGATATCAAGTGGTTAGAAATTTATAGAAGCTAAAATACAAATTCATCCAAAATACATGACTTGACTCTTCTATTGATCACACAAAACTTGATTCTTACTATGAAGGGAGTGAAGGGTATTTAACTTTTTCCAACTAGCAATTTGCCTAAAATATCTTGACATGCAATCACACAGTAAAATTCGTTTGTCACTTAACTCCACTTGACTTAACACTCCAACACTCATGACTCAACACTTAGTTAACTTACTCATGACTCTCCCACTTTAGCCAACTCCTCATGGGTAGTAATTAACTTATTTTAACATTTTTTATTATTAAGCTTTGTAGGAAATCATACAAAAATAAAATACTTAGAAAATAATTTATACTTAAATAACATATCTACCATCGATTATTTTCCACCATAATTTAAAGTCTTTTCATAAAAAAATGGATAAGAATAAGATGTAAAAATATATTTACATGATTTACTTCCCATCATTATTTATGTTTTCTTAGGCATTTATGTAAGAGTGAAAATTGTGTTTTTTTATGCAATTATTTATGCTTGAGCAAATAATTTATTGATCCACTTCACATGTCAATTTATTAGTTTTGTCCAAGCAAAACTCTAAAATGATTGGTAAGGTCAAGCTGCCCTACCAAACAAAATTACAATATAATAAATTAGATTTTATTATTTTTATTATGTTTGCCCTTTTATTATTAATTGAATCAAGATTTATATGTTAACCTTTAATTTTTTATTAATTTTTAATTAAACTGACATATAAATATTAATCGTTAAACACTTAAGCTTAAAACAAAATATTCAATTCTTTAAGAATTTTATATTTTAATAAAATTTCCACTTCAAAATAAATAAAATATTTTAACTTTATTTATCTCAAATTTTACATTCTCAAACGAATTTGCACCTGCAAAAAAACCCTTATCTCCATGGATAATGATCATAATACCCAAAAGCAGGATCAACTTCAACTAAGCAACGCTATCTAAATATAACGGCGAGATTTCGATCCACTTCTTCTACGCAATCTTGGTGGTGTTGAGAAATATAAATCTGTATATCAATTTGAAAGAAGAGATAATAAAGATGATATAGGTGATGCTATATTCGTAGAGGATAATGGTTGGATAGATTCATTGCAGTCGACGCCCATCTGAACTCAATGTGTTGTCACCAACCAAGTTCAAAGGCCGACGAGTCTATTCCATTCGGATAACAACGTATTCCTCATGGCCTTGTCTAGATATGCGACGCTGATTTTTCGGGCCGCCACTTATATGATATATTAGTCATGCATATACACCTTTTCTACATATATTTGTAAACTATATGTCAAGATTAGATTTTAAGATTTGGAAGCATAATTTAATGCCAGAGTCTTTCTTACTTAGCGCTTACATTTGCGGTGGCCGTTGCCATTGAATTTTCTGGCCACTGCCATATATATATATCGTAAATTAGAGTTCAAGTTTTCGATGTATAGTTTGCCACGCACGCTGTCACTGATGGAGGACTTGCCTCTTATCATAATCCTGTCTTGGTTAGCTGTGAATTCTCTACGTTAACAGTATATAATCATCCTAACCGTCGACAGATTTTAGCAGTTCTCTCCAGCGAGAGAACCAGGGATATGCTCTGCAGTTGTAATTAACACATCGTGGCTATATCCTTTCAGTACTAGCTGTTGGGTATTTTTCAATGGAGAAATACCAAAACCAATTATGAAAATACCACAGAGCCAAAGCTCTGTTTCATTTCTTCCAGGACCTTTGCACAGCGAAGCTAATAAAACCAAATGACTCATAACAGTCCATTACACAGCATAAAAACATTTCTATTGCTTAAAATATAAAGCCTCATACAAACATTCATGCTCTTTGCTGAGAGGGATTCACCAAAGACAATATTAAACAAAAACTCTGTTTTCACCCTGAGAAATTACTGAGCTGGGTTTACTGCTGTAAATCCCCTTTTACATTCACTGCAGTGAAAAACACTTTACTGCTGTGAAATAAAATTTACATATGCATACAAATACGCTCCACCATTTTCCTTATGCACTGTTGTGCAAAACCACACATGGTTTATCGCTTTCACTGCACCTTCGTTTTACAATGCTCCACACAAAAAGATTTCAACCCACAAGCTCTTTTCATTTGGCTCACTCTATACTCTTTCGCTGCTGCGCTATTACATATCTCCCATAATACAATGTTAACTCAAAAAAAATATATACGCTCCACAGTTTTTTTTTATATGCACTGTTGTGCAATCATTCTTTGCTTTCCGTTGCTTCTCTGGTTTTTAATGGGCAACACATATAAAAAAAAACGCACTCACATCGTGCGCAGCAACCATGCCCATAAAACTTCCTTTTGCTTGCAGGCACAACACCCATGAAGACTGCAGCACGCACTTACTAAAAACTCCACATCGTATACTTTTATGACAACGTATATATATAAAAATATATATAAAACATATAAAAAAAATGACGTATATCATATGGGACACAGGCCCATAACCAAAATTAAAAGTCTCTACCAAAAACTACGAAAGTCATTAAAAGCATTTAATTCCCTTCTCGGCGGTCAACAGGAATCCTCACACGCCACGCAAACTATTGATTTGCTGCAGGCTCGTGCACCTTCAAGAGATCGATGGCTGACAACACGCAAGGAGATCGGACGGCTGGAGTGGATATCGGAAGGCAGTTTGCTGCCCAACTTTAACGCCTGAGAAAATGACGTTGCGTTACGTCAGTGGTAAACCACGTGTCAGCTCCATATTTTCTCGGAGCTCCTTGCCGGATTATTCCTTCATCGGAAAGCTGGTCCGAGAAGTTCCAGGCGGGTAGCTTAACGTTTTCTGGCGATGTTGCCGCTGCGTTGAAATTACGATTTCAACACTCCCCTTTAATTTCAACAGCTGGGCATTCGGTCATACCCAGACTCTTCCTCACATCGAGGGATTCACCAACTGCTTCTGATGCAGTTCCACAAACAATCAAAGTTGTCTTCCTCTTAATAGAGGGATTAACCTGAAACTGTGCTTAAGAGCACCTTCCTCATGACAGAGGGATTCACCTGTGACTATGCTGAAAAGCATCATCCTCTTGATAGAGGGATTTACCACACTATGCTGAAAAGCATCTTCCTCTTGACTGAGGGATTCACCATGACACTGTGCTGAAAAGCACCTTCCTCTTTAATAGAGGGTTTCACCAAATGACTGTGCTGAAAAGCACCTTCCTCATTAACAGAGGGATTACAAACAGACACTGCTTTACATGCAGTTTCAAAAACAAACAATCATTGCACTGCTGTGTGTGCAAACTCATTACATTGTTCTTTTATGCTGCTGCATATTCTCTGCTGCACTGTTGTGCCATCTTCTTTACTGTGTCTATCCCACACTGCTGTGTCTACACTTGCACTGCTTGTGCACTTTTCAAAGACAAAATACTCTGTCTTTTCTGGAACAATTACACTGTCCCAACTTACAAATTTACACTGCTGTGTGTAAACATTTCTTACACTCACTGCTGTTGCATATATTGCATTTCAACTCAATGAACAACAAATTCATTACATTTACCTTTACTGCTGTAAGGAAAATTTCTTTTGCATGTGCTGCTGTTCAAAACTTCTTGCTGCTGCATTTTTCACATTTGCATTGCTGTGTGCTTCTCCTTCTTGCCATCATGCTGCTGTCCATAACTTCTTGCTGCTGCATTTTTCATATTCACTGCTGTCCATACCCATAACCATAGACTGTCATCCCTGGGTTTTTATTTGCTGCTGCGTTGCCTCTGCAATTTGCACTGTCGCTGCCTTTTGTTTCATCATACTGCTGTGTGCCCATACTCTTGGCACTTCATTCTCCACAAAAAAAATAACACAGGCTGCTGCCTTTTCTTATGCACCCTTGCTTCACACAATCTTAGTCTTCATTTTTTTTACACAATGCACTACTGTGCAATTCCTTTGGCTTTCTGCTGCCACACACATTCTTATACATCTAGTGTGCATTAAAAATCTGTTGTCCCTGTTTTTCTTTATGCATTTCTTTGCATGCTGCATTGCATAAAAAAAACATTACATTTTTCACTGCTGTGTGAAAAATTTCATTGCATTCTCAGCCACTGGGCATTTATGCTCTGCTGCGTTTTGCCTTCTTCTCATTTTCTTCTCACTGTTTTGCATTTTCATTCCCAATACAAAACATTTCCATCTGCTGTGTATTATACTCACTCTGCTGTGAGTATATTCTCTCACTTTACATAAAAGGAAAACTACATTCCATTGCTATGCATTTCAATGCATGTGCACCACAAAAAAAAATTTAAACTGCTGTTCATTCTAATCCATGTGCTCCAAAAAAAATTCCAAACTGTTGTTTTGTATTTTGTCTTCCCACTGCTGTGAGGTGCTTCTTGCTTTGCATACTTCTTATTGCGTTGCTGTACTTTACATTTGAGCGCTGCCATCTTTTCTTCTTTATGCATTTCTGTGCATATTGCATAAAAACAAAGCAAAAACATCGCTGATTTCATCACTGCTGCATATTACCTTTCAGAGGGATTAACAAAGATTTCATTTGCAACTGCTGCGCTGCAATACATCCTCCATCAACAAATGACTGTTAATACAGTTCAGCAAACAAAAACAAAAAAAATTACAAGCTCCCCTTTAATGTATGCTTGTCTTCTTTTGGAAGACTCTTCTCAAAACAAATTTAGATCCACTGGGGAGTTCAAGGGGTTTTCAGATTGCATTTCCTTCCTTCTCCATACTTGTGTAACTTTCTTCTTTTGCATGGGTCTAGCTTGTGTAAGAGCCCATGTCAAGTTACAATCTCGTGCCATATGCCCAATGTTATGACACTTGAAACATTCAACATTTTTCATGAATGACATTTCATGATTTCTTCTAAAATTGTTTCTTGGAGGTTGTCGAAGACCACAACATCTATCTCCATGAATTGCTCTACAATCTTTTGCCATATGACCAAAGTTTGAGCAAGCATAACAATAACCATAAAATGAACTTTGGTACCTGGGAGATGGAGGTTTTCTTGATGCACTTCTGAAGCCTTGCTGCCTTGAGATCCTTTGATGATCACCATTGCCTCTTGCCTTTTTGCCATCAGCTACATTTCTTCTTGGAGCTGATTTTCTACTTAGAGCAGGATCTCTTCTATTGCTGCTTTCATTTTTCTCCTTGCCTTTGCTGGAACTAGGAGCTTCACCATCTCTTTCTGGCTTCTTCACATCTCCTTTGCTTAAAGCATCCTCATGCTTGTTTGAGGGTTCACCTACATACCCAAGTCCTGATTTATCAGATGGAGATCTATGATAGCTAAGCATGTCATCCAAAGCTTGAGAGCTCTTCATGATCTTGTTCATCCCTTCAACCTTCTTCTTGAGGAGGACAATCTCTTCTTCTAACTTTTCACATTCATTATTTTTCTTTGCTAGTTGTTCCTCAGTTTCTTCGTTGCTACGAGTAGCTTCAGCTGCTACTACTTTGAAGGAGATAATATCAGACTTCATTTTGGAGATTTCTTCATCTTTTGCTTGACTGCTCTTCATTTTCTTTTCAGCTCCTTGTGCCTGCTTCCTGGCTTCTTGTAGTTCGGACTTAAGGGAGGAGACCTCTACCTTGTACTGTCCAATCTCTTCTACAAGTTTGTTCACTCTCTTGTGTCTTTGTTCAAGTTCACTTGTCAAGACATCTGCTTGCTTCTTTGCACTATTCAGCTGATTTGTCATGGATATGACTTCTTCATGATGTTTCTTCTTGCATTGGTCAAGCTCCTTCTTGAGCTTGGCAAGCTCTTCATCCCTTTCTCTTACTTGAAGTTTGATGAGGTCAACCTTCTCATTCTCAGCTTCTATGATGGGTTCATGACTTTCTTCTTGACTCATTTTCATGGTCAGTGCTCCCTTTGTATGAAGGTCATGCAGTCTGTCCCATATATCATTTGCTGATGAATATTTTCCAAGATTCTTCTTCACAGAATCAGGCAGTCCATCCAAGATAGTCTTTGCTGCTTGTGCATCATACTCCATGGATTCCTTATCTATCTTGCTGTCATCAATCACTGACTCCCAGACTTCAATCCCCTCAAACATTAGGAAAGCCCTCATCTTTATTTCCCATACATCAAAGTTTCCATCAAACTTTGGGGTTTCAAATAGAATGTATTCTAATGGATTGCCTTCTAGTTTAGTAGAGGGGGGAGACACATTTTTAACAGGCCTGGAGGCTTTCTTCTTTGACCTTGCCATTCTTATCTAGGCTTTAAATACTTGACTGTGTTTCCTTTTAAATCACTGACTGTTCCTTTAACAGTAACAGAAAAGAAAGCTTTGAAAAATACCTTAACTCTTTTGGCTGAGTCTTCACACTACTGGAGAAGTTGGACTGCTGCAACCACACCTTCCTTCAGCTTCTTTGAGTCTTCAAAGAGCCTGGACTAGCTCTGATACCACTGTTGGGTATTTTTCAATGGAGAAATACCAAAACCAATTATGAAAATACCACAGAGCCAATGCTCTGTTTCATTTCTTCCAGGACCTTTGCACAGCGAAGCTAATAAAACCAAATGACTCATAACAGTCCATTACACAGCATAAAAACATTTCTATTGCTTAAAATATAAAGCCTCATACAAACATTCATCCTCTTTGCTGAGAGGGATTCACCAAAAACAATATTAAACAAAAACTCTGTTTTCACCCTGAGAAATTACTGAGCTGGGTTTACTGCTGTAAATCCCCTTTTACATTCACTGCAGTGAAAAACACTTTACTGCTGTGAAATAAAATTTACATATGCATACAAATACGCTCCACCATTTTCCTTATGCACTGCTGTACAAAACCACACATGGTTTTTCGCTTTTACTGCACCTTCGTTTTACAATGCTCCACACAAAAAGATTTCAACCCACAAGCTCTTTTCATTTGGCTCACTCTATACTCTTTCGCTGCTGCGCTATTACATATCTCCCATAATACAATGTTAACTCAAAAAAAATATATACGCTCCACAGTTTTTTTTTATATGCACTGTTGTGCAATCATTCTTTGCTTTCCGTTGCTTCTCTGGTTTTTAATGGGCAACACATATAAAAAAAAACGCACTCACATCGTGCGCAACAACCATGCCCATAAAACTTCCTTTTGCTTGCAGGCACAACACCCATGAAGACTGCAGCACGCACTTACTAAAAACTCCACATCGTATACTTTTATGACAACGTATATATATAAAAATATATATAAAACATATATAAAAAAATGACGTATATCATATGGGACACAGGCCCATAACCAAAATTAAAGGTCTCTACCAAAAACTACGAAAGTCATTAAAAGCATTTAATTCCCTTCTCGGCGGTCAACAAGAATCCTCACACGCCACGCAAACTATTGATTTGCTGCAGGCCCGTGCACCTTCAAGAGATCGACGGCTGACAACACGCAAGGAGATCGGACGGCTGGAGTGGATATCGGAAGGCAGTTTGCTGCCCAACTTTAACGCCCGAGAAAATGACGTTGCGTTACGTCAGTGGTAAACCACGTGTCAGCTCCATATTTTCTCGGAGCTCCTTGCCGGATTATTCCTTCATCGGAAAGCTGGTCCGAGAAGTTCCAGGCGGGTAGCTTAACGTTTTCTGGCGATGTTGCCGCTGCGTTGAAATTACGATTTCAACACTAGCTGCTGCTGTGCTGCTTATAATATGGTTTTGCTGTTAAAATAAGCGGGCGATTGTATCCACTGAATATGGTAGCTGCCTTGACCGTTGCAATCTACATCCTGCAAATGGTTGCTTTGGTCATGACCTTTGCTGAAGCGATTCAAGGATTTCTGGTTACCCACAACTAAGCAAGAAAGCGAATGGGAGTTCCTCCACCAGAATGGGATGTGAAGCGTACAACTTATGCGTGTACTTACTGAAGGGAAAGAAGAGGCAATTGCCTCCTCCAGCACTGGGAGAGTCATTTTGGAGACGACATATTAAGCAGGAGTCGCAGGTATTGGAACGCTCAAGAGTAGCAGGGGGATTATAAGCCCAGACTAAAAATGAATGGTGAATGGTGGATTGCAAAGTTTGGTATGGTCTCTCTCCAACATTGTTACAGCAGGACAGTAATTGTAAAACAAGAAATTGTCATCGCTGTAACATTTGATGACGGAGCATCAAGCATCAGTAGTTGTTATGCACACAGTCTGAGTGTAGTGGCTTCAGTCCTTCCCAATTTTGCAGATATTATTTGCATAGTTATACAACTTATTATCAACCCGTGCGCCAACCGCCTGCCTTGGGTTCCTACTACTATGGTCACCCTTGAGTATGTTCTCTCAGAACAGAAGTTCCGAATGTTGACAACGAGATCACGACTTCAATCCTCTCATCTTTCCTTTGCGTAAGTACGCGCATATCTTGTAATATTCGCATCCCATTTCAGTGGAGGGACTCCCACTTGTTTCCTTGCCTCGTTCTGCGGAACCAGAAATCCTTGAATCGTTTCGCCAAAGATCATGGCTGCAGCAACGATTTGGAGGTTACAAATTATTGCTGTTAATGTAGCTATTACAACCAGTAAACACAATTGCTTCTTTATTTTTATAAAGACAACAAAATCTTATGGTGGAGATATTGTGCACGGTGTTTATTTTGCTAATAAAATCTCACAAATTTAGACATTTTCCAAAGTAACCCACCTACTTATGATAAGTCATTCGTTAATGTTGAAGTGGATGTTCAATTTAGTTAAATATTTACGCCGTAAGGCGTTCCTTCTGAGAAAGACATCCCTAAAATGTGACGTGTGCGATTTTGAGCCATTGATTCTGTGTGTTAGACCATTGGGGTGTTTTCTGCCGTCAATTTAATCTGTTTTTTTTCATAGAATGATTTAATCTATTTTTTTTCCACCAGCTGGAAGACAGAGAGGGAGGATCTGGCAATGGGCCATGAAACGCAGGCCTCATGGGGATGAGACTCTTCGCAGTGACTGAACCGAAACTCTTCGCAGTAACTGAACCGAAACGTCTCTTTGCAGTAACTGAACCGAAACGTGTCTTCGCAGTGATGAAACGTGTCTTTCTTCTTGGTTTCGTGTCTTTCTTCCTGCCTAAGGGCCGCGTAGCCAGCGCAGCCTTGTGCTGTTATATCACTATTTCTACTGTCTGCTTCACACATGGGATTTCTGCTCTTCTGGTTGCAAAATTCTTAGCGGTCAGTGTTTCTTGCCCTTCTTTCTTTATGCTTTCTGATTTATGTAAGCCATTCTTCCTCTTATGGTTTCTGATTTATTCTTTTAAAGCTGTTATGCTTTGATTTGTTTTTTGCTCTGCTTTCAGTAAGCCCTGTACTATGTTTTCTATATGTGCAAATAGATTGAATCATGAAGACAATATGTACGTTTAACCAGTGGTGTCAGCCTCGCTGCAACCATTTTTTGTAATAGAATTTTACCAGTTTCTGCTAGAAAAAACAGTGCTTTAAATCTCAATCATGCAATCGGTGCATTGAATATAGGTCTGAGCACAGATCCATCTGCTGAGGTTGTTGAGCACCCTGTGCTCTACAATCCGGATGCACATGGAGGATCAATCAACAATTCCTTTGGATACAGTGCATTGGAATTAAATGACGAATTGGGTGGACGGAATAAAGACCTCAGCGCAGTCCCATCTAAACCCTGATTTGATATGAGATTATTGGGTGCACTGATTATGGACCTTAACGCAAACCCATCTAAACCTCGCTTGGATATAAGTTACTGGATAAATTTAATATAGACGTTGGCATCTAAACACTGATCTGATCAGAGGTTGCGAAACTAAATGATGCATACCTCAATTTCACATAAATGGTCGATGCAACTGTAGATGGGTCGTTGCTTTAGTCTAGAGATTATTGCTGCTACAATCACTCTTTTTACAAATGTAACACAACAAATATCTTCACCATTCCTCTACAGCTCTACTTTCAGTAAGCCCTGTACTATGTTTTCTATATGTGCAAATAGCTTGAATCATGAAGACAATATGTATGTTTAACCAGTGGTGTCAGCCTCGCTGCAACCATTTTTTGTAATAGAATTTTACCAGTTTCTGCTAGAAAAAACAGTGCTTTAAATCTCAATCATGCAATCGGTGCATTGAATATAGGTCTCAACACAAATCCATCTGCTGAGGTTGTTGAGCACCCTGTGGTCTACAATCTGGATGCACGTGGAGGATCAATCAACAATTCCTTTGGATATCAGTGCATTGGAATTAAATGACGAATTGGGGGAACAGTTTGTTCCTTTATACAAAAGATTGATATTACAAAGAGTTGAGAGCTGCATAAGAGCATCAGCCATAGGCCCCAAACCATTTTCATCAGCTGCAGATATATTGTCAGATTGTAGATTTTCCAATTCTTCATCTGCCCCTACTGTGATGCATTGGAAGATTGCAAGCAGCCTCTCTAGAGGGAAACTCCCTGGACCTTTAAGGAACTTTTCTTGCTCCTCATGTTCCTATCTCTCTGTGGATTTTACACTCCTATTCACAAACCAACAAAAGAGAGTATACAATAATTACTCCCAAAGTGATGGTTGGGATTGCATAATTATATGGAGGAAACGTTAACTTCTTGTTGCCATGAAATAGGAAAGAGGGCATAGTATTCATATGAGCTGGAACTTCTAGATAAAAGAAATCAGATCCTTCCTTCTCTTGATATCGTTTTGCACACCTTTAGATTAGTCATCCATTGGTGATTCACCAACATTCATTTTAACTAATTCCAGGAGCTTACTTCTCATTGAATCAAAAAAGTACAGTTTGGGCATAGTCTTGTACTATAAACCTTAATCATTGTAAAAGTGGCATCTCTGTTTAGCTGGGAATTTTTTTTGTTTATTTAGTTGTCTAATACCAATGATTCTATTTGCAGTTCTGAGACAATAGAGGAGAGTTATGTTCGCCTTCCCCTTCCAACCCCCTCAAAGTGCTTACTATCACTAAGTTAATTGTGTGCACACATCAAATACCAATGACTTATAATTTTTGCCACGACTGCAATTAATAGACTATTGTTCTTCAACATCACAAGCTAGTTGGAATTCACATCAAGTACAGGCTTTGAATTGCACATTTCAACAATCAATAAATTGTCTTTCTCCCACAAATTGAACTGATTTACTTCCTCTCTAGCAGGTGACTGAATAACACGTCTAGAAATGGTCCTTGTCAAGGTCATTATCACCGATAGAGATATTTTGACAAAGGAAATTTGACACTGCAGAATTCATCACAAATTGGCAAACATTTCGTCCATTCTACAATCCTTGGCATCAACACCACACACTATCTGATATTGAATCTGCCACAAATGATACCTCAACTATACATGAAACCAATCCAACAAACACCATGGAAATAAATGAATGGGAATTACTTTCCCAATTATACCCTACAAATGAGCTTCTCATAAATTACCTTGACATGCTTGGTCTTCGTGGCTTTGATGACACCCATAACTGGAATCATACCACTATCCCATTCGATCTACAAAATAGTGCAATACAATTCATTGAGAATAGCCGCTCCATCCACCGCATTCTTCAAACAAATCAACATATCCTGCTCACCCTTACTACATTGTCTCCAATGCAAATAAAAGCTCTAAATATTATTTCTAATCATTTTGCTAGGAAGGATTATTTACCCGCTCTCAGAATGATAATACAAGGCACTGCTGGTACGGGAAAATCCCTCATTAATTGCATCAAAGATATGCTCATACGCCTTGCAAGCCTGAAACCTTCGCCGATCATGCTCCTCGCCCCTACAGGGGTTGCTGCCTTCAACATACAAGCATCGACAATCCATTCTGCTTTGCACCTTCCTATAAAGGATCTTATGCCCTTAGAAGGTAATGCTCTTGCAAAATTCCAGGAAGAACTCAGGCATATAAGATACATACTAATCGATGAAATGAGCTTCATTGGGCCAAAGCTTCTCCGCCATATTGATGAACGTCTTCGCGAGGCATTTCCCCACCAAAGAGACACTCCTTTCGGTGGCTGTTCCATAATATTGGTTGGTGATCTCGCTCAGCTACCACCCGTCAAAGACATACCTCTATATGCAGGGACGAGCCACGGAAGCGCACTGTGCAACACCTTCAACAAAGTCATCACATTAGACACAATATTTCGTCAACAAGGCAACGACATCGAACAGATTACTTTCAGGAACATTCTCCAGAACATTAGAGATGCACATCCAACAATCGACGACTACAACATACTCATGTCACGCACAGATTCCTTTTTATCAGAAGAAGAAATATGTTCATTCCATGATTCCATGCATCTATTTCCAACAAATGCTCAAACAATGGTCCATAATAAGCAAATGAAGAAATCTCGAAACACTCCTATCGCACGGTCCATTGCTGAAGATGACAACACATATTCCAATATTTCCTCTGAAGACGAGCAACTTGAGCGAATTGTATTACTATGCAATGGCGAAACAGTTATGTTGACTTCCAACCTTTGGGTTTCAGCCCGACTTATTAATGGTTCCCTCGGAAAAATTGTAACCATCTTTTACAAAGATTCAACTGCACCACCCCAAATTCCAACATTTGTTGTCGTAGATTTCCCCAAATACATTGGGCCTCCTTGGGATGAAAGAAACCCCACTCACTTGCCTATTCTAGAAGTAAAAAAAAATGGTCGTACACAAATTCCACTGAAGATAGCTTGGGCTTTAACCATACATAAATCTCAAGGTATGAAACTTCCAAAAGCAACAATTGACATTGGAAAAACAGAACGTCAAGGTCTCACATTCACAACTATTTCAAGAGTGCCTTCTCTACAAGATCTTTGGATTAACCCCGCATTCAGTTTCGATCGTTACAGTAAAATGAAGGACAACAAAAACATTGGTCGCAGAAAACACGCCGAAGAAATTCTCCGTTCAATGCTGCCCCCAGATAATTTGCTCCAACCCATACTTTGACTTCACCAAAAGGTTTCCTCCATTTATTTACCTCATTTTATTTCATAACATACTTTTCATATCTTTCAACAACAACCAACTTTAATCAATATTAGTAAATAAGCAAATATTTGAATGTCTTTATATTATCTGTACATCTCATTCTAACCTTTTCTTTCTTTTGCAATAGGCCACATGGACTCAGGAATAACATACCTGCACAACTACAAGTCGCCTCGCAAGCAAAAAAAATGCATCTCCAGCTACGCATTAACCTCCAATTGTGTTCAATATGCCGTTATTCACCATGCATCTTCCACTAACAATATATAAATCCCCATAGCAAAGGTAACTTCATTTCCATTCATTCCATATTCATTTTAACACACTCACCTGCAAAGTATTACTAGTAAATTTCCGCAACTGATTTACATATTGCTAATTCTAACTAAATAACATTTTGCAGGTCCATTACTGCTTCTTCAGGTCTTCGCTACCTCCACCAATTTTTCATACAACTTCAAATATGGAATGACAAGCACAATGTTCTTTAGACTATTATATTCCTTCTCGAACCTCTTTTGTTACAATTCACTGTTTGTATTTTCCATTTCAAACTTGAAAAAGGATGTTTCGAACCTCTTTTGTTACAATTCACTGTTTGTATTTTCCATTTCAAACTTGAAAAAGGATGTTTCAAGATCAAATACCGTTTTCATGGTTTGTTTCCTCACAACTATTTGTGTTTTCCATTTCAAACTTTAAAAAGGATGTTACAATACACTAATTGTATTTTCCATTTCAAACTTTAAAAGAATGTTACAATACACTATTTGTATTTTCCATTTCACACTTAAAAAATGATGTTTCAACATCAAATACCATTTTCATAGTTTATGTCTTCACAACTATTTTTGTTTTCCATTTCAAACTTAAGAAGGGATGTTTCAAGATCAATACCATTTTGATAGTTTATGTCCTCACAACCAATTCATTGTCAATGGGTTTTAACATATTTTGTTGACAAAGTCAATTGATTTTAACGAATATAATACATGTTTTCAATATATCTTCATATTAATTTAATTTCCCATTTGAATGATGATTTCTTAACTAGCCCTTTCCAAATCAATATGGCTTCCCGGTTGTTGTTCGCATATTAATTTAATTTCCCATTTGAATATTGATTTCTTAAATAGACCTTTCCAAATCAATATGGTTGCCCGGTTGTTGTTCGCATGGATTCATTCATTTATCTTCACCTTTAACTCCACAATTTTTACCAACTACAAACAAAGGTCTCTAAACAAGTTCAATGCATATTTATGACTACTGCATTCCATTTCAATGGTTTTTGGCATGGCTTCCTCAAATTAAAACTCGAAATCATCAACCCTTTCTTTGAAAAAAGCCCGCAAAAGCCTATTCACATTTCAATATTCTTCCACACGCTATGCCTTACGGCGTCTTCTTTGCAACATTGGGTGCAAATGCTAGTATATTAGATAGTGTATACTCTGTTTCTTCCATTGAAGTTGAATTAAAGATTAAAGTATTTATATTTTGACACACTAGTTTCTCCTTTATAAATTAAAAAAAAATGATCTGTTAATATATTGAAACCTATTATAGGTAAATCTCAGCTGCAAAGAATTAAGTGAACTTTATTCTTCTTATATTATTGTGACGTACAATAAATTAGGTGAACTTTATTTTTCTTGTATTATTATGAAGTACATTAATCATTTTAGTTGAGGTAAAGGATTGTGTGAACAGCTATATAATACAAAGAATTAAGTGTATTTTATTCTTCCTGCATTCTTGTGAAGTACATTAATCATTTTAGTTGCCGTTAAGGATTGTGCGAACAACTATACACATGAAAAAGTAAATCCAACATTCCATTGAATCATGATCAAAATTGGAATAAGTAAATTCAACATATCACTAAATCGTTATCAAAATTGGCACACTCTACTAAACTTTTTTGCTATAAAACGTTTTCTCTAAAAAAAATGTTTCAATGCTTTTACAATTTTTAAGTCCTCTCACTTGAAAACCAATGTCTCTTGAAAATTTCTTTCTCTGCACTGGAGGTGTTCACTAATATTGTCTGTATGGATCCAACTACCTATAAAGCTATTCATATAAAAATTGTTACAACGACAAATTACAAATTTGGATTTTAAAATTCTATATCGGCTTCAATTTCTCATCTGGTCTTCTCTGCACTATTGAATGGTGCGTTTATGCGAGACTAACTAAATGGTATACGATAGACTGATAACAAGAATGGAATAGAGCATAATTTTCTAGTTAGCTTTTATAGGTTATATTGAATTAGATGAAATACTATTTATCCTTTGCGTATCAACGACTGCAACAGTTAACTAAAATTTTAAATTTAATGAATTTTGTTTACGCCAAATTGCAATCAAAATACCATGAATTCATATAGATATGATATGAATCTGTCCTTCTAAATGACAGGGGTAAAACCTAAAGAGACTTATATCTTATTGTAATCGTAATACCGTTTGATGGAGGGGCGAAAATTCCTCCTATTAATGAATCGGTATACTTATTATGAGTGAGATCTTTAATTGTGGCTAGAACAAAGGTATTCAATCTTTGATGAGTTAGAGGATTTATCCCGATTCTTATACATATCAAATGTAAATACTTAGTATTTAACCTCTTAGCTTCAGCCTGTAACTGTTTTGGATTTAGCAGGGAAATAGATTGATCTAACAGAAAAATCAGAATAGACTTCTAATGGAGCAATACTATGGTGTTGCCATTGGGCAGAAGGTTCTGATTCTTCGTATTCTAGTTCAACTTGATTTAAAACACAACTAGAACTTGATGTAAACATATATCTGAGTGGATTCTCTATGGCAGAGGACTCTTTCTCTTCTAATTCACGGAAAGATACAGATTTCCTGAATGGATCCATTTTCTTATAATGAGTGATGATTTTTGAATACCAGCCTCTTGAACCAGACGTTACTGGCTCTGATGCCAATTTCAAACAGAGGCTTCAACGAAGCTTGCTACAGTGCTGCTATAGTAGCACGCGCTCTGTTGTCTTGGCCTTGTTGTATCTCTACGCTTGCCTTCACTTATCGACCTCTGGTGAACCCAACGTGAACTCAGCGCGAACCTACTTGGTTTTTTCATGCTCTGCGACCTTACACACGGCTTCCTTGCCTTTCAATGGTCTAGCGTCCCTTCAAACCTTTGGTGAACCTCTGATGAACTTTCAGTGAACTTCGAGTGAAGATAATGAGACAACTACTACACAACAGACTTTTGAAAATAACACACAGGTATTCAAATGCGGAAATGTCTTCTCATATTATATATCAGAAAAGGATTCAGATTACAGAGAGTATTCTTTTCAAAGATAGACTATTGTTGCATTTATCGGACTTTTGCTTCTCACTGAGGAGTAAGCATTACTGAAGGCTTCTTGGCAACAGATAGGCTCTGTCTAAGAATTTACAAACTCCTAAACAAACTTCCTGGCAACAGATAGGCTCTGTCTAAGAATTTACAGACTCCTAAACAAACTCACTAAGAATTCTGATAGATCTGGCCACTTTAGGTTCTTACCAGTGCCGAACACACTGATATGCAGGCTTCTCAGATCTCTAAGACTCTAAGACTCTAAAACTCTATCACTCCAACTCCGAATGCCTCATTCATGAGCCTTACCCTCTTTTTATAGGAAAAGAGAGGGGACAAACATTACTGTTGGGCATCTTACAAAGGGACAGAATCATTGCTTTCGGGTAACACCGAGGTGACATCTGCACAAAGATTCCAAGTCCGGAAAAGTAAATCCTACGGAAAATATGCTAATTGCATAAAATACATAGTGGATGCTTTTGTACAGCAAAGCCCACGAGAAAAGTTGGCCACAATTGAGTCCTTGTGACTGGACCTCATGATTACACTGTTGGATGCTTTTATTGGATAAGCCCACGAGAACCATCAGAATACAGTAATTTCAGGGAATCTATGCTTTTTATAAAGTAGTTCATCCCATGCTTTGGTAAAAATTCGCCTGACAATCATGGGTTTCCCTAAAATGATTCGATGTTTTACTTTAGTTAATACAAGCCATTCATAATGTCTGGACATGTATTCTTTTAAAGTCTTGTTTTCATTATGGAAAGGTGACCATTCTTCTGCCATCGTTTCATTGACAATTTTATATGGCAGATGGAAGAAATCTCCAATGTTGTACTCACATTGTTAGTTTTTTTGCATTATCCCAGTTGTACTAAATTTTAATTTAGTATAATGGGTTTCTTCTTTGTCATCTACATTCAATAGATCCCACCATAACTGTTTGTAGGCTGCAAAGTTGTATACTGTATCAGGAAAGATTAATTTGGGATCTCCTCCTGGCCATAAAGCTGCAGTTTGTGTAGGCATGGGCCATGCAAGATTTCTAGTACGATTTATACAGAAATATTTTTCATAGATCCCACGGCGGATTCCTCCATGTGACCAGATACATGTGATATCATGAAAATCTCTTTTGAGGGCATCTTCTGCATATAGGGCATCTGTTTTGGCTTTTGTATAGATCATGTCGTGTATCCATCTGCTTCCTTTTGGGTACACTTTCCTTTCTGGTACAAGATGCAAAATATCTGTATGAGCTTGCAAATTTGCATCTAATACTTTGGTATTTCTTAACTGCCAAGTTGGCTTCCAATTGTTTCTGTATTCTTCCCAGTCCTAGTTATCTGGTATTGTTCTCAGAACTTCCTGTTTCTGACTTTGGTCCCATTCTGTAACAATAACCATGAGATGTTCTTGATGCTGGATAAATTCTTTGCTGAGAAAGTCTGGTAAACAATTTTTTGTGCCTTTGATATGCTCAACCTCAAAGTCAAAATTGGCAAAGAGAGCTTGCCATCTAGCAAATTTAGCCTCTCCTGGTTTCTTGATATCTTTAGTTAAAACTTTGCTTAAAGCCGAGGCATCTGTTCTAAGAAGAAACTTTTTGTTTACCAAATGGATATCAAATTTATTGATACAATTCCACGCAGCTTTTACCTCTTTCTCAATTGTGGAATATTTTTGTTGAGTAGGATTCCAGGTGCCTGATGCAAACTGGACAATTTGTTCAGCGCCATCTTTTCTTTGTTTCAGGATACCTCCCCATCCTATGTTGCTGGCATCTGTCTCTACAATTTTGAATGAATTGTCATCAGATACATATAAAATTGGAAGAGTTTTTAGCTTCACCTTGATGTTCTGGACAACTTTGGTATTTACATCTAACCACTGGGGTGGATCCTTTCTGAGTCGCTGATTGAGTATGCTTCTGTCAGTTGCACAGTCCTGATAGAAGTTACTGACATAATTTAAACAACCCAAAAACCTTTGGAGTTGAGTTTTGTCAATGATGACATCTGGGAACTTATCAGCAAACTCAAGTGCATGTTTTTGCAGAGTGATTTGGCCATTAAAGATATTATGGCCAAGAAATCTGATAGAAGTTTGAAAAACTTCTATTTTCTTTTTGCTCAGGACTAAACCATTTCTTTTCACCAACTGTACAAATGTATGAATATGCTTGAAATGGTCTTGGATATTCTTGGAGAAAATTAGAATATCGTCAATATAAACTATAAGCCAATCAAAATAAGGCTTAAAGATTTTGTCCATTACCTTTTGAAATTTAGACGGAGCATTCTTCAGCCCAAAAGGCATGACATTCCACTCATAGTGGCCTGTAGGAATACTGAAAGCAGTTTTGAATTTATCTTCTTCAGAGATGGCTACTTGCCAAAATCCAGCTTTCAGATCAAATTTGGAGAATATTTTTTCTCCTGCTATCCTTCCCATTAAATCTCCTTTGTGAGGGATAGGATAAGTGTCGTCTGCAAGAACAGAATTTAGAGGTTTAAAATTTATTACTAAACGTGGAATTCCTCTAATTTTCTCTGCTCTTTTATTGACATAGAATCCATAAAAGTTCCATGGACTGTCAGATTCTCTGATGAGTTTTCGATCCAGTAGTTGTTTGATCTCTTTCTCACACAAGTCCCTGTATTCCTTGTTCATAAGAATAGCTCGACTTTTATAGGGCTTGCCTGTATATCCTTCTTCATAAGGTAATTGGATTGTGTGATGTTTTCTATGCCATAAGGCATTCGGCTCTTTTGAGCAACATTCTTCTTCTATCTGCTTCTTTATTTCCTCAATCTTTCTTTTGACTTGGGGAACCTTCAACTATTCTTCTACCTTCAATATAGATGTCAGATCTTTTAGATCTGTCAATTTTTCTTCGACTTTGTCCAAATATTGGACAGTCTAGATCATAGTAGAAACTCTAGGATTTGAGATATAAGGCATCTCAATCCTTCTTGTTGTTCCTTTTGATGTAGGAACAGAAATGAAATAACCAGCTTGATTTCTTTTTCATCTGGTTGATCCATGAGGCTCAACTGTTGCTAGGAAGATAGTTCCTAGAATGCAAGAGATTGGTATTTCTGCTACTACAAATGATAGATTTATGCAATAATTATCAAAGTAGATGGAAGATTTTGGAACCTCATAGTTAAGTGTCTTATTACCCAGACCAATGACTTTCCTTTTTGCAGAATTCCTTTATTTAGCTAGAATGACTTTCTTGTTCAATATATTCACATAAGCACCAGAGTCAAGGAGTGTTGTTAATGCAAACATTTCTCCTTGTATGCAGATATGTACTTTAACATGATGCTGCTGATATGCAATGGCAAGAATTCTAATTTCTTGAAATCCAAAAATAGGATCTTTTCTTCCTTCAATGATTTCAACATTAGTATTCTTGGAATACTCTTTTGTATCCCATGGATGAGAAGTTTCTTCTATAGCATGCTTTCCCTTTTGTATTTCAACTATCTGAAATTTTAAAGAAAATATTTTTGATTTTATATTATGAATTTATCTACTTACCTCTCCCAAAGTGAGTGAACCAACTTTACCAGTGGCTAGCTCTTGATGTCACTGAAAAGATTTGGCATTTCATTCAAATGATGCATCAACAAAAAGTGGCTTCTTAGCTGAATTTTTGGAAGAGCTGGAATAGAGTTGTTCCATGAATGCTTCTGTGAGCCTGTTCTTCATTTCTCCTTCTTCCATTGCACAGATCTGAGAAAGAATTTTGATTTCTTCTTCTTCTGTAGCAGCCATCAATACTTTTTCTTTAGGTGGAGGAGGATAGTACTCTTCAATACTGGAATCACTATAAGATTCTGAATCAGAATCAGTATACATATGACAGGCGCAATTTTCAGAATCGGCGTGGCAATCGTAGTTTTCTAATTCTGAACATGAGCAAGCCTGCATGCAGGCTTGCAATTCTTCTTCAGAAGAGCTATAGGATTCAAGAGATGACTCTTCAAGCTGTTGTTGCTGAATTTGGTCTTTAATCACCACATTAGGGCAGTGTTCTAATCTGTGAGTGCGGGAACCACAATTCATACACTGGATTTGTCCTTATGTTTTGATAGTTTTAACCCTTTGGAATAGGGCCTAGGACTTTTTTCCTCTGTTCTTCTTTGATTCCTCACCTTCTGGACATTTGGTGGAAGTATGTCCAGTTTTACCACATAACCAGCAAGCAAGCTTGTTCCAGTTTTCTTGCTTAGATGTATGTAGATGAATTTCAAAGGGTTTGCAATAATGTGTCTGAGGGACGTACCTGTAATACCCTTTCCTTGCTGCAAAATAACCTCTAGTCCCGTGAGAGGGTTTTCTTTGATGTCTGTAGAATTTAGTAGTCTGTTTATGTTCCTTTTTGGCCCTTTTCTTAGCTTTTCTTTTCTGGACCAAAGGATCAGCAATTGTGAGTCCATATTTGCTCCAAATGGACTTTCTGTCTTGAAGCTTGGAAAGTTTTTCCAATGATCTGTTCACTTTAGAACTTGTGCATAAACTGACTAGTGTCTTGGTTATATGAGAATAAATCTCACCCAAAGTAAAAAACACTTGAAGATTTCTTGCAATCTGATGCAATCAACAAATCTAGATGGAAGGGCAGTAAGATATACCTGTTTCCATAAAATACTTTTTGAATCTTTTACTTCATAAATATTTTGCATCCAGTCCTTGTGAAGGTCTTCATGTTGTGACGTTTTGTGGCACTTAAGATTCATGAGTATGACCTCATGTTTGTCTGCAATTTCTGGTTCACAACCACACCAATGCTCTAATATCATAGAAGTTAGAGCTTCGATCATGTTGTTGATTGTTGTGCCATCTGAATTATGAATCACATCTCCGGCTTCATCCTTGAGGACTTCAACTTCCATTTTTGCCAATAATGTTGGAGATGATTATGTTTCCCACCACCTGAGTAGTGTTCTTGTAAAACACTGAATAATGGTTTTGCATGCTTCTATTTCACTTTTACCTCTGAGGCACATGAGTTTATATTCAGTAAACATCATATCAAGAAATTGTCTAATCTGACCAACACTCAGATTATCAATATTCCATTCTCGATGTGACTCAGGGAAAAAGGTATGAGATTCTGGAAGCTTGCCTTTTCCTTCTATATCAGGTGCAGGATATTTATTGAACCTACTTTCAAGTGGTTCATAAATAGGGAGAATCTGGGATTCAGATTCTTTCTGTTCTTCTTCTTCTTCCTTGAATAAGGAAGCAATTGTGATTTTCTCTGTAGCCTCTGAAGATGGGGCTACTTCTTTTGGAAATAATGCCGGAAACCTATCAACTGGTTTGATAGGATCTTGAATCTTGATATTTCTTTTATAAAGGAATGAAGTAGGAACTGGTTTATCAACTTTAGACAGACTTATTTTTTCAACCTTTTCAGTTAAACCAGTGATTAAGCTTTTAGTAGTACCCATGTGGTCTACTATCTTTTCCTCTACTTCTTCTATCTTATTCAAAGATTCTTTGGCATATGACCTGACTACTGATGAGGAGTATTGTACCTCATTCAGGCTTCTATTTACTTCATTGAGAGAAACTTGAACAATGTCAAATTGTTCTTTTATTTCTACAGTCTTTGTTGTATTTATTTCTAGGCCTTTTATTGCAGTATTAGTCCAGTTGATCTATTCACTGGCCTTCTGAATTCTTCCATCTATTCTGAGAGCATTATCATCTTTTTGAACCAAAGGAATTTCCTTTGTTGTATTTTGATTTTCTCCTATGATTTTCTACAGAGAGTGCCAATTTAAAGTTTTATTAAATATTTTCTTATGGGTGGTCCTTGACTTAATTGTTTGGCATTATTAAAATAATCCATGTGAATCCCTTTGTAGCCATTCACATCTCGGTTGCAAGTGTCAATCGTCCTTCCTTCCTAACACACACAGACCGATATATATATATATATATATATATATATATATATATATATATATATATATATATATATAATTTTTTAACTTTTTTGAAATCCCACGTACGAATGAGTTCTCATGCGCCTCTAGCCTCCTATTTCATTTTCCACGTAACGTTAAAGAAGGGGTTTAATTATCATAATTTCTTGGAGTGCCACTTATGTTTGAAATACTTATCGTACCTTCAATTTCGCATAAATACGGGACATAACACATAGACATGGTGATAATGTTGAAATAATAATGTTAAAATAAGTGTTACAGGGTAGAGTTTAAATAATAATGTTAAAATAAGTGTTATATGGTAGTTAGTGTTTTTGATTTAGTTTAAATATAGTTAAATTAAATTGGTAATATTTAATTTGAGTTAGTGTTGATATTTAAGATTTTGTTAATTTATGTTTAAGATATTTTGTTAATTATAATTTTTCATTTTAGTAGTGGACAATCTAATTCTACCAAGGGAGAATAATAATGTCCATAATATTTTTGTTGGGAAAGTTGTCTAGAATTTTTTACATTTTGTATAAAGTATTTCTAGATATATTTTAAAGTTTGTTATTCTTGCGAGTTTTCTAAAAGATAGGTTGAATATATTTTTTAAAATATATAAATATTAAAAATGGAGTTTATTTATTTGTGGGTCAAGTTCTTATATTAATTTTTGAAAAATGGATTACAGATGATAAATGATTTCTTACCTCTCCCGGCCTCACCTCGACCAGATTATTTGGCCAAGAGAGCAGGAAAGTACCTTGAGAACAAAAGGTGATTACTACAAAATACCCAAAAATATACAGGTTCTAATGCCTATGAAAATTGCCAAAACCAAGAAATTACCAACTACCATCATAATTACATAAGAATATTTTTACTTTGCAAAATACGCGGAGCCACCGACAGACCTTGCCCCTGGTGGACATGAAAATCTATGTGAGCTAATCTCGACTCTATCTCGTGCAACCACTCATCCACTCGGCATTGGCTGCAACAAACATAGGCTAGGTGGTCCAAAATTTCTTCTTCAAAAGACTACAAATCATTGGTATATGCAATTACCTAATTTAGTTCTTCATATTGCTACTCTTGGAGAATGTTTATGCTGGTTTGGATGCCACGCAGTTGCTTTGTAATAGTCTGTAGTGTTGGGGGTTGTTCGACACAACTCAACAATTGGGTCATCTCCTCTGCCACCTCCTCTTTCATCAGGGTGCCCTCCCCCTCACAATTTTCCCCTCTCACTACCCTTCCCTCCAAGAGGCCCCAGTAGTCAGCTCCATGTCTCGGCCTAACCCTTTCTAATTGCATTACTGTGTCATCAAGCCAAGTAGGCCCTGCTATGCATCGGTCTCCTCTCACCCACTGCACCCTCGTTTCAACTCTACCGAGAATATTCAAGCCCTCTTGCCTCGATGAGATGAGATTTGCTAGATCCCTATATTGCCAACACCCACTAGACGTTGCTCTCAATTTCTACATAGCCCCTCCCTCGACTCAAACCGCCACCCCAACACCAGTATCGAATTTGTACAATAACCCAAAGGAGCAAGACCACAAAGATGTGTCATCCATCACCAAGTGAGAAAAACCAATCAGAAGGGAACAACACTAAATAAAAATATAGTGGGCCGAGGGTTGTAGTGTCTTCCGAGCCACCAAAAACATTGTGAGCATCCAAGTCCCAAATTTATCTCCTAGTGGACCAGACACCAGTTGACGACACCACACTCTCATCACCCTCAATTCTATAGGTTTGATATTTCATTCACAGGAGGAGAACCTATGCATACACCACTAATCCACCCCCTCTCCACCTTGCTCCCATCCGACAGCCAAAAAACACACATCAAACTCCAACAACCGTGTAGATAAATCATGGCCTCCTTCTCAATTGTTCCTAGCTTATGCCACATGGGTCTCTCTCCCCTTGTACCATTAGAAATCATCCATACCATCGATCCCAACACTTATCTGCGTGTGAAATCGTCCATCCAATTTGTTCCTTCTTGCGATCTTGGAATGTATACCTCCATCGGGAAAAAAATGAAGTTGCTTTATTTACTTAGTTATTTGTTGTTTGAATTCATAATCATTCTAATTTATTATTCATTACAGAATAAGACATGAAGCAGTCAAATTACAGATAAATAATTTTAAATATTAATAAAAGATAACAAAATTCAAGCCATAAAGTTAAACTATGGAGAAGCTATAAAAAAATTTGGTCAGCAACAAACTAGTACCTAATAAAAGAAAATCCAATGCAAATACTTCCATATATATAATAATAAATAACGATTAATCCATATTTTAACTATAAATCTTATGAAAAGGGAGGTAAAGTATGAGTGAAGTTACTAAGGCAAAGTATGGATGAAGTTTAGCTTTTCTCTAGTATAATATTTGTTTAGTATTTTGTTTGTGTTTTTTAATTTTATATAATATGTTAAAATTAAATAAATAATTTATATTATATAATATAAAGAAATAATATTAAGTAATCTTACCATGATTATTTATTTTCTATAATAAAAATTAGACTTTAAACATAATATTATTACTTTTATTTATATAAAAAGTTTAAAATTTATAAAAAAAATATATTAAATACTCCGAGTACCTATCTTGCAATCTTAAGAGCCTCTGATATCTTCACTTATCATCAAAATAATACAAACAGGTGTATTTGTAGTTGCCATAAATATAGCTATTTATAGGGGAATCCACGTGGAAATTTTAGATTGGAAAGATTTCTTATCATTGTTTTCATCTTGTTGTCTATTTTTCTCATTTGCTTTTGAATGTGATTGGTATGGTTAAAATCTCTTATTTCTTATTATCACTTCACCAATATTTTTACTATTACGGTTTTGTGTTGCCAATAATTAATCATAGTTTACATGTACTTGGTTTGTCTAGTGATTATAATTCATGAATTTGAATTCCAATGGCCCATTTGTTCCAAGGCCTTTTCATTTTCTATAAACTTGTGCTCATTTTTTCCTTAACCTTTAGAATCCTCAATTTCCTTTTCGATTCAGAAGGGGTTGTTGGATTATTGTTACTTCCACATCTTTTCTGTCACAATAACCGCTTCCTTAAACTTGATTTTCCACCCTTAAAAAAGATAAAAACCTAATAAAAATTTAAAGAAGATTATAAACTACCTAATGTAGAAAAATACTCCATATAAAATTTCATGACATGAGATAAAATTTCTTTATAAAAAGACCAACATGAAACCCCACTGAAACAAAATTAATACAAACTTTTGAACCAAGACGAGATAATCAAATAAAAAAAAATTAAAAATATAAAAAATTTGAAAAAATAAAAATTTAATGAAGCAAAATCCTTCTGAATAAAAAAAAGGTTAAAACAAAAGATTAAAACTGAATTAAGTATAAACCAAAAACTTTGATTAAAAAACTATCCAAATACTACAAAAATAAATATAACCTATATTGCCTCTTTAAATTTATAATTTTTTCATAAAATAAATTAATACAAATCCAATTAAAATACAAAAATAATACTGGATAAAAAGTGAATGACACACAATTAATGATATATATATATATATCGTGGAATTTTTATAAAAAGTTAGTGTAAGTAATGATCATAATGGACTAGGTTATATGAGAGATAGTTTATTCAGATTTGTACAGTGCCTCATATTAATTTCGAGAGAGATTTTTTTTTAATGCTGATTTTTGTGAATGCATTTTTAATTAGTATTTTGTATTTAAAATTTTTGAAGGTTTAAATATAAATAATAATTTATTGTTGAAAATACTGTAAGGTTAAACATGAATATAAACAATATAATTTCATGAAAAATAGTTTTTGGGATGATTGCAAAGGGTGTTAGTTCTCCATTTGACTATTTAGACTTAAAAAGCTGAATTTTAGAATCACATTAAAGAAATTTAGATTAACAAGAGTATTAAATATGTATCTTGAAATCCAACAATAAATTAACCTGCTGATATAATGTTGATTAAGAACATTGACAAAAAGCCAATACGGTCTTGTAGTAAGAGCAAAGGTGATGATCAATTCCAGCTGGCGCGCACCGTGTAAGGATTAAGAAAGGATAACATAAGCTTAGCCACGTGTGCATGCAACGAACACATCTTATCTCACGCTTCCTATGGAGGTAACGTGCGCCGAGGTTTGACTTGGTTGAAAGAGATATCGGTAACAACAGATAGAGGGGAGGGTGGTTTCTGATTTGACAAAAGCATCACAAATTCCATATAGAGCTACATTGCTTATATTACAAATTGATCTTGTCAACGCTTCCTGAACTTCTTCCGTGTAGATCCAGAAAGTCATGTAGATTACTAAAGCCGCCCTACATAATTTATTTTTATTTTTCCATCAAATTCTTAGATATTTCTGGGCTCTATATCAAATAAGGATACAGTACAAGTGGACAGAATTAACTGACTGGTGGACAGAATTAACTGACTGCCTCAGTGGATTTGATTCACTTTCACACAAGATTTTCATCTTTATTTTTCCATCAAATTCTTAGATATTTCCGGACTCTACATCAAATAAGGATACCGTATAAGCAGAGAAAATTAAATGACTGCCTCACTTTATTAGATTCACTTCACACAAGATTTTTATGGTCAAGGTCACGGGTTAAGTTTATTTAGAAATTATAAGTATATTATATTTTTTAAATATATTAATTTTGATTTATTTTAAAAATTTATTTAATATGAGTTTAGAGAGATTTAATTTTTTTAGTAATTTTTTTATGAGTAGATATTATTTAAATATTTTTTATATTTATTTACTTATTTTTAGATTTTTATTTTATTTTATTTTAGTGGATATGAACAAAATTTCAATGTTAATAATACCCTTAAACATTATTGTAAAATAAACCTCTTAACTTAATTATATATTTTTATATTTTAAAAATAGAATAGATTTATTTAAAATTATTTTTTATTATACCATTAATTATAAAATAATAAATTTATATTTAACAAATATTATTTTGTTTTAAATATTTTATAATCTAATTCATTTATATTATTTTTATAAGAATTAAGACATTATGAATATATTTTTGTAATAAAAGAATTAAGTGGACCTCTCACTGTCAAAAGAGCATTAATACAAAAGAAAGGAAAAGCATTTACGTGGACCTCTCACTGTCAAAGGAGTTTTGATGAGCTCAAACATCTTCTTACCACCGCACCCATTTTGAGCATTGTTGATCCTAATAAAGAATATGTGGTTTGTACGGATGTTAGCAAAGAAGGTGTAGGTGGCGTATTAATGCAAGAAGGAAAGGTTGTAGCCTATGAATCAAGAAAGCTTAAAGAGTATGAACAAAAGTATTCGGCCTACGATTTAGAGTTGACAACAGTTATCCATGCCTTAAAGTTGTGGCCACATTACTTTATGAGTAAGTGATTTCTGTTAATCACTGATCATCATACTCTAACAAACTACTTCAGACAACCCACCTTGAATGCTAGGGAAGCTCGTTGGGCTAACCTCTTAAGAGAATCTGATTTTGAAATCAAACACTTGAAGGGAAAAGAGAATTGGGTTGTGGATGCCTTATGTTGAAAAGTAATTTGTTTGTATGAGATTTCTTTCAGTGAATACCATACTTGGTAGAGTTTTCCTATAACAATGGATACCATACATCATTACAAATGAGTCCCTTTGAAGTGTTATACGAGCGTAAGTGCAGAACACCCTTGAGTTGAAGTGTTCCACAGGAAAAGTTGATGCTAGGAGCAGATATGTTAGTCGAATTGGAGGGGATGGTGAAAAAGGTGCATGCCAGTTTGAAAGCTGCTCAGGACCAACAAACGAAATTTGATGATCGGAAGAGAAATCTTCTAGGAATTCCAAGTGGGGGATCATTTTTACATTCAGGTATGAGCCAAGAAAAGCACATTACAATGGACCGGATGTGCTAAACTAGCACCCCGATTCTGCGGCCCTTTTCAAATTTTAGCTAAAATCGGAGCAGTGACATACCAACTTGCCTTACCCAGTCATATTCGTGTGCACAACGTCTTTCATGTTTCTCTTCTTACGAAATACATTTATGATGCTAACCAGATAATCATTTGGAAATACATTCGGGTAAAGTATATATATATATATATATATATATATATATATATATATATATATATATATATATATATATATATATATATATATATATATATTCAGATTTATTAAATAAGCTGGTTGATGATTTAAAGTGTTTTATTGCTATGTATAGGTTGAACTAGAAGGCAAGCTCTTGGTCTAACCCCCGGTTATACTCGATCGGAAAGAAGTAACGCTGCGGAAATGAGTTATCACCCACATTAAAGTGCAATGATAGCACTATGGGTCAGAGGAGGCTACTTGGGAAGATGAGCAGGTTATGAAAGAAAAATTTCCGGATCTATTTTCAAAAGGAAAACATCGAGATGATGTTACATCTTAGGGGAGGAAGATGTGATATCCCCAGATAATGTAAATATTTATTTTACTACAAACCAAAAAAACTGTTTACTTTTTTAAATTATAAAACTATTTCTTGAATTTAGTTATCCAGAAGTGAATTTAGCAGTTATTGGTAAATATTGTTTTACCTACTAAGTAGTTATGAGAAACAATTATCTGTCTCTAACTATTCTTGAGTATTTACTCAAGAAAGATCAAGAGGATAGGGGTATTTGAGATCAGGAGAAAAGAGGGAGTAAGAAAGAAAACAACAGAAAAAAAAAAAAAAAAAAGAGTCTGTGCTGAGATGTCAGCCAGTTTTCTGTAACTATGTCTGGTTAGGACCAGATAGCTGTGAGACCATGCATTCTCATAGTAAAAGAAGAAGGTTCCTGTGACCAGGAACAACTCAGGGGGAGACTTACTGGTATAATAGTCTCAAGGTTGGGAGGAAAACGTAACGAGCAGGTCTAGTCGCAGACCAATCTGGGAAACAACATGAGCCAGATAAGTGAGAAATTTCATTATGATAGAAATGTGATATAAATATTTATATAAGCTATTCTTGTTATTTTCTATTAGAGAGGGGATGGGTAATTCGAGAAATTTATACGATTAGTCCATAATTAATCTTTTTACATTTGTAAATGGGTGGTATGATAGAAATCTGATATAAATATTATATAAGTTATGCCTATTAGTTGCTTTCTATCGTAGAAAGGGCGGGTTAACACGAGAAAGTTATATGAATAGTCCATGAGTAATTTTTACATCTCTATATGAGTGGTAGATTAAATTCTTGTACTAAGTAAAATGTACAACAAAATACAGTAGACAAGTGATAAAGAATCTTCTAGAATCTAGGTATATGTATTTATTTCATGACAACAAAACAAATCATTTAGGAAAAGATTATTGTTGAGCATCCACACAGATTTCATAATTACATATAAATATGGAAGAAACAGTATGCCAAAACCTCTTATTAAGTAACGACAAAACCCTCAGCGCAAGAGTAAAAAAAATTAAGGAAAAAAAGGAAAAGAAATATTTTTACCAGTATACATAATCGATTAAACAGATGTAGTGTATACAAAACTAGAAGGCAATTTAGGAATTAGACTTGTCGAAAAATAACTAAGAAAGATGGAAAAACTTTAGAGCAGAATTAGCCAAGAATTTATTCTTCACTCATGGTTTACCAAAACCCTTACCCTCACGGGCCAGGCTGGAAATAGTTATCTTTACAAACACTGTTGAAGAGGGTTTCATAGTCACAATATGTAGCTAGTACAAAACAAATCTACTTTTAAATTTCTGAAGGATATGCTAAGGTAAATTCCAGTGAAAACATTATATTAATCACGAAAACCGATAAAAGATAATAGTTAAATGGAATCCAAGACCTATAAACTAGCCATAAATGTATTCCTCGCAACGGCAGTGCGAGGTCGTCCCAAATCTACCAAGAAAATAAAGTCGACTGGGTTATGGTCCTACAATTCCTTCAATTATACAAACTACATAAAGCTCATTTAGGGTCGATAATATTTATACACAGGCAAAAATAAAAAATAAAAATAATTATCTAATAAGTTATCAGTCGCAAATTAACTCTTCCCTTGGAGTCCGAAATGCATCAACAGTAAGAAAAAAAACTTTTAGAAAACTCTAGGCTAGTCTCAAATACCTGAAAATGAGTTGGGAAATCGACAATGCACATGGCGGGCCGAGTGAGGGCTTCCTCCAGCTCTTCAACTAAAAACTATAACACTTGCAAAACCTCCATCCCAACTGGTAGGAGTAGCATGAATTAGAATTTGCATATCAATCAATAGATGGGTATAAGCTAGAGACTGGACACAACAAAGTAAATACAAACACTCTGAGTTACCTATAACAAGTCACATGTAAAAACCCTCTTCGCTACTGAAATGCTAAAGCCTGAGACCTTGTATGTCTGTCAGAGGAGCCATAGACAAACAGAAAGGCCTATCATGTCGATGAAGAACAAATACCGGCTCCACCAAAACCCGAGCACCAAGCGAAAGACCGAGGAATACTTGCGCATGGAAAACCCCCTTGCAGAGCAAACTGAAACCCATCCCCGAGAGGAAAAACAATGAATGGGTACCGAAATTACATCTGAGGTATACAAACCTGAGTTTCGTGTCCACCATCGGATCAATGAAGTTGGAGATTGTAGATGTGGAGCAGAACCCAAGGATGATGATGGAGCTCTCCAGCATTGAAGTCTCCATAGGGGCAGTCTTATCACCTAGGTCATCACATTAGTCAGGCATTAATTCCACATTAAGGACGTGGAGTGGTGTAAATAAAACTAGCAGTGACCTAATTGTAATTAAGTTAAGGATTAAATTATGAAGTCTTGGTTAAGCCGAGTAGTTTATGTCATAATTAAAGTGGTATCAGTAGTAGCGAGTGGGCCTGTTGGTACATATAGAATCTCGTCAAGTAATAAATTCCACTTAATCTTAGTCACGAGGAGTATATATGAAATTATGGTTGAAATGCCTGATTAAGGGCCCTGTCATAAATAAATAGTGCATCGAAGAAATAACAAAGGTAATCAAGTTTTACAGTTCTGTTGAATCATAGCATAAATATATAAATATTCCATGCTTTCTATATAGTAAACTGTTCAACATTTTACTTATGCTCATTTAATATGTGGATGTGTGACATTTTTTTCTTTGAAAGTGATTCGCGAATATATATATATATATATATATATATATATATATATATATATATATATATATATATATATCAATTTTTTTTCCTTCGGAAGTTATTCGCCAAAATTTTATATATAACATATAAAAATTACTATAAATTTGAATATTTTATAAATATATCACAAAGCATTGTACAATTTGTATATTGAAGATTAATAAAATTTGCTAAGATTTCTAAATTTTAAGATGCATTTTTGTTCTTAAAATGCTCTGTTAAACATTAATTTTTAAGAGACATATTATAACTACCTTGTTTATGGTATTTATGAAATTGTTATATTTAATATAAAAATAATCACCCATCTTTAGAAATAATCAATTCTTTAATTGTTTTTTTTAAATTAGAAAATTATATTATAATATTAAATTTAAAAATATTCATATAATTATTTATTTGATATAGTTAAATATCCCTTTTTTTTTAATTTCAAAACGAATATAAACGTATTTTAAGTTTATAAAATAAAGGATAAAAATAAATATCTTGTTATTAGTTTTGCTCCCAATGAATCATGTGAAGCATATAATTTTGTGATAATTTTAACTTGTGGCCTTTTTTAAATAATGTTCTATATAAAGAAAGTTTATTATTAATAAGATATTAATTTAACTTTGTTATCAATAAGAATGTAATATTAAAGTTTATTAATTAAAATGTAAACTAATTAATATTAAAGAAATTTGTATAATTGGAAGAGAAAAAATGTTTTTTATTCAAGTATATTTTATATGGGAATATTTTATTACAATGAAGTTTATGGTTTTTTTTTAATAATAAAAATGAAATAATTAGATTGGTTGTTTATAGGAAAAATTTAGTAAAATCTAAAATTATTGTATCTTCAAGGAGAAAGAAGATAAAATGTTTCCTAAGAACTGAAAATATACTTTAGATTTACCAATATACTAGCTTTTCAGGTCATAAGAGAGAAACAAGTACATAGAAACTATGAAATCAAAGATATAACAAGAATAAAGAGATTAGGAAGATAGGTTCAAATTTGGTGTTGGAACATGGATCAGCCCCTTGTTATGGCACAATGAGCTTTCAGTAGCAGGAGGAATTCTTGGGTACTTCTCGATGTGGTCTAGTTACCAGTTCAGGCCCATCATGTGTTGATGGAGATGCTCCATGGAGAAGAGGTCCTCTTTTCTCTCGTGTTGATCGAAGAGAACCTCAACTGATAGGTATTTCATGTCCTAATACAAGTCCATTGTTTGCATACAATGATTGAAATGCCCATGTGTGAGCCCTATGTTAGAGACCCAATCAACCAAATCTACTAGGACCTCAATGTAAGAGAGGAGGTGCCTTTGATCATTGCCTTCCCTCTTGGCATGAGTGAGTTCTCCCTAAATGGGGTACAGGAAGATCTCGAAAGCAAGTGCTAGTTTCATCACTCTGTGATGATTTGATTCATTGCCACAACTTGCCTTTTCTTGATAGTACAGTTTGCCCCTATGGAGTGAGGCTCACTGACATGGCATGGTGATTGCACAAGGATTTGAATAAGGCCAAGGAGTAGGTAAGGATGTGCTAGGAGGGATAGAGATGGACATGCACAATTATGTGGATGGTGTAGCAAATCTATGACCGGGCCCTAAGATGTGGTGTGTGGAAGAAAAATGGAGGCTTATAGAGTGGCTAAGACAGTGTCAATGGGTGGTAATACCAACAGAAAGGAACCTTGCAAAGAGCTATGACCAAAAAGGTTGGAGGACATCCCAAAAGTGCAAACAGTTGGCATCTAGGTGAGGTTGAAAGAGGACCGAGTTGCTACAAGGAGTGATTGTCCACACAAGAACACCAAGAAAATAATACTTATGAAAAAGTTGTAGGGGGAGAAATTTTAAGCTTCCTAAGGAAATAACCAATCTAATTTTGTGACGAAGATTCACTGCTAAAGAGTACACTAGCCTACTTCAGTGGTCTATATAAGTTTCTATGTAGAGAACCCTATTATTGAGCATAATAGAGTGCCATTCAAGATGGAAAAGGGAATTTCCCAACTTTGTGGAAAAAAATGTAGCATGGCTTGCCCTTCCCTGTCTCTAGTACCACTTGGAGAGCTAGAAAGAAAGAATCCTTGCGAGCATGGCTCATAAAATTGAGCTAACGTAGGCACCCCTTCACCAATTGTATTATTGAATTGAGGTGAGAAGTGAACTCGCAATACTGCCAAATTGGCTTTTGTGTTTACACTTTTACGCTAATAATCCTTTTGTCTTAGTGGCTGACCTTTGTGGAGCTCTAAATTGTTGTGAATGGGGAATTGAATCCCATTTCTAGTGGTGGAAGAGTGTCTTGCATAGCACAAGACGAAGAGAAAGTACAATCATGCAGGGAGATTGTGTAGGGTGTAGGGGAGATGGATCTATTTTGATTTTTATGAAAGAGTGTCTTGCGTGGCATGAGACAAAGAGAAAGTACAACTATGCAAAGAGATTGAGATTGTGTAGGGTGAAGGGGAGATGGATCTATTTTGATTTTTATGGAAGAGTGTCTTGCGTAACATGAAACAAAGAGAAAGTACAATCATGCGAGGAGATTGTGTAGCGTGTAGGGTATATGGATCTATTTTCATTTTTATTAATTTTTATGACATTTCACAATACTCACTAATTTTATTCTTTTATTCTTTTAAATACTATATGTGAATTATAATATTATAGGATAGCATTATTGTGCATCTATTCCATTAATAAATATCTAATGGATATTAAATACTATCTAATTAAACTTAAAGCTTACTTCTTTAAAACCACCAAGTAAATAATTTAGATAGCTGACCACCAACTAGATAATTCAGAGGACTTACTCTTTTCTTAAATAAACAATGGTAAATCAGCCTACTACAACTGATAATAACTATAAATACTAAATTGACAACTGAATTATAATAAATTTTTCAACTATATTAAAAAACCAAAAAACAACTTCTCTGACCAAGCAACTTATCAATTCTAATGGATTTATTATTAATCCTATAGATTCATTCCCGAATTAAAGTTGCTTCTTGGCGAAGATCGACCTCCCTGTACTTCGCGAATGGTCACCTAAACAATGCCATTGAGCTAAGATTTTTGTCGGCGGAGGTCGACCTGCTTCTACCTCGTGAAACATTTCATGAATGATACCATATCTCAACCTTTTTTTGGATTCAACACATGAAAGGATCAGATAGGGTTTGTGATTCCTTAGGAAATCGCAGCCATGTGAGGGAAATACGCGTCTTCATGACGGGTGTCCTGTACCGCCAAAGTCAAACAACGACGCACGCGTTCCATTATGTTCATCGGCTGGGCTTTACGCCAGATGCTCAATGTGCAAAATATGCTCCCGCCAGCTCTTCTAGAATTTTAAAATTTAAAATGATCTGATCCGGCCATGGATATCTATCTGTCCATTTTTATGCTTTACATTTTGGGGATGAGAGGATCTGATGTCTGCGATAGCTTATCCCCTATATTTTATGCCCTATAGCTTATTCTCCCTTCATATTAAACTTTGTCTGGGCTTTCTATAAATTGTGTTCATAAACAAGATATAAACAAGCCAACAAACGAAGTGTTTGCTCTTCAATTACAGGTACATCTGTCGAGGCTACATTTGTCAAGTATCAGCTACTACTTTGTTATTGTTTCCATAAAAATGAGACAGCCATCGTTTCTGCTGGTTGTAGTAGCTGCCTTAAGCGTTGTAATCTGCAATGGTTGCAGAAGCAGGTACGAATATTAGTCAAACCATTCAAGGATTTGTGGTTCCGCAGAACGAGGCAAGAAAACAAGTGGGAGTCCCTCCACTGAAATGGGATGTGAAACTCGCAACATATGCTCGCGTTTATGCAAGGGAAAGAAGAGGTGATTGCATTCTTCAGCATTCCAATGGTCCATTCGGAGAGAACATATTCTGGGGGAGTGGTAAAGGCTGGAACGCTACAGAGGCAGTCGGTGCATGGGTGGATGAAAAGAAGTGGTACAACTATGCAAATAATAGCTGCAGCACCGGTCAGGACTGCACCCACTACACGCAGATTGTTTGGAGAACAACAACTAAAGTTGGATGTGCCGTCATCAAATGTAACAGCGGCGACACGTTCATCACATGCAATTACTACCCTCCTGGAAACTATGTTGGAGAGAGACCATACTGAAACATTGGCGCCCACTATTTAACATTCATTCCCGCGCTTGTATTTCCAGCTTCTTCCATATTCTTTGTAACATACTGGATATTGATTTCATTCTTTCTCACTACCATTTGTATTTCATTCTCAGGATCATTTGTGTTCATTATCATATTCATATTCTTTATGGTCTCATATTTTTCAGAACATCATGAATGGGCGCCATGATTTTCCAGTGCAAAAGTTAGTATCAATGGTACTGGATCCGTATAAAATGACCATAAGTGAACCTGCTCTAATGGAATGAATGACAAAATTACAACGAATTACAATGCCAGTTATCTGAAACCTTCAAAAGAAAACCAAGCGGCGCATGTCGAAGTAAAGCACGGTGTATTTGGGTTCCGCAGAACGAGGCAAGAAAACAAGTGGGAGCCCGTACAAGGGGAAAAAGAGGTACAAATTTAAAATGTTAAGGAATCCGTTTTAACAGTCGTTCGTTGGGTTATTTGTTTGGCCTTCTAAAAATAATGCATGGGATTCCTTTTCCTGCCTTGCACATCTCTCCTGGTAGCTGCTCGATTTGCAGTAGTCCCACCTGCGTGCTCGATGGATCCGCTAATTATCACAAATAGATCGAAAACCGTTAACATTAAAAGAAAAAATTTATAATATATTTTTTCATTCATCCACCTTTTTGCATATTTTTAAAATTTCACATATTGCATTTTCAATTTATTTTCAAATTAATTTAATAAATAATTATATATATATATATATAAAACATAAATTTTCTCTTATATTATGTTTCAATTTTCATTTTATTTTCAAATTAATTTAATAAATAATTATATATATATATACATAAAATAAATTTTCTCTTATATTATGTTTTTATTAGAAGTGTAGATTTCTAACTGGATAAATAAATTCAGAGCAGTTAAAACATTATTTACATATTTAATCTATACAAATTTATCAACTTAAATTTATTTTTCATGTCGTAATAAAAGGAAAAAAAATAACTAAAACTATGCTGCAAAATGTGTTCTGTTTTATCCCTAAATTACCGTTGTTCCTTTCAGTAACATAAATCTATGTTACTGACAAGGTACGCCGTCGTAATGTGAATAGAGGGATTATGTTCGAGGTTTCCTTGGAATGGCATAAATTTATATATTAACAATTACCTAATGGTCATCTGAATATGTTATTTTTAATCCATACAAGCAAAGAAAGGGCTATATATAACATTGTCCAAGTAAATACCAAATATTACATGTTAAGATGTGTATTTTTAATTATTATTATAATATAATTATGGGGGTTGTTATATAATTATGGTATATTTTTAATTATTATTACTTTTAATGTGTTTGCCTTTTTATTATTAAGTTATTTTATTGTTTTAAAGTTTATTAAATATTTTTTATTAATAATAATTTATTATTTATTATTCTAGAATTGAAAACAATTATGATATTATTTTTTTTAGTTAAAGTTTACTTCATTTAAATGATTCATATAAGTAAGTTGAAATTAGTGGATATGGTTGGAATGGAGGTTATTTATACAATTTTAAGTTTGAAGCTTTTGAACAATATCTACATTATTTCACTTGTATAATGGGCAATACTAACTTAACAAAAACTAAAATTTCCAAAGCATGAAAATGTTACATTGAACTATGAGGAATTATTTGTCAGCTTTAATTCCTAAGTCCACTGATCAACCATTAAGGAAGGAGTATATACCCAATTCTCCTCTAGTGATCAACCATTAAGGGAGGATATACGAGTTTACTAATCAACCATTAAGGAAGGAGTATATACCCCATTTTCATCCAGTGATCAACCATTAAGGAAGGAGGATATAGCTATTTTTTTCATTGCCACCAAAGTTCACCCTCATTTAGCATTGATCCCAAATTAGCCATGTGACCAACCTTCAAGTTGTTTGATCTTAAAACGTGGAGATATTTTTTTTGGGGGATAGACTAATACAACTCATAAATACTTTTGAAAATATGACTTAAAAGAAGATATTTTGAATATAAATGGTGAATTATATTCAAGGAACCACAAAAAAAATCACCTCATGAATTCCCATATTCACAATTTGCCTCAAACTCTTATATACCACATATAATTCAACAATGCTATTGGAAATGTGACCTAAACCCTAAGCATACCTATGTTCTTCTTCATTCTTAAGGAAAAAAATTACCCCCTAGCCTCCTGCCACCCCTTATGAACAATAATTTATTAAAAAATTAAATAATTTATTAAATGCTCTTGTTATGATAATTAATGATCTTGTAATATCACGGTTTAATTTTTGTTGTAAGTTTGCCTTGTCACAGGTGAGGAACATTTTTTTCATTATTATTATCATCATTTAATTATGGTTATGAGTTATATAGACATTATTTCCATGATTTTTATTAATTGTATATATTTTTTTGGTGAGTTTACATCGTTTTTATATGAGTCTACATGGCTGTTATAATTTAGAAATTATTATATATATACTATTTTTTTGGCTTTGATTGAAAGAAGGATTCCAAAGTTTTAATTTTAGTTATAAATAATTGGTTGGTAGATGTTAGGGATTTAACCTCCATGGATATTTCATAGTAATATACAAAAATCAAAGCTTGATAATTATCTCCAAAGTAGTTCTACTTTTTTTTTAAATAAAATGATTAATTAAAAAATGTTATATGAACAAGTGTAATATAAAATGAGTTATAGTTTTTTGAGCATGTGGTATTGATAAACCATAGTATTGGCCCATGGCATTGTAACAAAGAATATTTATAAATTAAGCATGTGCATAATAAAGAGGAGGTGAATGTCCATTGTTAAAAACTTCCATACAATTTTTTTAATCTAAATATGATTAATTTATATATTAAGTATTTTATAATTAATACAAATTACTTTTTATGTTTTTTCTAATTTTAAGAATGTCCAATTTATCATGAAGTAATTATTTTGCTGCTTATCAGAAATTGATGTTTAATTTACATGGTTATTCTAGTTATATATATATTTTTGACTTTGTATGTATTTTGTTATCATTAATGTGTTTGATAAGTGAACTTACTTTTTTGGTTGTTCACAATATTATTTACAACAATTTTGAGTTGATGAAGTCGGTTTCTAGGGGCGTTGTCCTACCCAATGTGAGGATCAAGAGAGCTAGTATGGTTTATAGGATTTGATTTACAACCTCACCCTAGTCAAGGGCCTCCATGTGTGGATGACTAGATTTCCCTCATTCTTCAACCCTCCTTCTTACCTTGTTTCCCTCATGCACCATGAGGAAATTCTCTGTAGAGGAATTGAGAGTAAGTCTAGGATAATTATAGGTCAAACTGAAACAATTCCAACTCGGCCACATACCCTGTCACTGGCCCAACTAAGAAGAAAAAAACCCAGTAATGTAGGTGATTCCAGTCAAGCCACAAACCCCAACTACTATGCCAATATGACAATGCAAACACCTAATGGTTGAGATGAAACTTGAGACCCCAAAGCCACAAAGAATAATATACGATACCCTCTAGAAAACATACAATAGAAAGGAGAGGTTGATTAAGTATCAACATAAAAGAATTTTCTTATGCCACACAACATGAAGAATTGAATTAACAATGAGATTCGAACAACACAAAATAGAAACATCTCCCCATAACCACTAAGATGACAACCACCATTGCACCCATTGATAGTCCAATAATTTGAGAAAACACATCTACGTGTAGAAAGATTAAAGAATTAAAACCAGGCCAGAAGGATTAACTACAATATCTTACTCTAACACAAAGATTCATGAGGTAGGCACTACTTCATGTATAGTGATCAAATAAAAATTCCCAATTCAAGATATCCCAAATATAACTGAATAACAAAATTTAGTGAATGAAAAATACAAGGATCCCAGATAACATACAACAAAGACTAGAGAAAACAACACACTACATATCGAAACTCAGAACATGCCTCAGTTCACAATCTATGACCATATCGTGTAGCCATTGACCAAACCTTGAAAACAAAAAGGCCATCGCAATAGCCTGAGTCATTGGGATGATGAATGAGCCTCCAGTAGATCCACTACACCTCTCTTCACAACATAGCTTAAGACCAAAACGAAACTAAGGATTTAACCCTCCTTCACATAGTAGTATTAACTATCACACATTTCCATGTATGTTGGAGTAGTGCCATGCCCCACCTCCGCCTTAATTATCAAGGGCGTCAGTGGTGTTGTAGGAACCCTTCTGAATACTGATTTCCTCTATTCTTTCACTCCCATTAAGGAATAACAAGGAAAATCTTAGGTTTATAAAACATCATAAGCATGAACATAAATTAATTTAATCTACAACATGTATAACTTGTAATAATTTACATACATAAAATAAATGACTGATAATACCTGTTCCAATAGATTAGTTGAGATGCTCCTGAGCACCATGATCCTCTTGACTACCAGACTGGATTTGCCTCCGAGCCAACTAGGAAGTAATACCTAGCCCAGGGAACCTCCACAGGTTCCCTAGCCATCCGAGCCCAAGTCCAACCATATGTAGTGTGTCCAAGTTAAACAAATACTTTCCTTCTCTCCCTTCTCTTTTCTCAACCTTCCTCTCAAAGAAAAATCCTCCAAAACCAAGACCAAGTATCCCCCCCACCTCTCATCATCCTTCACCTTTCATTAATGTCATAACTACCCCCTCATCCTTACATTTGACTTTTCTTACCATATCTTCTCCCAAGTAAATTTGAGAGGACATTTTGGGGATGAGATATGAGCATATAATTTGGTAATTAATTGGAGAGGACCATATATTCTGCCAAGTAAATTTGAGAGGACATTTTGGAGATGAGATATGAATATATAATTTGGTAATTAATTGGAGAGAACCATATCTTCTCCCAAGTAAATTTGAGAGGACATTTTGGGGATGAGATATCAATACATAATTTGGTAATTAATTGGAGAGGACCATATCTTCTCCCAAGTAAATTTGAGAGGACATTTTGGGGGTATGGATATTTAAATTGGAATAAATGGAAGGAGACCATATCCTATCAAAATTTAAATTTGAGGAGGTAAGTTGGGAATTGAATAATAATAAAATTTATATCAGTAATAAATTTACAATTTTACCAATGTAGGTATGTATCAATATTTCTTGATAATTATAAGTCAATATTTTTAGGTAATTTAAACACTAGTAAAATTTGCATGATAAGATTAAGTATGGAATTACATACACCCCTCCTTCAGAAAACTTTGTACCAAAGTTAGAGTGAAAAGATACAAGGAGTTTGAAGGCATAACAAAATAGAGAGAGAGTTATAGTAGTAAAATTTAATAAGTCAGGCAATGGTACCACTTCCCATCAGGAGTCTCCAACTAATCTATATCCTCCTATCCTTCCTAACCTACTTCCATTCCCACCCCATCCATCCTCTATTGTTATATACTATGGCATCGACTATACCAATATAACCACTGATAAAACCAATATGGTGGAAGTGTCGACTATATCGACCCAACTTCCCCAGTAGGTAATTAGCAATCATGATCACACGTCTAGGAGAGTGTGTTCATCACTGCCCTCCTAGATTCCATGTTTGGGGGTTACACAGTGGGAAATACTTCCACCCCTCCTTACAACTAGGGTCAACACCAACTCGCAATTGTCATCATGCATCTAGGGGAGTGTGTCCATCACTACCCTCCCACGATTCCAGGTTTGGAGGTTACATGGTGGGAAATACCTCCACCCCTCCTTACAACTAGGGTCAACACCCTAATATGGATCACATTAGAGCGTTGGTTGGACTTGTCATTGAATAATCCAGTCAGGTAGTCTTGCCACCTGTCATTTACATTTTACCCATGTAATAAGAGTACATATCAAGTAGATACCAAATGTAATAGAATAATGTACATCATACCTTTCCTCATTGGATGTCCCGATCTTCCCCAATGGAAGAGTAGGTCTTGCCTATCATACGGTCCTTTCCAATCTGTAATTTAGTTCTCATACATGCATATATATAACAACTAAATAGATATAGATACATGATCTTAAACATCATGTTATTAAGTCTAGTATCCACGTGTCAATTTTGTAGTTCATACTAGAAATAAATCTTACATTAGATAAATCATAATTTCACATGTCATTCATTAGATAAATCATATCCACTTAAGCCATACACTAAACAACAATAAATCTGATAAGTCATGCACTAGATAAATCATAACCAAGTAAGTCATACATTAGGTTATACATCAAACATTTCAATCACCACTACCTAATCCATCTAATGATTTATATAAGTAGTTTCACTTGTTAAACTAAATGCATCAATATTACATAGCGTTCATAAATAAATAACATGGAATTGCAAATAGAGCCTTAGCATAGGTAGCTATCTAAGTCAAAATGGACATCATAAATGGTCAAAAGTGAGGGGTAATTGCGACATATAGTCTCTACATCCTCTCAGATAGCAGATCTTGGGTTAGACTTGTCCCCTTTGTATCTTAACTTGGTCCACTAAGTGATGCCTGAGCCATCGAACCCTATGGTATAATATGCATATTGGTTTGATCATTATGGTTCTTATGTCTGAGACCTATAATTCCCTCCAGTTGAGTTTGTGGGATTCATCAGAAACATAATGTTATAAGACAGATACATAAAAATATCATGAGTTTTATGCAAGTGGGGTGGTAGTACAAGACAGTAGAACACTGGTCCAATTTTCTCTTTGATTCTAAAAGGTCCTATAAATCGAGGTGGTAACTTCATACCTTTCTCAACTAAATAGTGTTAGGAATAACTAAAAAAAAAAAAACTCGGTCCCCCACTTTAAAACACCCTAAGAGATTGTGTAATGAGGCTAGGACACCCTCCAATATATTGCTAAAGAAGCTTCCCAAACCAAGACAACTTATATGATACAATGTGAAAATAACATCCTAAGTGACCAAAACCATGGGTGTCAATGTAAAAGACCACCCAAGCAAGGTCTAAATGCCTCCAAATGCATGAGAAGATGTCAAATAAGGCGAGTGCTTGGAAAAACGACATACTCCAATTCAAGGGAAGTGTATGTTCAGTCAACCATTATAGATTCAAAATACAAGTCTTTTAAATAGTATTATATGTCTTGAATGGAAGAAGTTTTCTTGACGGCCTGTCAAATCCTGTTCTGATGGGGATTGGTTTAAGCCACTGCAAAATCCATTAAAGGCTTAAAGATTTTTTTCTTTTTTTTACACCCCAAAAAAAATTTAATCTTTGCAGTGCCACAATGGATAATAGCTCCTTGATCGCGGCATTCAAGGAAGCAACTAAATTTGGATGGTCTCTGTAGTCCGATGTCCAGGTGCCAAAATGGCTGGAGGATTTTATGGAAAGGTTGCAAAAGAGGGCAAATAGCGTTACTGAGGAAATGCATAAACTTTTAAAGCACACAGATGTTGTTGAACAATATTTGTATAATACATTCAATTCTTTTAGAGAGCTCTCAAATACTCAGTTCATTGAAAATTGTGTATGTGAAGGTGATGAGATGACTACCCTAAATTCAGATTTCGGCATCCAGCTTTCAGAAGTTTGTGTACCCACTTAGAGATATGAAGAGGATATAGTTCCAAGATCATTTCTAGTTATGACAACAACATTGGCATTGGCAGTGTTGCATCGCATGTTGTTACCCTCGATAGTATCAGGTATTGGGAGTTCCCAATTCCCAATCCATCCTAGGTAATGAGGAACCTTGGTCACTCCTATACATGCAAGAATAACTAGCAAATCAATGGAAGCAACTACACACTAGGTTGTTTCAAGTAGAACTTTTAACATAAAACTTCATCCATAAACGATTGCAGGATGCCTCTTTGTTAGTGAAGTTGTGCTATCTACCTTTATAATAAATGAATACCTTAGTTTGCACTCACAGCCTGTGGATGGTTCTCACAATCTCAAAGGTGGTAGCTTCAATGCAAAAAGAAAAACTAAAAAGCTCAATATGTCCTGAAGAAATAAGCTCTTTTGTGGAAGGTCAACAAGATCCATGTCAATCTGGTCCAAATTACATGAGAAGCAAAGTCAATGTTAACAGAAATTTCTCAAGCCTTTTTAGCTAATAAGGAAGTTTCAACTTCTTCTAGATTCAATGAATCTACTCATGTTTTGTCAATTCCTACTACTCAATTCTATGAAAATGAACTCTCGGAGTATTGGCAGCAAAAGAGAAGAAGGCATAGCTATTCAGGAACCCAGTAAGGATCTTTTTGGTTCAAGCAATTTCATCAGGAAATTTGAAGGGGCATTATTTTCAGGTGGACACTTTGATGATGAAGATGAATTAGTTTCCTCTAGTCCACTGGAATCTACTCATGTCTGGTCACAACCATCTATTCCAGAGAGATTATATGGTTCTAATTCAGATGCAAATAAAAATGAACTAAGTCCATCTAGCAGCATTAGTAGTACTCTGGATCGAACTGCATCTAATTCATCAGATAAATTAATCAAAACTGATACTCAAGTCTCTATAGAAAGTAGATCTCAATTTTTAGGTACAAAACAACTTGAAAAGACATTGGGTTTAAATAATGAGTTTTCCACTGGTGGACCTCAATTTCCAAAAGCAATTAATGGTAGGCAATCTTTGAAGGAAAGGCTATCACTATTGCAGAAAGGTCTCTTTGACAATGGAGAAAATAATGAAGATGATGATCCTAATGATCCTTTTAGGGCACCATCTTCAATCGGGTAGAAACTGAGATTAAATGATAGGGCCCTTGACAGTGAAAGTAATATTCTACAAGAGTCATATAATGATGGAGTTGAGTTTAATATTCAAAATACAATGCTTACAGATTCTTCGAACCCACATAAGGTTGAGCAATTGCATAGTACAGGAGCATCTGGAAGAATTTAAGGTGCATTAACCATTGGTGATTGTCACTCAAATATAAGTGGAGTAAAAAAAAAACAGGAGTTGAAGGAATGTGATGCCCATTTTGACAACCTTGTGAAACCCCTCGAAAACAATTAGAGTTGAAGCAAAAATCAACTCTCCACAATGAAAAATAGCATTTGAACCCGGATATGCTACAAGGTGGTACCAAAGTAAAAAAAAAACAAAATATTGGCAAGCCCCATTGAATAAATGGGAAATTAGGCACACGACAAATTTGAAGCTTTATAATATGTGTATCAATGTAACTATTCAATATATTATGATATTGCTTGGCTCAACTTTTACTTCAAAAATTACCCTTTAATATTCAAACTTCTCTCATACTCTACTATAGAAAACTTTCTCCATGACTGCTGAAAAATTTACTAGTTGCTAATAAACATATTACCTAACTATCATTGGCCTTGAACAAAGTTATTGGTGTTGCTCTACTAATATTCAACTTAGAATTTTTTTTTATCTTTTGCAAGTTTGAATATTCTTGTGTCTCAAGTACATATCAATCTGCCTTAATCAATAATCAAGTCTATCGGCATCTATATCTCAAATAGAGCTATGGAATTCCAACTTTCCATCAACTTGAAAAAACTAAGATCATAAGTCCCGTTTCCAAAACTAATATATATAGTTGTATCATGTCATTTGCATTTGACTAGTAAGAATATTGTTGTTTGGCATCTTGGGGTGAAAAGAAATCATATTGTCCTAAATAGTTTGCAGTTAAGGAACAAAATTCAGGAACAACTATACACCTAGCAACATTTGATACCATATATTTCGTGGTCATGGTGATATTGCGAAAGTGTCCAAATTAGAACCTTTATAAATGGTATTAGAACCTCAATGAGTGTCTTACCTACTGAGAATAAGTTATGAAATGAAAATTGCAAACATTCAAGTAAATTTTGAATAGTAAACTTTATTACTATAGAGGAAACTCCTCGTTCAAGTGTAAGTTATCAATATTATCAATAATAGTGATGTGGAATACTTACTTGCAAAAGTTTTTCTGAATATATTTATCAAGTTCCTAAAATCCAATGTTACATAGAAATAACAATCATAGGGTCAAACATCACCCAGAAAAAGGAAGAGAGTTAATTTCCTATTTTGTTATTCATGTGGGCACCAAGTAAAATTATTTTTTTTATTTCATCCCTGAAATCAGTAGTAATCTCAAAGGTAATTGGAAAATTGAATCTATGCGAGAGGATGATAGCTACACTAGAAAAGAAATGGGTGCACAATTGTAGTAGCATAAAGGAAATGTATTCTGAAGGACAATTTGTACCTACCAAGCTATAAGATTTCAGAGATTATTGGAGCAATAGAATGAACCAGATCAGGATGTGTACTGTTTGAAAAAGAGAATGTAGTTACAACAGTACCTGCATGTTCCACCTAGAAAATTACCAATTTCTTAATGTAAAGATAAACCAAATATTTTTGCTTCTCTCCTTTGAAAATGGACTTTAGAATACAAGACAAACTAATTCATGGGTATTAATTAGTTCAATAAATTTTCTTCTATGATTTCTAAAGCTACGACTTATACAACTTTTGGCTCGTAGACTGCTTGGTCAAAGTATGTTCCCCTCATGGAAGGTATGGATGTGCTTAATTAATCTAAGGGTACTTTACAAAGGTTACAATTTATGATTATAGCAAAGATGAAGCATCTCAAACAATTCCTTCTTCCAGGAGTTAGACGATCTAGAGAAGACATGACTAATTGATCAGAAAATCTCAGTCAAATGATTCTCTGAAGTGAAGTTGAAAAGATGTAAGATGAATCAAAGGAAGCTGAGAAAGAAATGAGAAAATAATCTGTAGATAAAGAGTGGGAACAAGAAGCTGCTATTTTGAAAGTATTTACCGAATTGCAGGATGCTCTGCAAAGAATATTTGTGAAAGACAATGACTAGACAATAATTTTTTTATTTTTTTTTGCTAGAAATTGCTAGAAGTTAGTGTTTTGCACCTGAAATTTTTTATTCTGGTGATAATATTTGCAGAATTAAAGGAAACAGAAAAAACTTGAAAATTGGAATAGGATGATATTTTACCACAGTTTGTAACAGTAAGCAAGGACAATGAGGTGACCACTCAGACATTACTTAGAAAACTTAACCAAAGGCCAACATTTGGGGGATATTTCCAAGAGAAATAGTTAATATACTTTTGCGGAGCTGCAACCTAAGCTCAAGTTGGTGACTATAGGTATGAAGTTACTCAGGCATATGAATGACTATCTAAGCACTCAAGTGATGTCCTGGTACGGGTTGTTGGAGTAATGTAATGCTAGCTGATTTAGAGTGGAAGAGAAAGGAAGCTTCAATCTTATTTAAATGTAGTAAATCAATCTGGAACTAGCACTATTCCTTGTCTTTCAAAATTCTGCACCTTCAATTCCATCACCTCATATTGCATGAGATGTGATGTCAATGGCTAGTACGTCCCATCACACTCACGCTGCTATGACTTTCTTGCTATATCGATCAGATAAGAAAAGCAAACTTGCTTCTCCATAACATTAGTTGGTGGACATTCAGCTGTACGCTATTAGGACTATTCTCTGGATGAAAATGTGGAATTGTATTATCTCGTAGATTTGTAGAATTGTATTATCTTGTAAAGGAAATATCTTGGGCACTGTAAATTGTGGTTCTGAAGGGCACAGATTGGGATTCTCATTAGGGCTTTCTTTCAACAGTGTAGGTTCCTCAGTGCACACGTGTACCATGTTTTGTTGCCATTTCTATTCAGATGATAAGGTGGTTACTTTGTGGACTATGGATACCCTAAAATGGACATGAATTCTTTTGGAACATCCTCATCCTATCACTAATGTTAGGCTCAATCCACAACCGAATCCTTTGTCTTTCTATCCAAGCAAATGGTAAACTTCTCTATCCCTGTGATGATAATAGCGCAATCCATTATTGGAGTATTAACCATGGTAACTTCAAAACATTTTTTAAGAATGATATGGAACAACTGAGATTCCAACCTCAAATTTTGCAGTTAGTTGCTGCTACAGCAGAGAATGTGGCTGCCATATTCGATGTCGAGTCATGATTTCATATATCCTATCTAGATATATGATGAATCATATACCAATTCATTTGTTGTGCTAGAATGCAACTGGGGAATATGTTTCATCTATAAATGGGCATTCCTTGACAATTTCACCAATGGCATCTGGGAAGATGCATTTAGGGATTAGCTGCACTGGTAGATTGTTATCTAGGTATGATGAATTATATACCAATTCATTGGTTGTGCTGGAATGCAATTGGGGGAATATTTTGTATCTGTAAATGGGCATGATTTGACAATTTCACCAATGGCATCCAGAGAAGGTGCATTTAGGGGAGTAGCTGCACTAGTAGCTTATTTCAGACTGATGTTTTCCATCCCAATTCTTTAATACTTCAATTATTAGTCTCCACCATACATTTGAGTACTGAATACAACATAAACAAGATCATGTCTTGAAAAGCTTATAGTTTTTGCACCTATCTTATCTCAGTCACCTGCAATGGTGATGGTTGCTTCTACTGGAGTCAGAGTATCTATAGCTACAGATAAAGGCACGAAGCATTATAAGTAGGACCCGTTTGCTAATGCCATGAAATGGTTTTCTTGGCCCAGTGCCAGCACATCCTCCCGCCAAGACCACTGGGTGAAAAATCTATTTGAGCAATGTTCTAGCTGATACACCGATGGAGAAATTGCAAAAGTTTTTTTTGAAACACGACGGAATCGAGGAAGGGCCCTTAGGGTTTGGTAAACTGATGGGAATGTCTAGGGGCTTTGCACTTTAATTTTAAAGACTGTTGAGGAGCTAAGAAGGCTTTGGAGAAGCTGAAAAAAATTGTAGAAGGTCATGCCATGAACTACAAGCGAGCAATAGAAGGTAGCAAGTAGAGGAACATGCATACCCCTGTTATCGGCTCTCTGGGCCCCAATGACCTTGCACTGACCCATGGTGCGGTTTCGATTCTTTGAACAGTCGTGGAAGCACACAGTGTTCTTGGCAGCACATTTCCTTTTAGTCAGGGTGGTGCTTCTTAGCTCAGTTAGGCATTTAATGTTATTTTGGCTGGTCAGAACCAGAACTTTCTTGGGCTGGATGACATGATTTTTACGTTTGTTAATCCTACCTTAGCATCATCATTCAATCCATCTTTTCTGACACAAGCAGTTGCATTTTCACAATTTGTTCAAAGCTCACTTGGATCAATAGGGTCATATGGAGTGCACCCGAGCTTGGGGCTTATGGGTCCCAGCATGGCAGTGTTGGAAGTGGCGATCCAGTTAAGGATACACATGGTAGTGATAAAATAAGTTCTAAATTGCTGGTAGAATGAAAAAAAATCATTAATTTACTCTTAAATGAAATCAATTCCACATAATTTTATAATAAAAATGCTTACAAGTAACTTTGAGGGTTATAAACTCTTTTAGCATAAATTTGGGTTTAGTGGATTTTGGGTCCAGATTTTGAAACTAGCTCTGATACCATGTGTGAGCACCCAACTATAGGTCCTTTAACTACTACTACACTCATTCAAATAAATTTCGCTAATTTTCATAACAAGGAAAATCTCAGGTTTATAAAACATCATAAGCATGAACATAAATTAATTTAATCTACAACATGTATAACTTGCAACAATTTATCTGCAGCATGTATAACATGTAGTAATTTACATAACTAAAATAAATGACTGATAATACCTGTTCCAATAGCTTAGTTGAGATGCTCCTGAGCTCCATGCTTCTGTTGACTACTCAACTGGATTTGCCTTCCAGCCAACTAGGAAGCAATTGCTAGCCCAGGGAACCTCCATAGGTTCCCTAGCCCTCTGAGCCCAAGTCCAACCAGATGTAGTGTGTCCAAGTTAAAAAAATACTCTCCTTCTCTCCCTTCTCCTTTCTCCACCTTCCTCTCAAAAAAAAATCCTCCAAAACCACAACCAAAACCAAAACCAAGAACAAGGATCCCCCCCACCCCCCTTCCTCCTCACATCATCCTTCCCATTTTATGCCTCCTTCCCTTCTCCACCTCAACCACCTGTCATTAATGTCATAACTACCCCCTCATCCTTACATTTGACTTTTCTTACCATATCTTCTCCCAAGTAAATTTAAGAGGACATTTTGGGGATGAGATATGAATATATAATTTGGTAATTAATTGGAGAGGACCATATCTTCTCCCAAGTAAATTTGAGAGGACATTTTGGGGATGAGATATGAATATATAATTTGGTAATTAATTGGAGAGGACCATATCTTCTCCCAAGTAAATTTGAGAGGACATTTTGGGGATGAGATATGAAGATATAATTTGGTAATTAATTTGAGAGGGCCATATCTTTTCCCAAGTAAATTTGAGAAGACATTTTGGGGATGAGATATGAATATATAATTTGGTAATTAATTGGAGAGGATCATATCTTCTCCCAAGTAAATTTGGGAGGACATTTTGGGGGTATCGATAATTTAAATTGGAATAAATGGAAGGAGACCATATCCTATCAAAATTTAAATTTGAGGATGTAAGTTGGGAATTGAATAATAATAAAATTTATATCAGTTAGAAATTTACAGTTTCACCAATGTAGGTATGTACCAATATTTCTTGATAATTATAAGTCAATATTTTCAGGTAATTTAAACTCTAGTAAAATTAGCATGATAATATTACGTAGGGCATTACACATGCCTCACCTTTACCTTAATTATCAAGGGGGTTGGTGGTGTTGTAGGAACCCTTCTGAATACCTATTTTCTCTATTCTTCCACTCCCCTTAAGGAATCTCAGTTCTTCTCTATAATACTATGCATCATATTAGATCAATTGTATCGAAATTGAATATGCCATGGAGCATTCAAAATCATATCTCTCTCTTGACTACCACAATTTCCTAACATATAAGTTTCATTATTCCTAATTCTTCAAGAATGGGATGTAATGACATATGGGAATAATGATAATAATTGTTGAATCCAAGAAACTAAGAGTTCCATTTACCATGTTTTGAAAACTATGGCTATTAGGGTATCGTAAATAAGTTTTTGACCACTTGATACTACTAGCAATGAATCTCCATCCACATACACATTGTAAAAGCCTTCTCCCCTTAGAATCCTCAAGCCCATTTCCAAGGAAATGAATTAAACTCTGCTATTACTAGAGAAACCACAATTATCAACATAGACCTTAAGTGTATTCCCAGAAAAAACATGAAATATTCCTCCATATCTATCTATACTAGTGTTTCCTTTAGAGGCCCCATCAAAGTTTAAGTTAATGGATCTAGGGGGCAGAAGAATAAAAACATTTGGTGATGAACTTAGATTCTATGGGATCTTAGACTTACCTGGAACAATCATGTCCTCATAGATCTCTAGATATTTTATTATTCGTTCCTCTTGTGAATTAACCTTCTACTCCATTGAAATCCATTACTCCAATAGAAAAGCCTCCTTCAAATTTCCCTTCATGGTTTTCTATATGAAACATAATTATGGCCTTTGATCCTTGAAGAAATGACCATGTCACTCTTTCCAAAAATTCATAGTTTGAAATCAACCACTCAATCCTAATCTCTATTGAAAATTTAATTCTTTAAAGTAATCAACACCAATTCTCTAGAGTATTCCCAAGACTCTTGGGCGATCAATCCAGATGTCCAAATAACTAACATACCTGATTTCGTATCTCTTCAATGAGGGGGAATGTTTTCAAAAGATGTTCCATTGTTTCCTCTTTCTCTCCATTTAATAAGAACACTAAGGGTCTAGTCAAACCTTTCCTCCATTAATGATCCCATGTCAACAAATTTCTTCCTCCAATGAGCCATAAAAAATGGGCCACTTTTGACCATAATTTGCTAGCCCCAATCCTTCGCCAAATGGGTTGTTGATAAGTTATAAGTAACTTGTCATTATCACATATGATTATTTGAGTGTAAACATACCTTTCTACTTTTGAACCCATATCAACTTAATTATATCTAGAGAAACTTTTATTTTCCTATCCCGGGCACAATGTTCAAGAATAAGACATTTCTGTAATTATTGATCTTCTAACCGATTTTATTGGATTTTCCAATCTTTCCATGAGGAACGATAGTTTCCCCTTTTCCAAAAATCCACTACCTATTTCCCCCCTTCATTGATGGTGAAGTGCTTTAGATATCTTACATCCTCTTGATCTCCTATGTGAGGGTAATATTACCAAGCTTCCTCATAGAAATACATTGTTTTCCCATCACAAATCTTTCAAAACATATGCTCTTGTATCATATGTTTTTTTATGTTGCGCTAGGTTCCGTATAAAAAACCTTAGGGGAAAATCCTTGGCTCTTGGCTTCTCCACTTAGCAACCAGATTGGTTGTATTCTTTGTTTCTTCCATACTTCCCATCCCCCCTGTAACCAATACCACCATAGATTTTCTCCCATGGTCTTGTTAAGGACATCAAGCTCCCTTATACCTAATCCTCCTACAAACTTTTGGAGGAACACCTTCTCCGAGGCCACTAAGGCCCATTTTCTAGTATCCTTAGCTCCTTGTCATAAGAAATTGTTGAATTTTGAGGTAATATCTTTATTTTCACTCTCGAGGAAGGTAGAATCAAGAGTTGGTATTAGTAGTTCCCTAAGGACCTGTTTAAGAAGAGTAACATAACCAACCATATTTAAGGATTGGAAAGCCTAGTTATCCATCCTTTTGGAGATATTTTGTAAAACATCCTACAAACAAGAAATCCATAAAGAGTTTTCCATCAAAGGAATTCCCAAGTACCTAACTAGATGGATACTTGATTGGTCACCCGTTGTTGTGTCTAGAAGCATTTGTATGGGCTAATGAGTGTTGAAGAAGAAAAAGTAAGATTTATCTCCATTTACCATTGTTCCTCATGTTGCCTGGAAATCATAGAGGATAGATTTGAGCACTCTAACTTCTTTGAGGTAGGGTTCCCCGAAGAGAAAAAAAATAATCTACAAATTATTAGTGTGTTATTGGTAGATTCTAACAATAATGTGAATATGTTTGAGGGTTCCTTGCTTTAATATTTGTTTATTTTACCATCCTATACCATCAGTTATAAGGATAAGGAGAAAGGAGGATATTGGCCCCCCTTACATAAAGCCTTGGTTTGTCATAAAGATGTGGGATTGGGAACCGTTGGAAAAAATAGTGAAGAAGGGGTTATAACTGAAGGATTTAATCCACTGAATCCACTCCACTCTAATTTTTTCCTCTAGAGCTTATATTTATCTCTATGGTTTTCCTCCTGGTGTTTTACTTCCATGCGTTGCCCTAGTTGTTCCTCCAGCGGTGACAATTCTTCTTCCAAATATACTTACAATGAGAACTTGTACTTTTAAGGATCCCCTGGGCTTTTTCCATTTTAGGTGGCAATGCCGGTTTCTCTGATTGAGCTTTTTGCATCCTTTCTTTTCCTGTGCAAATTTCTTGAAACAAAATCAGATTCAATCTTTTGTTGTTCTCCTAGCTTTCCATTATTACTAATGGGTTGTCTCTAATTAGTTCCCATATTCATGGTATCTCTTGCATTTAGATGACATAGGCTTGTAGTCTATGAATTGTGACTATATCTCATCACCCAATTCCCATGAATTTACAAATTAGGGTGTGATATTGCATATTTTTATGTGATTTCTCCTGACGATTATTAGGGATTACAAACAATTAGGGTTTGATCTTTCATATTTTTATGTGATTTCTCCTGGTGATTGTTAGGGATTACAAACTTGGGGCTTGATGTTTCCTTTAGGAGACACATCCCCTTCATGCGATAATTCCATTTAGCCCCTAGAACCAAGTTTTCATTATTGATATCATTAACATATAAATATCCAATGCTCAGATCCAATGCTCCCTACCATAACTAGTGAGAACCTATGACCACATTTGGATAGGAGTGGATTGCACCCTTCCCTGCGGCTCTACTCATTCAACCACTCAAAAAAACCCATGAAGGAAATAACTGAAAACATTATATTAGAGATCCATCTCTAGACTTTTGATCCTAATAATTCAATTTTTTTTCTATAAAACCCTCCAATTTTGCGGAGCTTTCCCTTACTGCTTCATTTGGTCACAATTAATCATCATTATTAAAATCCATGGTAATGGAAAGTATTTTTTTTTTAATTTAAAAAAAATAATAATAATAAATAATGTGGTATACAATGTAGTTTTTGTTATCATATTCCAAAATATTTTGAATCTATAACATATTCTTATACTCATGCCCAAGACCAGTCATTATTTAATTTTGACGGACATAAAAGAAAATATATTGTGAACTTTTCTAAAATTTCAACTTTCATATTTTTAAAATTAAAATTAAAGTAATGCATAACAACATGCATTATTCATTCTTTTCGAATTACATGTTCTAATTAAAAAATATCATATGATATGATGTTAAAGAAAATGCAACTTTAAATAAATCAAAATAGCATGCATTATTTATTATTTTCAAGTTACATGTTTTTAATGAAAAATATTATATGATATGATGTTCACCATCTCAATATTATAGATAGTGTGAATATTTATGTTTTATAGAAGTAGGTACGAAAATCATTTGATGTAAACATGCAGATTATATGAATAAATAGTAGGAAATTAATATTTAAATGGTCACTAAATTTTATAATATTAGAGGTACTACTTTCCTACATAATTGACAATAAAAAATAAAATTAAAATTCACATTAATATAGAAAAACGCATGTTTTGTTGTTGTTGTTGATGATGATGATGGTTAAGGTCCACTGAGACAAAATTGGTCTATCGGACCTATAATTTCTTAATTTCTAATTGTTTGGCTCCTTGTCTTTCTTGGCGAGATTGGTGATGTAGCTTTCTTTTTCTTCTCTATGGTCTTCCAACTTTCTTTATCTTGCATCTCCTTCATCTCTTCTGATTCTTGGGACATTTGTGTCTTAGCTTCGCGATCTATTGTGTTCGTACTTTTGGAGATAGTCGAAGAAGAAGTTTGGTCTACAAGATCTGCTTTGCTGTTAAATGAAGATTTATTTTGCACGTTATTTGAAATCTCATACCTGTCGGTGCTTGAGGGGTTGTTGAGTTCACCTTTTTGTTGTTGGGTGGGGCTTTCCCCCTGCTTGTCTTGAGATTTGTTTCTATCTTTGCCCGATTTCTTGTAATTCAGAGTTTTCTCGAGAGTATTCCTCTTGGATGACAGTATAGTGTTCTTTTTGTGCTCCTTCCCACCATGTAGATCTGTGGTGATTTTTTCTAGCAAAATTTTTCTGGGAGGCTTTTGGGCAATTTTTGGCTAGGTTCCCTGTCTCAAAGCAAGATCGACATTTAAAGAGGACACTTTCGTAATCGAGTTTCTGGTTCCACACATAGTCTTTACTTGTTAGGTGTATTTCCACTGGGAATCCGGCGCTGAAGTCCATTTCCACACAGATGCGTGCATACGTGGTTCTGGCATATTCCTCTGTTTCTGGGCACCTGCAGTAAAATTTCCCAATTGCATTTCCAATGGCTTCTAGTGAAGAGAAATTCCAGAGATGCAAGGGTAGGTTTGGCAATCTCACCCAAACTGGTGCTGAGGTTATCACTGTTGTTGAGGGATCAAAAGATGGGTTCCATGGCCTCATGAATAGGTCTGATTTATCCAAAAACCAAGGGCTAGAATCTACAATACATTGTCTGCTTTCACGGTTTTCAAAATATACTATAAAGAAACCCCTAGCACAGGGGTAGATATTAATTGCATTAGGAATTAGAGGCTTCCATACCTCCGAGATCCAACTGTGGAGAGCTGTCAGCCGCGGCCAAAAACCATTGAATCGGCATATTAGGGCACTTTCAGAGAACTTCAAAGCCTCATCGAGTGAAGCCTGGACCACCTGGACAGTGGGAGCTAGGGCTTCACTGACGATATGGGACGGATCTTGCCCCCCAGAGGCGGACGGAGAGCCAGCAACTATTTTCGCGAAGCTCGGAGCCATCTAGTTCTCCTTAGCAAGCGAGGTAACTTTGACTCTACGGAATTAGGGTTTGCCGTAGGGAGCAGACGAGCCGCAGAGGGGCCTTCAACGAGGAGACGCAGAGGAGTAGCCCCCTAATGTATACCATGCCCTAATGTATACCAATTAACGCTGCTCCAATGTATTAAAAACGTTGTATATAAACCATGCCCCAATGTATACCAATCAACTATATAAACCATACGAGCCGCAGACGAGCCGCAAAGCCTGGACGACGACGAGCCTGGATGAGCCGCAGAGCCTGGACGAGCCGCAGACGAGGAAACAAAGAAGGAGCCACAGAGCCTGGACTATATAAACCATACAAGCCGCAGAGCCTGGAGTATAGAAAGCGCAGAAACAAAGAAGGAACCGCAGAGATTGGACTATATAAACCATACGAGCCACAGAGCCTGGATGACAACGAGCCTGGATGAGCCACAGAGCTTGGACGAGCCGCAGACGAGGAAACAAAGAAGGAACTTGGACAAGCCGCAGACGAGCTCTCCAGTGGATTGGTAGATGCAGTTTGGCGAAAGCAATTGATATGATTTAAGTTAGTTATAAGCGTCAAATCTTCATGAAAAAGGGTTTTATATACTTCCAATTTTCATATGTATTTAACATAATGAAAAGTGGTTTAAGTATTTGAATTCTTGTTATTTACCAAAAAAAAATGGCGATGAAAGATTGTACGGGAGTTGTGAGAATATTTTAGTTTTAAATGTATACATAAATATTATTTAGTGGACTAATTTATTATTTATCGATTTGAAGGATTTTTTTTTTAATGTATTTTCGAAATAGGTCTCTCAATAAGAATAGAAAATTAATATTACTTATGATTTATTTTTTAGGAGATGCCAAACATATATTTCATTGGCTTAGAACCTTTAATGATGTTATTTTTCATATTATTTTATTAATATAAAATACATCAACATTGACATTACGTAGGTGGTAACCTTCCGTGAATATTGTAATTGAATTAGCACTTACAAGTGTTTCTTACCATTTTCTATTTGCCTCTAATTACAAATCCATAGGGTCACATGGAAAGATAAGTATGTTAATTGATCTCTTAATACTACTAGAAAATTAATATCACTTATGATTTTTTTTAACAGGATTCCAAACATAAACATATATTTCACTGCATTAGAAGCTTTGATGATCTTATTTCTCATACTTAATAGGTATGTTATCAATATGTATGTTATATAAAATACATTAACATTCATATTATGTAGGTGGTGGTGGATTTTTAATGAATATTCCAAGTGAATTAACACCTACAAGTGTTTCTCTCCCTTTCATACTTTCTTCCAATTACAAATCTGTGAGGGTCACATGGAAATACATGAATAGAAAGAGGGAAATGCCTTACAATATATAAAAAATATACTGTATTTACTTTTTGAAGGGATTTTCTCATATGAAACGAGAACCACATGGATGATCATTATGTAATTGAATTAGTTGTTTCAATGAGAAATTGGTTAAAATGTATCACATATTTTTTAAAAGAAATGGATTCTTGTTGTAAGGGCTAGTCGACTTTGTTGACTAGACCCACAAGTTAGACAAATAACTAGAATCTGTGTCTAATATATGAGTTTGGTTCACTGACAAGTCCAGTTGGTTTTCGTGTCGTTTCAACTCACTATATAGTTAACGTAGTTAGTTAGTTGCAATCATTGAGAGGCTATTTTATATACCGGATGTGATAATAGTATGTAATGAAATTTGTGGATTAATATAAATAAGTGTTTTGGTTGGTCTAACAATATTTTTATTTATTTTTCAGTCTATCTTATGCGTCACATGTATTCGTTTACTTAATATCTATTTGGTGTATGGATTCACTGGTAACAATGTATACATTTCACTAAATTACAACATTGATTTCAATGCTAGCAATTCTTGGATTCGTGTTAGGTAAGATGCAAATATAGATTCAAAGCTTAGCAGAGATCCAAGAATTGTTGTTGGGAAAAATCAATAATTTCCTAAGGAACTATGCTAGGAGGAATTTACTCTTTAACTAAAGATATATCTCAACTCTTCAAATAAATTCATGAAAGATATATTAAATCTATCATTGCCGAATTGAAATAATATGTCGAACAACCATCTAATGTGATATCCTACAACTAATACATCCTTAATGTATAAAATCATCATGGAGAACGAATTAACTGGCATGAGTTGTTTAAAAAACTATCAAAGAATACTATGAAGAACAAGTAGCAAAGTATTGAACCTCCATTGAAAAATAAAAGAAAATTTGTACATTGGTTTCCATGGCTACTTCCTATGTACAACACCTTCTTGACTTCACAAATTTCTTCTTAACAAAGGTATCAAACACATTATCAAATATTGAGCCCATTTGAGTGAACCAATCAACTTCAATGACAAATAGTGGGAAGAAAACTAAAACTATTTCTAGAAGCTCACTGTTAAGATGTAAAAGGGTGCAGGACTACTCTATTAGAAAATAAGTATGCCCATGGATTGAATTTCCACCAACCAAGGGTAATTTACGGCCAATGATCAGGGGTAAACCCTTTGTGAAGATACTCATAATGTTATAAAATTACTTAGAATCAAGGTTCCAATATGAAAAAGATCATCACATCCAGGAAGACATGGGAGTAAAACAGAACGAGGACTCTGATAAAGGAGAAGAACACTATAAACATTATTACAAAATAATAATTGTGTTACAAATAATTGAAAGGGAAATAATTAGCAAAGGAGATAAGAGATGTGTAACACAATAATAATGTATCATTCGAGTCGACTTGGAATCTCATAGTGGTAGATTGCTAGTGCATAAGACTCCAATGAGGATGTCGAAAAGCACTAAGAGTGGAGAGGCATAAAACTGATGGCTTTAGGGCAAAGCGAGATTCTACAATTATGTTTGATCCTAAGGAAACAAGTTAACACTTTGTATTTCAAGACTATATACCTGCAACTCATCATTATCAGATGTTAACTATAAATAGTCCCATAATTTATGAAAACCTTAGTGAAACTTTGAAAATGGACTCAAAACCATCCTTAATTTTGTATCAAGAAAATGTAGAAGAAAATTTAAAATATCGACTACTTGTAGGAATGTGGATAACCAGTTGGTCTTGGGTTAGGAAGGAGGAAATCTACAACATTTTCCTTAAAATAAGACGAAGCGGCCCCTTTCCATGTTTTTTAACTATAGAAAAAAATATTACTCTCTTATATATAAAGTCGACAGTCACAACGCTTGGTGAACTAGTTTATAGAGTATGCAAATAAATCCTACAAAACCAATGAAATAATGTTTCTGACTATGAGTGTCTAAGTTGAAAAAGATTCAATCCAAACTGCAATCAATAACATATCAAAGTGGGCGTTGATACCGAAATTGAAAAATAACTATCCAATTTGATTTTGTACAACACTCAACTGACCAACATAATAGATAATTTGGTTGCTCCCCATCCATTAACTGACTAAAGAAAGTTAACTCACTGAATATTCAAAAATAATAATTGGGTTGAGCCATATTCATCTATATGAAGGGGAAGAGTACCAAAAATGATATTGATTTGTTTGTGAAATGTTTTGGGATGAAAGTGATAATGATTATGAAGATAGGTAGATGGATTAGTTTGCAGGCACTCTCTAGAAGAGAGCTCTGATGTGGTTCATGAATTTTATGTATAATCAACCACAAGTAAAAGGTGAAACTAGAAATAATTTCCTCTCCTTCTTCAAATCTCGAGTTGTTCATCATCTCACTGCATAGAAACATAAGGAGACAAATAAAATAAGTAGAGAATTAGTTTTGTAATATGATAAAATATTTAAGGACGTGTTGAGTTGGATATATCATTGTTCAATGATATGTAGTTGGACTAGTTTTGAAAATTAGATCACCATTCAAAATGCATGAGATAATGACATGTGAAATAGAACATAAAAAATACCAACTAATTGAAACTATAATGAATTCTCATAAACTTCCTCACCAATAGATAACATATTATAGAAAAAATATGAACAATTAAAAAAAATTCAAAACTTCACAGTATGACAAAATGCGATTTGATGCACTAATTGCACGAATTGAAAATAAACAAAAGATAATTTTAAGTTTGGATATTCCCTTCAGTAGGATGTCTATCACATGAAACTTGACTTATATTTTCAAACCTATTAATTTTCAATAAACCATACCAAGTGATATTTCCCATACAATCTCAAAAATTTCAAATGAAAATGGTGTGGAATATGCGAGGAAGCAACAAATTATACATAAGACTTCCATTTAAATAGACACAATAGATTAAAATATCATTAATTCTATCACGCAGAAATAGATGGTCAATTAGTGGATCCTACTATATAAGGTGGAAGAGGAAATTTCTATCAAAATAATGGTTATTGGAATTGTGGCACATACCAATAAGGGAGAGGCCAGAGGGATTTGAAAGAGACCATGATTGGGGCTAGCTTAGGCCTTATTGTTTCACATGTTGGTAAGGATTCCATATGCTCATTAACTTCCCATACTAAAATAGAACCGACCTAATATTCTATAATATATGTGGGCTGGTGACTATAATATAGAACATTGCCTTGATATTTTAGAAAAGTATCAAATAAAATAGTTGTGAACTTACTTCATAAAGTGGAGAAACATGAATACTCAATTAAAAAATTCTTCAAGTTGTAAATAGGTTACTTGGAAAGAGAAGAAATATAGCCCCACAGGGAGCATGTATCAAGACAACAAAGACCCAATACTCCATACCCAAATGTTAGGCACCCAGAATAATTAATGAAATAACCACTTAGGTTACTAAAGCCGCCACACATAATTTATCTTTATTTTTCCATCAAATTCCTAAATATTGCCAGTCTCTGCATCAAATAAGGATATAAGTTGACATAATTAACTGATTGCCTCAGTGGATTTGATTCACTTCCACACAAGATTTTCATCTTTGTTTATCTTTATTTTTCTACCAAATTCCTAGATATTTCCTAACTCTACATCAAATAAGGATACCATATAAGCAAAAAGAATTAAATGGCCGCCTCACTGTATTAGGTTCACTTCCACACAAGATTTTTATGGTCATCCTCATAGGTTAAGTTTATTTAGAAGTTACAAGTATATTGTATTTTTTAATATATTAGCACAGATTTATTTTAAAATTTTATTTAATACGAGCCTAGGGATTCAATTTATTCAAGTTAATTTTTTTTATGTGCGGACATTATTTAAATGTTTTGTATAGTTATTTATTTATAGATTTTTTATTTTTTTTTTGGTTGTCATGAACAAAATTTCAATTTTGATGAAAGATTGATATCCTTACACATCATCATACTAGGTTGTAGAATGAGCCTCTCAGCTTAATTATATGTATTTATATTTAAAAAATAAAACATATTTATGAATTTATTTTTTATTATATCATTAATAATAAAAATAATAAATTTATATTTAATAAATATTATTCTATTTTAAATATTTTATGATTTAATCTATTTTTATTATTTTTATAAGAATTAAGACATTGTAAATATATTTTTGTAATAAAAAAATTATTAAAAAGTTACACATATTTAAATATAAACCATGTATTTTTAAAAAATTAATAATAACAAACTTTAAATTAACTTAATATTTAATAATTTCCATACATGGTGCTAAGCAAGGAAAGGTGTTAACCAGAGGTGTAGGCAAAATAGTAGTTTGGCTGATTCTATTAAGGAGGATTTTCTTCAATTATTTTATGTTTTCTTAGGAAAATTATAGAGTTGATTATGTTTTATGTGGGAATAATTGTGTTGGTTTCTAGCTGCTTTATGGTTAGCATGCTTGAATTTGAGGATGTAAGACTTGGTTATTAGAGGGATGAATGAAAATTAATTGTATGGGTGTTTAGAGGTTTAGAGGGTGGAGAATGGAGACAAGTAAGGTAAGAAATAACAAATAAGAAGAAAAAACAGGTACTAAGAGGGACAACATGTAGCAGGAAAGGGAGGGGCAAATTGTAGGAGGAAAGAGAGGAGAAAAGAAGAGGAGGATAGGAGTATATACGGTTGACTAGGCCAATTCTTATAGGCGATAAAGAGTGGTAAAGATATAGAATAATGTCACCAAAGAAAAATTGCAAACTATAGTAATAATTGAATGATATCACCAATGTTTTATAAACTCAATGAAAAGAAAATTGAGAGAATTGACAATTAGACTAGAATAAATACATCTATTCACACTTAATGAGATAGCATTTCAACTGATAAGATAACTACTCAATATAGATATATAAAAAAGTAGTAAAACAAAATGCATGAAGATGGATAAAATTATACTACTGTATTAAAACAACACAAATTTTATTGTTGAAGGTTTGAAAAAAATTGTTATAAAAAAATGATATTTTATAAAAATTAAATAAAATATTTAAAAAATGTAAAATAATGAAAAAAATCAATAAAAAAACTAAAAAAAATCAATACATGTAATAAAAAAGAGTATGATATAAAAAACATAGTTGTTGAGTAAATAGAAAATATTAATTCAATGTTACATGTGTTATTTAGAAGTAATCACTGACCATAAAAATAATGAAAATGAAGGGAAAAAATGATACCATGAATAATAAAAAAGGAATGTAGGAATGTGATATAAAAATTCTGATTGTGGATGATATGAATCAACCAGAAAAAAATATATCCCATATACACATCACCCCTACCGCATATACTACCTTTTATGATTTGGTCAAAGATATTTGAAATCAAATTGTTCCATAATGTTATTTCCTTTTATTACACCAAACATATTGCGAAAATCCCATTATTACACCAAACATATTGCGAAAATCCCAATCGAATTGATAAATAGTATTATTTTTTTGTTATACACATCACCCCTACTCCACATACTAACTTTTATGATTTGGTCAAAGATATTTGAAATCAAATTGTTCGATAATGTTATTTCCTTTTATTACACCTAACATATTGCGAAAACCCCATTCGAATTGATAAATAGTATTATTTTTTATTATATCAATAATATTATTAAAATCTCAAATCATGACATTACTCTAATTTTAGATAGAGGAGGAATGACTTGTTATAGAGTTTTTTGAACCCAACTTTTTGGACTACCAAGTGAGTCCATCATCAGGGGATGCCTCAATAGATATCCTTCAGATCTTAATGATGTATCCATGAGCTATTAAGATCTGAAGAATATCTATTGATGCATCCCCTGATGATGGACTCACTTGGTAGTCCGAAACGTTGGGTTCACAAAACTCTATAATAGGTCATTCCACCTCTATCTAAAACTATCCTCACCTGTATAAATTCATTATTTAACAATTACTGTAATTACTTTTGATCATGTAAATGATATTATTATAATCATTTTCAAGTTAATGTCTTTTATAATTAACTGTGTTATTGCTTAGTATTTTAGAAATAAGGTTGTTACACAGTAATTTGTCACTGTCTCCCTGTCAGTCTCCCTACTGTGTCATGAATTCCAATTAATCATGCTCATGCTCTCTAATGCTGCCAAATGACCCACTTTGCCAAAGTTTTTCCATCATCGCGACTGTTATTAAAATAACCGCGCTGACTGGCGCCTCATAATACAACGAATGCGCTGCCAACACGGAAGCACATGTGTTTTCCGCGCTGGTCGAATTTCATGAACCAGCGCACCATCTGTTTATATTAAGCCGCACTGACATAACCTTCCCTGTTATTCATATGCGATGTCAGCGCTCCAGTGCAGTTATACGCCCGCGCTGATCTTGTTTGGGCGAGTTTGTTCTAACAGCCGGCCTTCCAGATGACTCCAGACCTGGTTTTTGGCCTTGTAAATGTCGCCCTCCCTTCTCTGGCATGTTTGTTTCGTCATTTGAGCCACCTTCCTTGGAGATAAGCTCATCCTCCCACCATTCATGGAGACTCCTTCTCCTATTTAAGCCTCTACCATTGCCATGAGCAGCTAGTTTGGATAGTGTGGAATTGATAGTGCTTAGAGTGCTGCTGCTAGTAGGTAGTTGGTGTGACAAGTGTGGATTTGCTAGAGAGCTTAAGGAAGGTTGTGAAGTATTGCTTGTGTGAGAGAGAGTTTTTGTCTTGGGAGATCTACCTCCAAGGGTGAATGCTTAAGAGACTTGCTGGCTGGACCCTCTTGAGAAGGACTCAACGTCAGAACTTTGGTTGTACCTTTCTCTGTTATTGATTAATAATAGATGACTACTATTATGGTTCCACTTTCATTTATCTTTGTAATGGTTAATGTGAGTTATGTCCTTTCTGACTGATGTATAATTGCATTTATTAGATTTCACGCTTGTGTTTGTGTTTCTCTTTGTGTGTGTAGGTGTCTATCCACGAGGATTGTGGAGGATCGTGACCGGCCAAAGCAAAGGAGCGAGAGCGGCTTCTCTTCATCAAACAATAGTGTTGGAATCCAAGTAGGTGTTCATTGCCTATCCTTTATTTGCAATTAGGAACTTGCATAGTAGCATTGACTGATTGTTGCTAGACCCATTCTGGGCTAGTAGGGATCGCCTCTATCCATAGAGGGGATTTACCTCTCCAACAATTTGGCGACTCCGCTGGGGAGCTGGCCTTTGTCCCTTTTTGTTCATTCTTGTTTTGAGTTTGATTGTTACTCTCTTTTCAAAGATTGGGGATTAGTTCTCTGCTTTTAGACTTCTTGGTTCAGTCTGGGAGGTGCCTTAATTGTTTAAAGGGTTATTACCTTGATTTGGGAGCTTTTGCCTTGATTCTGCCTATTTTTTAGCCTCAGCACGGTTTATAACAAAACAGTCGCGCTGACATCGCATAGCTGTTTCTTTGACTTCGTGGTCATCGTGCTTGTACGTTTAACAGTCGCGACGGTTCTGAAATCGAACCAGCGCGCTTAAGCCGTGTACTTCCACGCTGACAGCGCTTTGTTGCTACACGTGGTTTCTGGTCAGCGCTTTGTTGCTGTGTATCACCCGCGCTGATCCTGTAGAATTGAATTTTTTTCAATTTTGCCTCCTGAGCCTGTTGTTTTGACTATCCCCTGCTCTTTCCACTTGGTTTATGACTTGATTTCTATTGTCTGAACATTGAAGCACTTGCTTGCGAAGTCTTGTTGGGCAGATCTTGTTTTGTGTCTTGTGACCTGGTGTTATCATCCCGATTTCGTTGGATCGGCTTTGTTTCGTTACTCGTTCACAAAGATTCGTTACTACTTGCTTTTGTTTTTGCGAAAACCTTCCTCTTTGCTTGCTTTGCCTGGTTGTTTAAGTGATTGTTATTGAACCAGTCTTCGCATTGTTTCGATTACTTTTCGCTACCCGGACACAGATTACAGTTGTTTGGGCTCAACCGGTTCTTTTCACATTTGTTGTGTTTTTCATTGAGTGATTTTATTTCTCTTTACTCGGTGTTGCTGTCTCTCAAAATTCATTTTAAGTGCATTGTGCCATTGGAAAAAGAAATCAAACTAACATCCTTTGCATTCAATAGTTAATAGGAAAAAGAGCATTTCATTGATTTGTGTTCTCAAAAGAAAAAGTTTCATTTCCTTGCCATTAGCTGCATTAGATTGTTTGATTGATTGTGTTCATTTTGTTTGATTGAAAATTCTTAACCCTCTCATAGTTAGAATTCATCGAACGAAATGGTATTCTTTGGCATGTAGTTTACATCTAGGCAATTGTGAGAGATCACACGGTAGGACCTGAAACCAAAACTTAATTCAAGATCAACCATAAAATAAACTGAATAAACCTAAAAAAGCATTGGAACTTAACGTAAACATTTAGTGGTCTAGGCTAGAGACGTGTTCCAGCGTCTTTAAAAATTGTCACTATTGTTTCACATTACGGTTGGGTGATTCCTCCTTCTGTGACTCCATAGTGGTCTAACACGGATTGTGCTCCCACGTACCGTCGCGTATATAGGGAGACCCCACTAGGCTTTTATCCTTGATCCATAGGAAGCCGAGTCTGCCACCTTGCGAACCGTAACGCACTGAACACAGCATTCGGGAAGATTGACTGCAGTACGGAAAGTCCTTGGTTCTCATACGATTACCGAGGTGTATAAGCAGTTTTACGGATTGCTTGGTAAACCCTTTGCCTAGAGTCTCCAGAGTAGTCACTTTTGATCCTTTTCGGACTCCTTAAAAGAAAATGTGCCAGTGAGCGTCTTGTCACTTCGTGCTCATTAGACATTCGAAGGAGACTAGAGTCATTTTTTCGTCCTTTTCTCGACTCTTGAAACATGAAAAGGTCAAGTTTAGTTCCTGTGTCTTAAAAATTTATTCGGCCACGTTAACATCACCTGGTTAGATCTTGTGTGCGTTAGTTTGAGTAGGGTCTTTTATCGTTAGATTCCTTTAGGTCCTGTTTGGGGTTTGTCATCCTGGCTGACCCGTCAACTCCCGTTCCAAGTGATCAAGGTTCTCCATCTTCTGCTGCTCCTGAGGTACCTCTTGTAAGTGATACTCTTCCTGTTATCCCGAGTATCCAACCTATCAACTCTCGTGCCCCGGGCGACAAAGATTACAAAGACGACTGGAACCCTATTTGGGAGCCTGGCGAGGACGATATTCCTGTTACTCCCCCTAGTGTTTCGTCTCCGATGTCTACCTCCCACATGGATGAGACATCTTCTAGCACAGGTGAGACACCTGTGGTGTCGAATGTTGACACTCCCATCCCAGCTACTTCTCCACTTCCCCCGCGATATTCATCATTGAGGGATAGAGTAGCTGCCAGGACTCTTGCTACGACTATGTGCGATCCTCATGTCACTCCCACCATGGGGCCTTTTGTTTCACAACCCCATACTAAACCTGTTACCTCAGTCCCCACGAATCCAATTGTTTGTGTAGCATACTCGACTTCGGTCATTAGTGCCGTAACAGCGTCGTCATCTTCGAACACTGGTGCTGGTTCCCCTCACGGTCAAGTGAGTAGTGGCCAGCCGGAACTCTCGCCTAGAGTCATCCAACCTGCACAAAGTGCTCCATCCTCTTCTGGTCCTCTTCCAGCAGGGGGGCCATATGATGCCTATGGAAAAGCTGTTCAAGACCTGAACGCGCAAGGTCCACTCTTTTATTACGATTCTACTGGTCAATACCTCCAATACTCTCAAACCTTGCCTCTTCAACCTTTCGTTGAGGTTTCGGTACCGTTATCCATTGCTTGGGACTCTAGTACTCACTCTTTTCATGGGGGCCAAGCAATCCCTGCACAGCTTCAAGGACCGCCTAATCAAGGCCAGCCACCTTATGTGCAAGCCCCCCAAGGGCAGCCACTTTATGGCCAGTCTTACCCAGGAAAATCTGGGGGCCCACAAGGACAACCCTATCAGGGACAACCTTCGGCCGCTGGTGGTCCATCGTTTACCTATCAGAGTCAACCTTCTGGTTATCCGGGGCAACCTGGTCTCCAGCAGGGTTATCCCTCTGGACAAGCTGGACAAACATCTATTCCGCAAGCTCAACCGGCAGTCCAGCAGGGGTATCCTTCTGGGCAAGGGGGGCAGCCTTACGTACAGCAGGGCCAACCCATTGCTCAGTCTGGTCATCCTTCTGGGCAAGGGGGGCAACCCTACGTATAGCAGGGCCAACCCGCTGCTCAGTCTATGCATCCTTCCGGGCAAATGGGCCAGCTTTCTACACAGCAAGGCCAACCCACTGCCCGTCTTAATCATCCTTCTGGACAGGCTGGCCAACCTCAAGGTCAACCGACCGTCCAGCCTGCTCGACCATCTGTTCCGCAAGGACAACCCTTGGTTGCTCAAGGACAACCTGGCACCCAGCAAGCACATCCTTCTGGGCAAACAGGTCCATCCCAAACCCAACCAGGCCAACCTTCCGGCCAGATGGTCCCAGCCCAACCTGTTCAGGGACATTTTCCTGGGCCCCAAACTCAACTTGGTTATCAAATGCAAGGCGGGCCACGGCCCCAACCTTCTTACCAAGTGCAGCCTTCTTACCAGGTTCAGTATGGAGCTCAGCAAATGTATGGCTACCAGCAACCCCAGGGGAAAACTCAGTTTACCCCGTATCAAAATTATCAACAGATGCAGGTCACTCCTTACCAGAATTATTAGTATGCTGCACCTGTAGGTCAAGTTGCTAATCCATGGGGTGCTGGGGGGCAGACCCAAGGTCAACTGTCTGCATATGGACAGAATCCATATGGACAGAATCCGTATGGACAAAATACATATGGACAGAACCCCTACGGGCAAAGTCCCTATGGGCTAGGCCCCTTTGGGCCGGGCCCATCCGGACAAAGTCCATGGGGACAACCACCACCTGGTTGGAACCCTGGTACTGCCCCTCTTCCACAGCCACAAATGTCCTTTAACCCTAAGTTGCCTTTCTTAGCGACGTTGGAACTCCCGGATGTGTCCAAGTTAATGAATGATCCCATTCTTCACAATCCGTATTGGCTACCAGTTCCGACTAAAATACCCGGTGATTGCCCAAAATTTGATGGCAAAGCTGGTGAGGACCCTCAAGCCCATGTCATGACCTATCACCTTTGGTGTTCATCGAACTCATGGCTTGATGACTCTATCCGGCTCCGCCTCTTCCAAAGAACTCTCACCGGCTCACCCGCTAAGTGGTATATTGAGCTGAATCGCGGCACATTTCAAGATTTCAACTCGCTGGCTATGGCAGTCTTAACTCATTTTCAGTTACCCATTCGGTATGAGACAGGTACGCATCTCCTTACGTCTCTCAAACAGGACACGGCTACGCATATATCTGATCATATACATGAATGGAGACGGCGTCATCGCTTGATCAAATTTTGGATTCCTGATCAAATCCTGACCGATTGGTTCACGACTTCCTTTGTCCCTGCGATCGCGCGAGACATCGCTATGGGAGCTTGTGTAACTGAAGAGCAAGCTATTACGCGTGCTCAGTACCTCGACTTAGTATACTCTCAGTCGGGTACTTTATATGATTATTTGCCAGACGCCTCGAGGCCTAGACAATCCAAGGCTCCGCCAAAACCATCTGTTGACGGAGTTATTGGCTCTGTAAACTCGTCATCAAAGAAATCGGCCGCGAACCCTGGGAAGAAAAAATAGAACGCTTCTAATGGAAACGCTTCTCAGGGCCAACCTAAATCTAGAAGTACCTCCGAGGTGAACGTCGTTCAGTCCACCGCGGCGGATAAATCCTCAAAAGGGAAATAGAAAGGGAAAGCTAAGGATAAATCCGGATAGCCCAAGCAGGATTCCCCTAAGCTTCCTCCCGAGGAAGGAGCCAAACGAAAACCTAAGTATCCTTGTCTCATTTGTGACGAGGATCACTACACTAAGGACTGCCCAAGGAGGTCCGAAGTTAGTCGATTATTGAAAGGTGCTCCTGGGACTCCTGCCATGCTTAAAGAACCTTTCCCTTCCCAGCAAACTCAAATGGTGGCAGACCCATCTCAACCCTCTTCCTCGTTCGGCTCTCAAGTGTTCATGGCTGGAACGATTCCCATCCATGTTTCTACTCGAGCAAAAGAATATCCATCTCATGCCGGGAAAGAGCCAGAGGTCCCCTCCAGCGCTCCTCCGTCCAGTTCTGGTCCTCTCAACATCGAAAGGCCCAGCACTGAGACGATCCCCCGACCCCCTCCGAAAGGTGTACTCCGGAAGTCGTCTTACAACCCTAATGCTCGTGTTGCCCAGCATTATAGCATGGTTGAGGACTTAGCTCAGGCTCCATCTACTATGTCCGCTCTAGAAGTCCTCTAGAGCTGCCCCTCCCAGAGGAAGTCCTTGCTATCAGCTATTGGTGGCATAGACCCGGCGGATTCGGATTTGATTTCTTTCGATCTCGAGGGCTTTACATTGAGACTGCCTCACCAAGTCGCTTTCCTTATACAGGTCATCATCAATGGCAAAACAATTCATCGTATAGTCATTGATGAAGGTGCCTCAACTTGCATCATGTCGGTTGCTTGCTGGAAAGCTATTGGTTCTCCTACATTGAGTCAGTCTCCTACGACGTTAGAAGCCTTTGATGGAAGAGAGTCCCGTCCTTACGGTATCCTCCAACGCTTGCCCATCTCTTTAGAAGGGAAGACGGTAGAAGTGGAGGTCGAAGTTGTTGACGCCAATCTTACCTACAACCTCCTCCTCGGACGTAGCTGGACATATGCCATGCAAGCCGTGGCCTCCTCCCTTTTCCATGTCATTCGTTTCCCTCACCAAGGGAAGATTGTCACAGTGGACCAGCTCTCCTTCTTCGCCTCTTCCTCTGAAGGGAATGTGCCATTTGTGGAGCATACCTCTAAGTCATTCGAGAGCGTGGGTGCCGAACTTTTCAAAGATCCTGCTTTAATGGGAGTCTTTCCCCTCCCACCTCCGGATCTCGCCCCTATTAACATGATCTCTGTACGTTCTGATCCGCGGGTTCTTCCTCCCGCTAATCAGATAGACTCTTGGGGTGATATGATGCCGTTGAGTCCTGCCGAGCTCAACTACGTCGAAATCGTCGTTGCATCGGCTCCCCCTGCTAAACCTGCTCTTTCGGGCAGTGTTCCCGATTCATATGTTCATTTCCCTTGGCTTGGAGATGAGGGTACGTCAGATCCATTAAAGGAAATATTTCCTTTCAATGAAGCCATCATAGAGACCATGTCTCTCGAAGAGCTCCCTTGGTCAGATCATCACCACCGCTCTTCGTTTCTCCCTCCCCATCCAGAAATGATCGCATGTCTCGAGCGGTTTGCTTCGTGTGTCCCATCCCCGCCCCTTCAAACACCTATTCAGCTTTATCAAGTGTCTTCTAAGGGCAATATGGGAAACATCACACAAACCCAACCTATCGACATCTCTGTGAAACCAGGGATTGTCGAGCACATTCATATCGGAATCACTTGCACTCCAGAGGAAGTTCAACTCTACACTGACTTATTTCGCGAATTTCGTGATGTCTTCACATGGTCCTATGAAGAAATGCCTGGCATCGACCCTAGTATAGTGGTGCACGAAATACCTACGTATCCAGGTGATAAGCCTGTTCGTCAGCGCTTACGCCCTGTGCACCCCCGAAAGGCCACAGCTATCAAAGCAGAAGTCGAAAAGCTTCTCAAGGCTGGTTTCATTTACCCCATTCCACTGACGGATTGGGTTTCTAATATAGTCCCTGTGAACAAAAAACAGGGCACTATCCGAGTCTGTGTTGATTACCGCGATATCAATCGTGCCTGTCCTAAGGATAACTTCCCTACACCATTCATCGATCAGCTTATCGATGAGTGTGCAGGAAGTGAAATTTACTCGTTTATGGACGGCTTCTCTGGATATAACCAGATCAACATCGCCCCCACTGATCAACATAAGACGACTTTCATCTATCCTTGGGGCACTTTTGTCTATAAGAAGCTCCCTTTCGGTCTAAAGAATGCCGGCGCTACGTTTCAGCGTGCAATGTCTTATGCTTTTCATGATATTTGTCACATTGTCCAGTCGTACCTGGATGACCTCCCAGCTCATTCAGTCAGGCGTCAGGACCATCCTTCTCACCTTCGCGAAATTTTTCTCCGCTGTCAACACTACCGTATTAGGCTCAATCCTCATAAGTGTGTCTTCTACGTGGAATCAGGTCGACTACTCGGGTTCATCGTCTCCCGAGAGGGCATCCGTCTGGATCCCCTCAAAGTCGAAGCCATTTTGAATCTTCCTCCCCCTGCTTCTTTGCAACAGTTGCAGAGCTTGCAGGGCAAAGCAAATTTCCTTAGACGATTCATTCCGAATTATGCCGAGGTGGCTAAGGGTTTCACGCGTTTATTGAAGCGAGACACACCCTTCCATTGGGATGCCATCGCTCAGGAGTCTTTCGAGCGACTCAAGGGCCTCCTTGTCTCGGCTCCGTTATTAAGACCTCCGAACTACCACCGTGATTACATTCTCTATCTCGCTGCCGCCGATACCACTATCGGCATGGTTCTAGTGCAGGATGATGATGACGGAAATGAGCACGTTATTTACTACCTTAGTCGCAAGCTTTTGGATACGGAAACTCGTTATGCTTACGTCGAGAAGTTGGCATTGGCTGTTGTCTTCGCCGTCCAACGTTTCCAGCCTTATATCCTGTTGTGCGCCACGACCGTGATTTCTGACTGCAACCCAATGACGTACATTTTGTCGCGTCAGTTACTGGGGGGAAAATACTCGAAATGGATCGTAATCCTCCAAGAGTTTGACTTGGAATTTACTACTGCCAAGTCTAAGAAGTCTCTGGTCTTTGCTGAATTGCTCTGTTCTTTGCCATCTCCTTCTGCACCATCTCTTTCAGAAGAGCATATCCCGGACGAAACGTTGTTTCTAATCAGCACCCTCGACCCTTGGTATGGGGACATCATAGTATATTTGCAGACGTCTTCCTTCCGTCCCAATGTATCGAAAGACGCTCGACGGAGAATTCGTCATCAATCTCAACCCTATCGCATTATTGGCGATACCCTGTACCGCTTCGGTGCTGATTCTGTTCTCCGCCGATGTTTGACTCTCGAGGAGGCTGAGCGAGTGTTGAATGACTGCCACTCCGGTGCTTGTGGCGGCCACATGTCTAGATATGCCACCGCCCAGAAAATCCTCCGTGCTGGTTATTTCTAGCCTTCTATCTTCAAGGATTGCATCGTTGCTGTCTGTTCGTGCCATGAATGCCAGATCTACCACCGGAAAATGCGTGCACCTCCTGCACCACTGCACCCTGTTGTTACCGTAGGTCCTTTTGCCAAATGGGGCATCGATTATACATCCTGTAACCCTCGTTCAGCCGGGGGGCATGGGTATATTATCGTTGCCGTGGATTATTCACCAAATGGGACAAAGCGATGCCTACATTGAATGAAGACGGTCACACAGCAGCGCAGTTTTTGTTTAATCATGTCACTACTCGGTTTGGAGTGCCTCAGGCTATCGTCACGGATCACGGAAAACATTTCCGTAATCACATGATGACGGAACTAACGACCCAACTAGGCTTGCGTCAAGATAGTTCGACGTCGTACTACCCTCAATCCAATGGCCAAGTTGAAGCTGTGAACAAAGTTTTGATCACAATGCTCCAACGTACCGTTGGTACACACAAGTCTAATTGGCATCTGATGCTGTTCCCTGCCTTGTGGGCTTACCAGACCTCTGTGAAGGACGCCACTGGTTTCACTCCTTTTCAGCTAGTTTATGGACTGGAGGCCACCCTTCCTGTTGAATGTGAGATTCCTTCGTTAAAGTTAGCTGTCGAGTTGCTTCCCAACACCACTCCGGTGGAGGAATGACTTCTTTATTTAGAACGGCTAGAGGAGACCCGTCGCTTAGCTTCTCTAGCTATTGAAGCACAGAAGAAGAGAGTTAAGGCTCACTTCGACAATACCATTCAACCTCGTTCCTTTGTTGAGGGAGATCTAGTACTGCTCTATGATCAAGCTAAGGATAAGCTAGGGGTAGGCAAACTCGAATCCATGTGGCTAGGCCCCTATATTGTGAAGAGAGTTTTGAAAAAGGGGGCATATGAGCTGATCGACTACGAAGGAAATCCTCTCGACAAGCCCCGTAACGGGCTTTATTTGAAAAAATACTATGCATGATTTCGTGCACCTAGTTTGTACATACGTGTGTTTTTAGCAAGAGTGTTATGTGTGTATGATTTCACGTTTTGCTTTGGTGTGAAGGCGTGTTTGCCTCTTATTGTGTTTTCTGCTTCTTGTGCAGATGTCTAGTGCACCTTATCTTGGTTTCGCTGATGGTGCCTGCCGTAGCACTTGCAATTTTTCTTCTGCGGCATGGGCGATCTATGATCCTCACGGCGAGTTGCTAGATCTTCAAGGCATGTGCTTGGGTCGTACCACTAACAATGTTGCCGAATACAGTGCTGTAATTGAGTTATTAGCCGAAGCGGTTGATCTCGGCATTCGTGCATTGGTGGTGAACCTGGACTCTCAACTTGTCGTCCATCAACTCAACGAGCGATATTCCGTCAGAGACCAACGCATTCTAAGGTTGTATTTACGTGTAAGATTGTTAGAAAGGAATTTTGATTACATCACATATCAACACATTCCGAGATGATTAAACACATTAACTGATGCATTCGCAAACCATGTATTAGACAGACATTTGTGTAACAGATAAACATTTTACGAGAAGACATAGAAAACATAATAAGACCATAGGATAAGCATGTGTATATATAAAATCCTTTTCCAAGCATAGTTTGCATGTGTGCTTTTAAGCTTGCATAAAAAATTAAAATATGTGGGTCGTATGTTATGCAACTGATACATTAGATTACATTTATGTTAGACATTTGCATAGCATATAAAAAAATCATCATATGTAAAAGATCCATCCAATATCGGTATATATATATATATCGTGTGGTGCACCAAGGCGCTAAAAAATAAGTGTATATGTCTAGATAAGGCCGGTGTCCTCAGTACATCTGAGACGCGTGTCTCTCAAAAAACATCAGTGGCAAATAAGACCTAGACGTCTACTGTGGTGGGTTGTGCTCTCTGTAGCATACAACTGCCCGCGCCACCCGCCTCAAAAGGCGGTGCATCCTGGGTTCAACCCCCACTGTGTGGATCTGAGATGCTATGGGGACCTCCTCTATCCCCTGGTAATCTGGAACCCCCTCCAGTGAGCCCTCTAGGTTCTGTATCACAGTCTCCGTCGTATTGACTCCTAGAGGAGCCAGGGCCAGGACTCCAGCGCCTTGTGCCTCTCTCCGTGCCTCTGGAGCCAGACCAAGGGGACTCGTTGGTCCTACATCTGCATACCATAGCATTCATCATAAAGACATGTACATGAAAAATTAAAAAAACATTACAAAAAATAAAAAATTAAAAAGAGATCAAGTGGCTTACCACCATCGTCCCAATGCTCTCCCGCAGGCAGTGGCATGTCTGGATCTCCGCGGAAGTCTATGCCAGCATATGGCCAGTCCTCTACAAAAATAACTTGTCGATCCAGCCACTCTCGGAAATACACTCCCCATGCCACTGGTCAGCCGCCACCTCCTCGCGGCATGACATGGCCCCATCGACTAGCCCTCGTCTCTCGGGGACCTCTCGGTGGATCCACGACCATGTCCTGTAGCTGTAACGCCGGTACCCGCTCCAGCATGAGTGGGAGTAAAATGGACCCATAGCCAAACTGCTTCAATTCCCCGCGTCGGCAGTTGCTCATCTGTCTCTTCATGCTGGTTGTTACTGCTACTGCCCAGTTGAATACCATGGGATTCAAACACTCGAGAGCTAATAAGAGATTGGTCTTCGAATCCTCGTGGTTGGCCAAAGAACCCACTGCCCAGGTCACCAGTAAGAGTATGGTTCGAAGGACGATGTCCTGCACCGTGGGAATACCTACCTTCCCACTCCGCGTTTTGCGTGCCTGTGGGCACACCTGAGCCATCAGCATATCTAGGGTTTCACCACTGGGTCACTGCCCCTCCAGAATGGGCATATCACCTCGACGTGATAACCCGGTCAAAAAATAGATATCCGTGTAATCGAACTCGATATCACGGCCTCGAATCGTAAACTTTCCATCAACAGGATTCCAGGCCCTGATTAGGAACTCGAGGAGATCGGGCTGTGCTAGCAGGCGCGGAGTGAGGAAGAATTTGAGCAACCCGCATGCCCGCATTGCATTACGGCACCCAGCATCGGAAAATGCCGCTATATCCTCATTATTGTGAGCTCTCTCTTACCAAACAAATGCCATTTTGTCCTGCATGGCCACAAAAAATCATTAGAGCCCTGACCGCTGAAATTTATACGTTCAAATTGTTAAAAATTTAGTTTCGCGGCGTCAGCGCGACTGTTTTTAAAACAGTTGCGCTGATCATGGCGCCCTTTGTTTTTTTCCTTGGGTCAGCGCAGAAGCACACGTGTTTTCCGCGCTGATCCGGGGGTGGTATGTGTAAAAATTATTCGATCAGTGTGGACCCGATGAGGAAATCCGCGCTGACTGAGAGCGAATTTGAGTTCACAAAATTCGCCCAAACCACCACTTCCCACCGTGGAAATGCGGCTAAAATGACTCAAAATAAAGCGCAGGAGAAGGAGAACCTACCTGGAACAGATTGCAGGGTGGTTGATGTCCGCACGGGATGGAATTTGCTCCATCAACCTTGCAGCTCCACAACGTCCTCCACGGCTCAAAATGGTAACAATGGTAAAAACCTCCTTTTACCCCCCTATTTATGGTAAAATTTTATAATTAACTATCATTTTTCATAAATGTGGGTTTTTGGTCATGTTTTTTACCATGTGCTTAGTGCCAATGTCATTTTACTATGTTTTTATGCATGTGGTACATATTATCTCGAACAGGTTTACGCGTGCGGTGTTTCTTGTGCAGATTCTCATACCGGTGGGGTCACGACGGTCCTATACACACTTGGTCCCAAAACGTCGTTTTTAAGCTCTTTTTCGACGTAAAGCAAGAAAAGATGGCCGAGTCCCCCCTCTCGACTCGTTAAAGAAACGAGAGGCGGTCGTCTTTAAAGCTCTTTTTTCGACCGTTTAAACTAAAAATATTGCCGGGTGTTTGTCGTTTCGCACTCGTTATTGGCTCCAAAACGACGTACTTCTGACCGCTTTTCTACTTTTTCAGGTCGAAGTCACTACTTACGAAAAGTACTCCTTGATCATACTGGTCGGGCGGTTCTTTCGAGCATTGTTTTATACTTTTTCGGGCTCGAGAGACACAACTTTATGAAAAAGGACCCCCCTGGAGTTTTCTTTTCCGCTGTCTTTTCAGACTCTCTAAACAGGAAAAGACGCCGAGTTCTTCCTTTGTCAGACTCGTTAAAACTTAATGACATCAGACACCATCGAAATGACGCTTTCCAAGCATATGCTATCCCCGTCAAGCTTGTCATCCAAAAATAATCGGGGTACCTGCCAGAAATGGTGGGGAAAATGGAACTGTAATAATCGTCGTGTCGGCAGTATGTCGCTCTTGAACATGGCACTAGTCTGCATTCGTGTCTAGGTGGGGATTTCTCATCTTGTTTTACACTAGCCTCCATGGGTTTGGGTTATCCTATTTGACCTCTCATCTGCTCATTGCCTTGTCACCATGATCTCTGCTCATTTGACGTCAGATACTGCCAAATCCACTGTCGTGCCACCGATATGTTCAAAAGAAGTTGACCTCTGCAAAATTACAACCTCCTTCTGATACCTCACACAAAATATTTTATCCTTCTCTGTCTCGTGTCGATGATGTGGGAAACATTATGGCCCACCTTCGATCAAGGTTACCTCCTGTCGACTTCAACTCATTATCCAGGAAGGTGACTTAGAGACTCCCTTCAGGTGCCTTAGAGCCTGCATGCCTCAATGGCAGGTTCTTCGTGTTCGATGTGAGGTTTTCATCATTGGTCTTCGATCGAATGATTCTGCGGGTGTTCGACACCAGCTCATTGATTCACACGCCGCGAATTGTACCTATAAGTACCTTGAGGACCATTGTCATTATTGGTGGTACCTCTCGCGTCTGTTAACAGTTTTCATTATTGGCTGGTAATCAGACGATGTTCATGCATGTTCGACTTCAGCTCATGTATTCACATGCTTGGACTTGTACTTTGTTCAGGTCGGGTTGGAGCACAAGACCCTGGGTTTTGTCTGTTGCGAACCAGGTTGCGATTTTGTGGATTCTTATTACATGACTCACTAATGGATGGCTGCGCCCATACCTGAGTCTTTTGGGGTGGCTGTGACCATACCTTATTATCATCATGGTCTCTTCAGCTGGGTGGCTGCATCCGTACCACAGACCTTCCACGTATGTCTTTTGGATGGCTACGCCCATGCCTAGACTACATGTAATAGAGATATCAGTTGTACATACATGCAGATTCTTCCTGGTGGTGTTCCAGTTCAGCGAGTTTTGTAAAGCATTTCACCCCTCCCACTCTCTCGGGCTTCATGCTTTAGGGGGCATCTGTTACACAGTAATTTGTCACTGTCTCCCTGTCAGTCTCCCTACTGTGTCATGAATTCCAATTAATCATGCTCATGCTCTCTAATGCTGCCAAATGACCCACTTTGCCAAAGTTTTTCCATCATCGCGACTGTTATTAAAATAACCGCGCTGACTGGCGCCTCATAATACAACGAATGCGCTGCCAGCGCGGAAGCACACGTGTTTTCCGCGCTGGTCGAATTTCATGAACCAGCGCACCATTTGTTTATATTAAGCCGCGCTGACATAACCTTCCCTGTTATTCAGATGCGATGTCAGCGCTCCAGTACAGTTATACGCCCGCGCTGATCTTGTTTGGGCGAGTTTGTTCTAACAGCCGGCCTTCCAGATGACTCCAGACCTGGTTGTTGGCCTTTTAAATGTCGCCCTCCCTTCTCTGGCATGTTTGTTTCGTCATTTGAGCCACCTTCCTTGGAGATAAGCTCATCCTCCCACCATTCATGGAGACTCCTTCTCCTATTTAAGCCTCTACCATTGCCATGAGCAGCTAGTTTGGATAGTGTGGAATTGATAGTGCTTAGAGTGTTGCTGCTAGTAGGTAGTTGGTGTCACAAGTGTGGATTTGCTAGAGAGCTTAAGGAAGGTTGTGAAGTGTTGCTTGTGTGAGAGAGAGTTTTTGTCTTGGGAGATCTACCTCCAAGGGTGAATGCTTAAGAGACTTGCTGGCTGGACCCTCTTGAGAAGGACTCAACGTCAGAACTTTGGTTGTACCTTTCTCTGTTATTGATTAATAATAGATGACTACTATTATGGTTCCACTTTCATTTATCTTTGTAATGGTTAATGTGAGTTATGTCCTTTCCGACTGATGTATAATTGCATTTATTAGATTTCATGCTTGTGTTTGTGTTTCTCTTTGTGTGTGCAGGTGTCTATCCATGAGGATTGTGGAGGATCATGACCAGCCAAAGCAAAGGAGCGAGAGCGGCTTCTCTTCATCAAACAATAGCGTTGGAATCCAAGTAGGTGTTCATTACCTATCTTTTATTTGCAATTAGGAACTTGCATAGTAGCATTGACTGATTGTTGCTAGACCCATTCTGGGCTAGTAGGGATCGCCTCTATTCGTAGAGGGGATTTACCTCTCCAACAAAGGTTTAATGATATAAGAATCTTAAAATAATTATGATATTTATTATATTGATCAATTATTTTGAAAATGCTATATATTCAATTTTTGTATAAATGTTATTATAATTTAGTTATAAAATTTCTATTATATTATTGATTTTTAATTAATTTTTAAAATATTTATTTAAAATATTAATAAAAAATAATAAATTTCATATAACCATAATAAAAAAAATAGAATTCAAGTTAATTTAATAAATTAGAAATAAATGTTATTATAATTTAGTTATAAAATTTCTATTATATTATTGATTTTTAATTAATTTTTAAAATATTGATTTAAAATATTAATAAAAAAATAATAAATTTCTTATAATAATAATATTTTTTTGAGAATTCAAATAAATTTAATAAATTAGAAATAATAGATTTTTTTAGAAAATAAATTATTTCATTTTTTTTGTGATATTAATATTTTAATTTTACTATTTTAGTTATATAAGTTAAATGGTTGATGAATAACGATATATTTCTGCAAAAACTAGAGACACTTGTGTTAATAAGACTAACAAAAATTTAAATTTAGGAGTTGGATGTTAGCTATCTAGTTAAAAAAGCATTTCAATAATCTAAATAATCACAAATCCACATTCATAACATACAACTAAGTTAATAAAATTTATTCATAACATTTCATTAAATAAAAAAATCAATATTGTTCTTTTTTGTTAAATCTCAAGCATATACACTAAATTTTTATAATAAAAAATATTTAAAATATGATACGTTCCTTCCAATATATATACACATAGTGAAAATAAAGTTATAATATTAAATGAAATGCAAAAGCAGAAAAGGAATTCTACTATATCAACCTTACATCTAAATATTTTAAAATAAAATTTATATTAATAAATTAAAAAGTATTAATAAAAAAATTAATTTAGGAAAAAAATTAAATACTTCAATTTCCATTTTAATTTTAATTTTACATAAACTTTATATAGAGATATAAAATAATTGAAATTAGAAAGCTTTTAATTTACTTCAAGGCGATATCTAATTCCTTCACTATTTAATATGGAATTGACATATGACATGTAAAAATAATAGTATTCGTCTTATATGATTATGTAATTCATTGTGACATGTAATATTTAAAAAAAAAAAAAGTTTAATGTAAATTATGAATTCAATAATTTAATAGAAAATTTGAATCCAAGATTTTAAAACCAAATATAAATATAGAGAGAGGAAGAGTGAGAGAGTTATTATTCCATTACTAGGCTCTCTAATTCAAGTATAGAGAAATTTTTTAATTACTTTTATGTTTATTATGGAGTTTACATTTAACTTTTTAATAAAATATTAGTGGCAAAAATAATTTGATGCATATATACTCTTAAAAAAAAAAGGAATATCAAATATATATAGAAGAACATAAAGAAAATACCTTAGGAATATGTGTTTTCTATTTCTCCATATGAGGGGATGTATTAACATTTTAATGTGGAGAAGTGAATTAGAAATAAAATATTTTGATGTCAATTATGTGTATATTATATAAAACAAGTGAAAACAAATTTCTTATGCTCAAAACTATTATAGATTAATCATAATTCCAAACTACAAAGAGTATAGAGAAATGAAATATTTAGAGGTGCAAATCTTTCTTCAATTTTTTCACACAAAAAAATGTTTTAATTTTAAGAGATTTAATCACTTAATGCTTATAAATCCAAAATTATAATGAATTTTGATTATTTTATATAAATTATAACATTACCATGAATCATCAACTCAATATTTATAACGACATCTTCATGCATTTAGTTAATTTTATAAATTTACTTGGTTTCTTTTTTCAAGTATTTTAGGTAAAATGTAATATAATACTATTGGAGATTGGTATTGTGGATTTATTCTCTCAATAGTTAGTATATATATATATATATATATATATAATGGTATTGTGGATTTATTCTTTCAATAGTTAGTATGTATATATATATATATATATATGCGAATAACTTTCAAAGACAAAAAAAAGGAAGATTAGTAAAATTTTATATATTTATTTTCATATCCACTTTTAGAGAGAAAATCAAAATAAATTGGTGAATTCATATATATATATATATATATATCAATATTTTTCTTTCAAAATTTATTCGCCAAAATTTTATATAAAACATATAAAAAATTATTATCAATTTGGATATTTTATAAATTTATCACAAATGATTTTATAGTTTGTATATTGAAAACTAATAAGATTTTCTAAAGTTTCTAAATTTTAAGATGCATTTTTTTCCTTAAAATTTCCTGTTAAATATTAAGTTTTGGGAGACATGTTATAACTACCTTGTTTATGATATTAATGAAATAATTATATTAGATATAAAAATAGTCACCATTTTTTTTTTTGCTAAGGCAAGAGCGGATCCTTCTTATTCAATGAAAAATAGAAATAGTGTACAATCAGCAACCTCGGTGGTGGGGCTCACCAAAAGGACAGAACCACCCCAATCCACGGTCGCAAGATGACAAAATGAACACAGTTTTGGACGCGGCAGACCAAAACAAACCAACCATCCAAAACTGACCATTGGATCCTAAGCTAAAGATCTAGTGGATGAAAAACATATTGGGTGGCCAACAAGCTCACCTTTTAACCTCCACATCGGACCTGATACGCCCTCTGAACCATAATTTATAATCATATTGGGTCCATTTTTGGCATAACCAACGATCACTTTTACCGCTCGAAAGCCATCATTTACGCATGATTCCAATGAGGTCAATCAAACAGCTCGAAACATAAGCGTTGTATCGGTCCCATCGACATGCACGTTCAATCCTGACCATTGAATGCCCTCGCTTGATCCAATGGTTTGGGATCATATCGTGCAGACTAAAAGCATCGATAGTTAGCGTGTGATGAGGGCGGTATTTCCTCCCCACCCAAAGCCACGTGTTGCATGGTGAGTGGAATCACTCCCGATTGTGAAAAACTGCTTCCGGCCTAAAGAGCTTGCAATAAACAGGAAACCACCCAAAGGGTAGTAAAGCAATCACCGGAAAGTAAACGGGGGTTTGAACCCACCGAGAAAGTCTGGATTCCAGTGCAAGGGCCAAAGGAAGATGAGGATCCCTCCTTTCGGCCATCCCTCTAAGGCTGTTAGTTTTCTGTTACCTGGGTTAAGGAGATTGACATAGACCTACATTCTAAAAAGGACCTCACATATGTTATAACATTTCATAATGAATCCAGATCAACGAGACCCCTTCTGTGTGGCTCTGATTCGGAAATTCTGTCTCTTGATTTTGCCTAATGCTGCTGTCGGTCACTGATGGCCCTGGATGAACGTCCCTCCTTCAACCTGTCATCCGTAATCTCCTCCCACTAGCAGCACAAGTCAGTGTGCTTGTTTCGTACTCCCTCATTTACAAGCCAATCCGCAACTTTGTTGGCTTCCCTGCGAACATGCACCAACCTAAGAGTCCTTAGCCTTTATAGGTGCACTTGGATTTTTAGTAAGACTTGCAGAAACCGCCAGTGTTCTAAGATTTTCTCAGTAGTAGCACCAGCATTTATCCTATTCACTGAGTTGATGACTAATTCTGAGTCGGCTTCAACGATGACATTGTGAATGTTGTGCTTGAGCAGTATTTCCAGGCATGATTCCATTGCCATGAGCTCTGCCATATTGTTGGTTGCTTCTCCTAGATAACTATGTAAGATGATTTGTATGTTTCCTTCTTCATCTCTCACTACCCCTCCATAACCAACTTCTCTCGGATTCCCTTTTGAGGCCCCGTCTATGTTGAATTTTAAAAATCCATGAGAAGGGGGTTTCCAAGAAGACTTATCTGTTAAGGTCTTCCTGTTAAGCTGCAAAGAACCCTGAGGGGGATGAACCTTGAGCTCTAACTTCTCCAAAATTCTGGCCTCGCTTTGACCGCTGGGTTTGCCAATAGCTGCACCTCCCAGGATATGAACAGTCCCTTTAATTTGTTTAAGGGTTAGCTTAAGGATGCTGCTCACTGGACTTGTTTTCTCCTTGAAAATCTCATTTTTGCACTCCTTCCAGACATTCTAGATTATGAATCCTGGGGTTAGCATCCAGGCGGAGTTAATGATCTCATTGTCCGAAAAAAATTTCGCCAATTCTTCAATGTAGTAGTGATATCATTAACATTTCTGTCTGTCTTCTCAAATACTTCTCCAACCCAATTCCACAGTATTGTGGTGAAAGTGCATCTATTCAACAGATGATTTGTAGTTTCTTCTTATTATCTACATAAATGACATCTTGAGGGGCCAACAAAGCCTCTTTTTCTTAGGTTATCCCATGTTAGAATCTTTCCTTGTTGAACCAACCACTTGAATTGTTTTACTTTCATCTAATGAGGATTTTCCCAAATTTCTTTCTACGTCTTATCAGTGTTTGGAAGGTTTAGCCCTGCATCTATTCTTTTGGCTTCCTTAAGGTTGAAGAGACCTGTCTTGTTCCTTCCCCATCTTAGTTGATCGTTCAAGTTTGAGTTCAAGATTTGTCTCTTGTCTAAAAGACCTTAAAGGGTTTTTGCTTGAATATGCAACATGCCCAATCCATTGTAATATGGGAGTTTCCAAGTTCTCCATTTCTTATCATTCCTTGCTTGGTCCCAATAGTCACTTACCCACCTTAGTCCTTTGTTGATGGTATCTGTTTGGATGTCTACTAATTCTTCTCTTCGGAGATTGTCCTCCTGGTGTCAATTGTCCTCCCAGAACCAAGCCAGGTTCCCATTTCTGATTTCCCAGAAACTATGGTTTTGGACTAGCGCCCTATTCTCCCATGCCCTGTTCCAAATTGCAGAACCTTTTACTTGTCCTATCATTTTGATTAGATTTTCCTCCTGGCATTCGCTAGCATATTTGTGCTTCTAGAGTTTTGCCCAAGGGGCTTGACAAGAACTCTTTTAGAGTTCCTGGGTCATGAAAACCCAAGCCACCATGAGACTTAGGTTTGCGTACTCTGTCCCATGCCACAAGGGCCCATTTCTTCTTTTCTTCACCTTTCCCCCAGAGAAATTCTCTCTGAATGTTTCTTATATTGGTCATTACACCGACTGGTGCTGGAATGGTAGATAGCATATAGATAGGGATACTTTGGAGGACAACCTTAGTGAGAACAAGTCTCCCTGCTAGATTTAATGCTCTATTTGTCCACTTGCTGATCTTATCTTTTAGCTTATTAAGAACAGGCTCCCAGATATCCTTGTGAAGTGGTTTGTCAGTGAGAGGAACTCCCAAGTACTTCACAGGTAGTGACTCCCTTTCAAAGCCCATAATTCTAGAAAGATTTCTTTGAATTGAAATATTTGTATTGAAAAAGAATATCTTTGATTTAGTTAGACTTACCTTTGTGCCTACTGCCCTAGCAAACTCACTCAAAATCTGTTTGAATGCTTTGGCTTCCTTAACAGTGGGTGTGCCTTGAACCATATTGTCATCCACAAATTATTGATGTGTCACCGTGTCCCCACCATGAGTAAGTCTCAAACCCTGAATTCTCCCTTCCTCCTTAGCAACTCTGATAGCTCTTCCTAACCCTTCCATTATTAGAATGAAGAGGAAAGGAGAAAGAGAATCTCCTTGCCTAAGACCTCTAGAAGGCTTAAAGGTTTTGGAAGGAGCGCCATTGAGAAGAATTGAACAGCTAGTTGTGGTAACTAGCGCCATAACCCATTTAATCCAATTATGATCAAAGCCATAGGCTTTTAAAGTTGCTCTTATGTACGACCAACTATGTTTGTCATAGGCCTTTGCTATGTCCAGCTACGTTATCATTCCTGCCTATTTGTTGGTAATGAGTGAATGAACCGTTTCATGTGCTTGAATTCTATTATCTAGAATTTGTCTTCCTTCCACATGGCCCATTTGTTCCTCTGACACTAGGGTTGGAAGGAGAGGGTTGAGACAGTTGGCAATGACTTTGGATATAATTTTGTAGATCACATTGCATAATGCTATAGGATGAAATTTTTCAGGAGAGGTGGCCTTCTCCTGTTTGGGGATTAAGGCTAGAAAGATTCATTGAGCGCCTTTAGGACTTTCTTAAATCTTCAAGAGTCTTCCACTACCTCCAAGATGTCCTCTTTCACTATCCTCCAACAAGCTTTGAAAAAGTCCACATTGAAGCCATCCGGGCCTGGTGCTTTCCCATTTTGCATCTCTTTCATGGCTTCCTCAATTTCTTCCTCTGTTACTGGTCTATTGAGATTGAAATTGTCTTCTCTGGTAACCAGTTTAGGGATGTACTGAGTGAATTTTTCCATAAACTGGTATCTATCTTATGTGGTTTCCTTGGCAATTTTCTAAAAATGTTGGAGTAGAACCTGCTCCATCTCTTCATGAGTGTTTCTCTCTATACCATGCTGATATGTAAGTTTCACAATTCTATTGTTCTTTCGGTGAGCTATGGTGGATCTGTGAAAGAATTTGGTGTTTCTCTCCCCTTCTTTAATCCATTGTACTCTGGATTTCTATCTCCAGAGTATTTAATCTTGAAGGCATATGTTGTCCCATTCCTGTTGGAGTGACTCTACCATCTCTTTCCTTTCATTTGTGTAGCCTTATGTGATAAGAATCTAGTTTATTTCCTTTAGTTTCTTTTCCACCTCTCCTTTAGCTTTGAAGATGTTACCAAATTCCTTTTTGTTCCACTCTCTGAGTTTGCCTTTAATGTGTTTGAGCCTGTAGTGAAGCAAGAACATCTTTGTACCTTGAAGGTGAAGCTCTTCCTTCCACCATTGTTCAATATTTTTGAGGAAATCTGAATGTGTGAGCCAAGAATTCTCAAACTTGAAGGGGGTATTCCTTGGTCTGCTAAAAAGGGAAGCTTCCAATTGGATAGGCCAGTGATCTAAACCTCCAAAAGGTAGTATGAGTGCAGTAATGTTGCTTCCCCTTAGAAGAAGTTCCTCTAAAACCATAAATCTGTCCAATTTTGAGGCCACTTGGGTAGGGCCCCCTCTTTTGTTATTCTAAGTGAAGATTCCATTGCTTGTTTCCATATGAACCAATTTCATATTGGTGATGAAGTTCTGGAAGGCAATTGTGTCTCTCCCAAGTATTCTAGTGCCTTCTTTCTTCTCCATGAGTGATTTCGTTATGTTAAAATCACCTCCAAGAATCCATGGTAGGGTTGGGTATCTCTTTTTCATATCCTTTAGTGTTGTGAGGAGTCGAAGTTTGTCCTCCATTGGTTGTGGACCATAGACATTGGTGATTATGTAACATTGCATGTCACCCACTGGTTGGAAAATCAGAGAAAGGTGATCTCTGGATGCCTCTGCATCAATCACGCCAAATTTCTCTGGATCCTAGAGAGTGAGAATACCCCCAGCAGATTTATTTGCTTTAACTTCAAGGTATTCATATATATTTACCCATTTACTATGTTTTTCGCAGATCCTCTCCACTGAGAATTTTGTTTGCTGTATGAATACTATGTCAAGTTTTTCCTCTCTAATCCTCTTACCGAGATTCCTCTATTTTCTTCTGCTCCTTAGTCCTCTAATATTCTAGGTTTTGATCTTCATTGAGGTGGGGTTATAAAGGAGTAACTAGAAAGGTCTTTCATCCTTCCTGAATCAATCATGAGCTTGCCACACTCCAGTAGTAATTCTTTTTGTCTTTTTCTTCCCCTCCTCTTGCCTGGATTCTTTGTTAGTTTTCCTGTTATTAATCCTATTGAGGAAGTCCCTTTGTTTTCCTAGTTGTCATGTCCTCTTTTGACTCCTGTAGCTTTTTGATGTGCCTTGTTAAGGAATATCTATTGGACTTTGTCCACGTACTTCTGAGTGTTACACAAACATATCATCACCATGATTATTTGCAGTCAGTATGGGTCTACCATCACTTGTACTGTCCTCCTAAGCAAGTCTTAGACCTCAGCTCTTCAAGTGAAGCTTTGAAAAGGAGAGAAAGACATTGAAAATCAATGAAACTCTGGTTCCGCACTTTCTCTGACTGTTACCTGCGGTCCCGCACCTTTTGTTTACAAAAACTGCGGACCTGCTCGCTCTGTCCCTAAAGGTGTGGGTGCGGACCCCTGTGAAAGTCAAAAAGGCGCAAGTTTATTCTAAAAAACTCACTTTGGGTTAATTCTAGATGATTCTAGAAGGAATTTTGATGTGGATTTGCCGCTCTTAGGTGGTTCATTCATCCCGAAAGAGAAGGAGCTAATCCCTTGATGAGAGGAGCTATCCCTTTGAAGGAGGGATTTATCCCTTTGAAGGAGGACCTAGTAACTTCCCTCCATTGCACTATAAATTCAGGCATTGGGCTGGTTGCTAGGGAGGTTAGAAGCTGAACATTTTTGAGGGTAAATGCTGGTGAAATTAATACTTCCTAGTTGAGCTTGAGAGGAGAGATCACATACCTTTTTGGCTTCATTGGGAAGTGAGTGAAACTTGTCAAAATAGAGGAGACTTCTTGCTGGACCCTGGGAGGAGCTTGTACAACGTCAAGGCACAGGTTGTAAAGTTCTTCTTCTTTTGAATTAATACAATCAAACTCATTTTTCTCAACAAGTATCTCATGTTATTTGTTTCATGAACTCCTTGACTTTCATGTTAAATATGTTTTATGATATTGGCTTTTCAGGTGCTATTTAATTTGTTTGCTTGTTTGTGTTTGCAGATTTGCGACAAAGGAGCTCATTTGGATTGAAGGAGCGAAGGCTTCCACAAACTCGCGTTGGACCTAAGGTAGGCCCTAAAACACTTGTTTTCCTTTGTTTATAAAAGCGTATTTAGAGAAAGATAGTGTCTGGTTGGTTTGCTTGTCATTAGGTCTTCTTTAGATTCTAGGAAGGTCTATCTTGTCCGCAAGATCGACTTATTCTGTGTGACAAAATGGCGACTCCGCTGGGGACTTGATTTTTTCCTTGTTTTTACTTTGACCTGAGAAACTGTGTTTTTGTTTCTATTTTTGGCTTGTTGTGTATGGAATTGGGTAGAGTTTGTAGATCCAAGGTTATTTTTCGTTTTTCATAGCTTTGGGAGAGGACCGCACCCTATCCTTTTGACACAGTGCATACCTATCCGCACCTTTGCTTTTAGCACAGAGCGGGACCGCACCTGTGTTAACTATGGGCCTGCGAACCCTGTCAAAATTTTGAAAAACCTAAGATTTCCTCTGTTAGTTAGCTTATTTTTTGTTTAGAAGTTACTATCCACTGCCCAGACCTGCATATAACCTGTCAGAAGCTTTCCTTAGGTTGATTTCATTGGTGTTAGGGTTCTAGGTGAAATTCCTAGGATTTTTGCTTGTTGGGCTTGTTTTTCATTTTGGTCTTGTAGTGGCTCTGAGCTTAGAAGCTGTAGGGACCTCAGATCACCTTGGTGTCTACCAGCGTTCTTATGAGTCTGACCATTTATGAAATCTCCCCTTGTTGAGGATTCCGCTTTGTGTTTTCTCTTTACAAAACTTCGAAAAGCTTGTGTTTAAAAGTTTGGATTTTCATTTTTAAAAAGAAAACAAAATTGGTTGTTTTTTACTGATTTGTGATTCTGCATAAATTGGTCCTTAGCTTACATCTAGCTAAGTAAAACATCCTTAAAAAAGACATCTTGTAGGCTTTGACTTCAAATAGGTTTTTATAATTTATAGATCTCAAAGTTAGTCATTTCCATAGTTTTGAGTGTTTTATAAAAAATAAAAAATCTCTTTTGAAAAAAGTTTGTTTTTGTAGTGGTTGAGTGCTTTGAAACGAAAAAGGGAAATTTTTGTGAAATAACTAGTTGTCTCGTTTTGAGTGCATTGGAAAGGACAAAAGCTCTTCTTTTAATTTGTTTGATTAAGAAAGATTTGTGTTTACAAAGTATTTGCATTCTCAAACTCTTTCTTAGTTAGAAGTTCATCGAAGAGAAAAGGTTGTTTAAATCATCTTAGGTGCATTTTTAGTGATTTTGAGTCGAGTCTTCATACCACGAGTTTCATCTCCACACCTTTTGACTTAAACAAAAACCAATAAAAATAACGCTTAAAGTAAAATTCATCTAGCAACATTTTTATTTCTAGGGCTCTGATACACCAACTTAGCTTAGGATAGTGTCTTGGAGTAGGAGAGTAATTAACTCTCCAAGACAGTAAAAACAAACAAGTAGCTGTATCCTGTGGTAGGGAAGAAATCCAATTGTTGCATTTATGCTCTGGGAAAGCTCCTCTTAAAGGAGAAGCACGGGATCGTGTCTGAACCAGTGTGGGAATCAATCCTTCCTCATTGGGAACGACGCCAGATATTCACGTATTAAAAACAGTAAACCTCGGATTAACCATTGTCGAGGAGCCTGGGGTCACTTGTTGATAAACCTTGGATTATGTCAAGGAGCCTTCAAGGGGATTGAGCTTGCTACTCTGCCATTGCGTGTGTATCGGATCGTAGACTGTTCCCCCAGATATATTTGTTTCAGTTGGTAACCTTAGTGGCCATATTCTTTAGGATTCTTCTTGAGGTGACAGTGGTGGGAAGATCCCACTGTACCTGGAGCAAACGTCGACTAGACTCACTTGGATTTTCTGGAGGGTTCTCTTCACTCGAGACGATTAAGTGGAGGAGCTTGTGCCAGTCTATTCATTAAGCAGGTTGCCGGGGTAATTGTTCCAACCGCCATTTCTGTATTGAACTCTGCGACGTTGGATTCCATCACCAACTAGTGTTTTCAGTACGAAAAGTTACTGTTTGTGTGTGTTTGATCTCCTAGATTCTTTAGGGGTGTGATTCAAATTTGTTTGGTTCTTTAGAGGCTTTAGGTGGTTTTCATTGAGATTTTACTTTGTTTGCGTGTGAAGTAGTTAAAAGTTTTAACCGTGGCTGAATTACCGAGGAAGTCCCGTAGACTTCGAGGCCAACCTCCTGAGTTTTCACCGAGCCATCTTGAAGGGTTGAAAGTCCTCGTAACTCCTAGAGACAGTAGAGTTGGGTCACCTGAAGAAGGAGAGTCTTCTTTGGTGGTACATCCTGATTTTCAAGCGTTAGTAGCAGATTATAATCCGCAGTCAGTGTCTGTTTCCGAAGTTACTGTAGCTTTTCATCTACTAGTGATATAGGTGAGGAACTTGAAATATCCGAACCTGAAAGTGAATTTGTTGCTAGTCCGACATTGGGGTTTGCTTCCCCAGTTTCCGATGGTCCTGGTTCACCTAGGGTAGAAAGAGTAATCACCCAAGATCTTCCTTCTAGACTTATAGCTATTGAAGAACTTGCTACTCCGGAAGAAGAAGTAGGCATTCCTATCCCTGAAAATCAACCTGTTATTGAGCTAAGGGAGTGTGAATCAATTTTTTACAGTCCACCTAGGAGTAGTACTTGGTATCTTTCTTTAACTAATTTCTTAGAAAACCCAGGGTTAAGTTTTTCACCACCTCGTGTTCCTTATCACCCAACACCTAGAGGTTATTATCCTCTGTTAAATATGTCTAGACAGTCGTCCATGTTTACTCAATCGCCCGAATCCTTTTTGTACGATGGTCCTTCTGTTCCCTCTGGGTATCAGTCACTTTGTGGTACTTTTTCGGGGGCATCTCCTCAACCCATTGAGCAAGGGTTATTAACTGGAAGCAATGGTACTAAGCCGTTGAGCATAGAATATATTCTCATGATGTCAGGTTCTATTCCCAATCCTCAACCTCAAGGTGGCCAGTTACCGCCTAGGGGGCAGCCTCAATTATCGCCTAGGGGGCAACCTCAAGGTACCCAATTTTCATCTGGCGGGCAACCTCAAGGACAATACATACCTACAGGATAGTACGTTCCTCAAGGTCAACCCCAGACTCAATATGTACCCCAAGGTCAACCCCAATACCAATTTATACCTCAAGGTCAACCCCAGTATCAGTACGTGCCTCAAGGGTATCAACCCCAAGGTCAGTACTCAAAACAAGGTTTCCAACCACCCTCTGGTCAATCATATGTTCAAGGAACGAGAAATGTACCTTTGAATTATCAATCTTACCCTCAACTCGGTTATGGTCCTCAATATTCTCAACCTGTTATGGGTCCGTACCCCGGAATGAATATAGTGTGGGATCCATCGCAAACTCAACAGGTGTTGCAGCCAAATGTACAGTTGTCATCTCAAACTGGACAACCCTTAGTTTCTGGTACACCCCAGCAACCAGTCCAGTCTAACATTCAAACTTCTGTACCTTCAGTAGTTTCTCAGCCTGGGCCTAGTACGCCTCGTACTCTGCCTCAAACGACTGCTACAACTGCCGCAACATCTATTCAATCTACCCCACCTACTTCTGGAGTATCGACAACTCGGGTTTCTACTGTTCCTGTATCTACTCCTCAGACATCTTTACCACCGTCTGGATATACGATTCAAACTTCGGTTCAGATGCCTGTAGGACAACCTGGTTCAAGTACAGTTGTCACAAGTCAACCACAATTTACTTATCAACCGTACCAGGGACAGTACCAATTCGGTCCTGTTGTGCAGCAGCCAGTCTATCAATATCAACCGTACCCTGGGTACACTTATCAACAACCTCAGCAACCCCAGTATGGTCCGGTTAATCCTGGTTTTTCGGGAGGATACAATATCCCAAATGCAATTCCTATTCCTAGTTATCCCGGAAATCCTCCTCCTAGGGCTGGTCTCATGCCCCAGAGTTTTAGGGACCCTAATCGTCAGTTACCGTTTATCGCAACTTTGGACTTGCCTACTTGTCGCGCCTAACGAATGATCCCATTAATTATCTTCCGTTTTGGCCGCCAATGCCAAATAAGTTGCCTAGTGACATTCCTAAGTTCGAAGGTAAATCAGGAGAGGACCCGTCGAACCATGTGATGACTTATCACCTCTGGTGTGCGTCTAACTCCATTTCAGATGATTCAATCTGTCTAAGACGTTTCCAGCGCACTATAATTGGTCTTGCGGCCAAGTGTTACATTGAGTAACCACGAGGCACTTTTTATAATTTTAGTCAGTTAGATACCTCGTTTTTAACTCATTTTCAGTTGCCAGTCCGATATGACAATGGCACGGAATTGTTAACTTCGTTAAAGCAATCGACATCCACTTACATTTCAGATCATATTCATGAGTGGAGACGTTGACGACGTTTAGTGAAGGTTTTTATTCTGGATCAGATCTTGGCTGAGTGGTTTGTAAAATCTTTGTTGCCAAAGATCACTGAAGATGTAGCTAAAGCCGGAGTTGTTACTGAGGAGCAAGTAATTGCTCAAGCACAGTACCTTGACTTGGTCTATACTCAGTCAGGTACGTTACACGAGAAAATCCCCGATCTTCCCAAGCAAAATCAAATCGCTGCAGCTCCTTCAGGATCTCATGCCGCCGATGGTATGATTGGTATGGTTAACACTAAAAGTAAGAAGAAGTCTTCCAAGAATTCTTCTCCTATCATAACCTTGCCTAATTCCCCGACAGGAGATTCTTCTGTAGAGATTTCCGTCGATATTCACGTTGTAGAGTCATCTACAGCCAAATCAAAATCCGGTGGGAAGAAGAAAGGAAAGAAGAAGAATAAAATGGACAAAAATTCAAAGGAGAAGCCTGAAAAATCGGAATCCAATGATGAAAAACGCAAACCTTGTTATCCTTCTCTCATTTGTGACAATGAACATTTTACAAGAGACTGCCCTCATCGTGCAGAGGTTGTGAAGATTGTCAAAGGTTCTCAAACGCCTGCTGTTTTGAAGGATCCTTTTCCAGCTCAAGATAGTAAGATGATAGGTTCTTCCTCGAGTTCCAATGAAGAACCCATACTGATGATGTCCCATGTTAGGATTGCGACTAGATCGCAAGATTATGGTAGTAAAAGTTCTGTTGATGGTAAAGAAGCAGAATCGTCTCATTCTAATCCATCAACCTCAGCTCCCGGTTTCGATCCACTACAGATCGAGAAACCTAATCCAGAATTGGTAATCAAACCGCCTGCCAAGGGTATACTTCGAAAGTCAGCTTTCAATCCACATGCGAGAGCGGCTCAGAATTATAACATTGTTGAGGATTTAGCTATTTCACCCTCAGCAATGTCGGCTTTGGAAGTGCTGCAATCATGTCCAGCACAACGTAAATTACTTTTGTCGACTATAGGAGCTGTTGACGTTCAAGACTCGAATCTAATAATTTTCGATCTAGAAAATAGTACACCGCGTTTGCCTCATCAAATGGCTTTCCAGATCCCAGTGATAGTCAAAAACAGGCCTATTCATCAGACTGTGATTGATGAGGGAGCCTCAACGTGTATTATGTCGATATAGTGTTGGAGATCACTTGGTTCTCCTTCGCTAAATCAATCCCTAACGATTCTAAAGGCCTTTGGTGGCCGTGGGTTTCATCCTTTTGGCATTCTATAGGATTTGCCTATAGGGGTTGAAGGAAAAACCGTTAATCTAGATGTGGAGGTGGTTGATGCCCCTCTAGATTACAACCTTCTCTTGGGTTGAAGTTGGTCTTACGCTATAACAGCCGTCATTTCATCAGTCTTTCAGGTTATAAAGTTTCCTCATAATGGAAAGATTGTAACAATAGACCAGCTGGCTTACTTTTCATCCGACCTAGCCTCTTTTGAAAGTATTCAGCATGTCGGTAAAACGACTATCCCGTATAAGGATGTTGGAGTAGGACTAGTTAAATATGTCGGTTTACTGGGAACTTTTCCTTTTCCTTCGATCAATGCATCGTCTTCATTTGCAACCATTCATATGATTACGTCAGATGATCCTTGGATCATTCCTTCTGATTCTGAGATAGACTCATTTGGTGATGTCATGCCTTTGAGTCCATATGAAATTGCATATGAGGCCATGCAATCGTTTACCGACCCATTTTCAACCAAAATTGACCTAATGAATGTGGTCCGTGAAGAATCACTTTTCACATCAAGCTCGGATTCGATCACGTTTTCTGAACTTGTTCACTCTGATGAGAAAATTCGTGAAATCCTATGTGTAGATGATTTACCATGGGAAGATCTCCATCACAAATCTTCGTTTTTACCCGAGAATGATCGTTTCGAAAATGATTTTTCATCAATTTTTACGACTGAATATGTCAAGGAACCTCAGAATCTAATGAAACATCTTGATTCCGAGTTAAATTTGGGGAACATCTCTCGAACTATTCCTATTGACATTTCGGTTAAGCCTGGAATTGTTGAGAACATTCATATAGGTGCCTCGTGTATAGATGACGAAATTCAAATATATAAGGCCCTATTTCAAGAATTTCGCGATGTGTTTGCTTGGTCCTATGAGGAAATGCCAGGAATTGATCCCGCAATTGTTGTTCATGAGATCAAGACTTACCCGGATGCTAAACCCGTCCGGCAACGTTTGCGTTAGATTCACCCAAGAAAAGCTGTTGCAATTAAAGCAGAAGTTGAAAAATTACTCAAAGCAGGTTTCATTTATCCGATTCCGTTAACGGATTGGGTATCGAATATTGTTCCGGTTAACAAAAATCAAGGAAAAATAATAATATGCATCGATTATAGGGACATTAATCGAGCCTGTCCAAAAGACAATTACCGAACTCCCTATATCGATCAAACCATTGATGATTGTGCCGGCAGCGAAATATTCTCCTTCATGGATGGTTTTTCCGGATGCAATCAAATCAATATTCTACCTGGCGATCAACCAAAAACGACTTCCATTTCTCCATAGGGGACATTTGCTTATTGCAAATTACCTTTTGGGCTCAAGAATTCCAGAGCAACTTTTCAAAGGGCCATGTCTTATGCGTTTCATGACATCAAGCACATTGTGCAACCTTATCTCGATGACTTTCTTGCTCATTCATTACATCGAGCAGATCACCTCGTCGATTTACGAGCAATCTTTATGAGGTGTAGGCATTACCAGATTCGGTTGAACCCACACAAATGTGTCTTTTGTACAGAAACGGGTCCATTGCTGGGGTTTGTAGTTTCAAAAGCCAACATTCGCGTCGATCCCTCAAAGATCGAAGCTATTGTCAAGTTGCCTCCTCCTTCGAGTCTTCGCCAACTCCAAAGTTTGCAAGGGAAAGCGAACTTTTTACGACAATTCATGCCTAACTACGCCGAGGTTACAAAGGGTTTTACCCGGTTGTTGAAACAGAATACTCCATTCTATTGGGATGAGATAGCTCAGAAATCTTTTGATGCACTTAAACACGCGTTGACCCATGCACCGTTATTGCATCCTCCCAACTACAACTAGGATTACTTCTTGTATCTCGCCGCCTCTCATTCCACCATTGGAATGGTCTTAGTTCAGGAAGATGAATTCAAAACTGAACATGTGATATATTACCTTAGTCGAACTTTAAATCCAACTGAGTTAAAATACTCACATGTGGAGAAATTGGCTCTGGCAGCTGTTCAAGCTGTCCAACGTTTTCGTCACTACATTTTACTACGTAAAACTACAGTGATTTCGGATTGCAACCCTATGATCTACATTTTGACCAAGCAATTACTAGGGGGCAAGTACTCTAAATGGATTGTCATCCTGCAGGAGTTCGACTTGGAATTTGAGAAATCTAAGTCTAAGAAATCTTTAGTTTTTGCGGAGTTAATGTGTGACTTCCCGCGTGGTGACACGGAAACTGTGGCGGAGGAGCCTATTGCGGACGAATCCTTGTTTCTAATCAGCACTTTAGATCCGTGGTATGGGTATATCATCGTTTATCTGCAGACCCAATCCTTTCAGCCAGAAATTTCAAGGTCAGAATGACAGAAAATATGATTCCAGTCCCAACAATTCAGGATTATTGGAGATACTCTTTATCGCTGTAGGGCGGACTCTGTTTTTCGACGTTGCTTAACTCACGAAGAAGCTGAAAGGGTTCTAAATGACTATCACTCTAGAGCGTGTGGCGGTCATATGTCTAGGTATCCCACAGCCCAAAAGATATTGTGCGCTAGCTACTTCTGGCCGTCTTTGTTTAAAGATTGTATTACCGTGGTCCGAAAATGCCACAACTGCCAAATTTTTGATCGAAAGATGCGCGCTCCACCTACTCCTCTCCACCCTATAATTTCCGTTGGTCCTTTTGCCAAATGAGGTATCGATTTTATTACATGTAACCCTCACTCGGCCAGGGGGCATCGGTATATCATCCTTGCGGTAGATTATTTTACCAAATGGGCCGAGGCGATGCCTACATTTGAGGCAGACGGCAAGACAGCTGCAATTTTCGTGTTCAATCATATAATTGCTAGGTTTGGTGTCCCACAAGCAATAATCACTTATCATGGGTGTCATTTTCGAAACGTTATGATGACCGAACTTACAAGCCAGCTTGGTTTGCGTCACGATAGTTCAACCCCTTATTATCCACAAGCTAATGGTCTGGTTGAATCCATCAACAAAGTTTTAGTCATCATGATCCGACGAATCATTGGGATTCATCGGTCGAATTGGCATAACATGTTATTTTCATCTCTTTGGGCGTACCGAACTTCAGTAAAAACATCAACAGGGTTCACTCCTTTTCAACTAGTCTATGGTCTGGAAGCTATGTTACCCATTGAATGCGAAATCCCGTCACTGCAAATGGCCATCGAGTTACTTCCAGCCACTTCCAAAGAGGAAAAGTGTTTGTTATACTTGGCTCAATTAGATGAGAATCTACGTGATGCTGCATTGGCGATCGAAACTCACACAAAACGTATGAAAGCTCAGTATGATCGAAATGTGACCCCTCGAAATGTTTCGGAAGGATATCTAGTCTTAGTTTACAATCAAGCTAATGATAAATTAGGCGCTGGAAAATTCGTTCCTATGTGGCATGGTCCCTATGTTGTCAAGCGAAAGCTAGCAAAAGGGGCCTATGAATTGGTAGACTTTGATGGGGACTCTTTAGGTAAACCCAGAAATGGTCTTTACTTGAAGAAGTATTGTGCTTAAAGAATGGGTATGGAGATTTTTAGTTACGATAGCTTTTCTTTCTAGCTGGTGTGTTTTAGTTTAAATAGTGTGCTTAGCTTAGAGAGTGTTGTTTCGTCATTATTCCTGCTTATCTTGGTTTTACTCTTGATATTGCAGATGTCGATGCCTCTCCAAACATACAATGGTTTCGCTGATGGTGCTTGTCGTAATACATGGAACATTTCTTCCGCAGCTTGGGTTATCTATTCGCCCTCTGACGAGTTAGTATTTATGCATGGGGTATAGTGCAATGATTGAGTTATTATTTGAATCTATTGCATTTGGGATTCAGAGTTTGATAGTGAGGTTAGATTCTGAACTCGTTGTATTACAGCTTAATAGAGTGTATGCCATTAGAACTCCAGTGTTATTAAGATTATTTTTGAGAATGCGTCTCTTGGAACGTGAATTTGATTATATTGAATATCAGCATATTCCAAGATCTTTAAATACATTATCAGATGCAATTGCTTCTCGAATGTTAAGTAGACATTTGCAATAATCATACATGTAAATTTAAAACCATTCCATAACATGATTCACAAGATAAACCGATAATAGTGATATATATATATATATATATATATATATATATATATATATATATATATATATATATATATATATATATATATATATATATATATATATATATATATATATATATATATATATATATATATAGGAGTGTGTCAAAAAATACATCGTCCTCAATCATAGGTTGAAAAACACCTTATGATCGGCAAAAATGATAAGTACAAAAAACAAAAATGTCATATGTGCCCACAATAGGCGATCATCCTATCACTGGTGATGATCTCGATAAGAAACCACTGCATGGGCCACCTTGCAAAGGAACCTCCTAAAAGGTCCTGGGACCCTAATCACATAGCGCTGAAGTCGACGAGGAATGTCATCTATAGTGGTCTCCGGAATATCTCCTGTCAAGCGCTCGAGATGACCCTCCAACTCGGCCAAAACCTCTGTTGATTCGTACTGTGGGGTTGGCGGGGCTGCAACTGGTTGTTTCCTCTCGTAAGGCCGGAGAGCGGCTGGTCGCTGTGGACCCACATCTGCATTTGAAACTTTTTCTATCAGTTTTGGGATGATGGAAAAATAATAAAAAAATTAAAATAGGAAAAATGTTGAAAATTATTTTACCTGAGTCATCCCACTGCTTTCCTGGTGGAAGAGCCATGTTTGGGTCACCATGAAAATCCACCCCAGCGTAAGGGAAGTCCTGAATAGAAAAGATCTGGTTTTCCAACCATTGGAAATACTCAGGTTTGAATCGAGCAACCTCTGTCCTCTCGTCCGGGTGACGGTCCATAATTGCGACCCATCGCATCAGTTTGGGCTCTCGAGGAAGCCCAGCTCCAACAGTAAGGTGCTGCGGGATCAACATGGGAACCCTCTCCAGGCCTAAACTCACAACCAAAGCCCCATAACCAAAGGTCTTTAGTTGTCCGTTCTTGGCCCTGGTCAATTGGCCTTTCACATTGGCCAACACAGCATCGCACCAGTTGAAGATGGTGCCTCAAAAGCAATCAACTGCCATACGCATCTTGGATCTGGTGGCAATATGTAATGCGGCACTCCCGCAAATTCTGGTGACAATAAACGCGATCACCATGAGTTCAGGACGGGATATGGTTTTTATGTCTATCCCTTTGTCTCTAGCCTGGCTGTTGCAGAACTCTAGCCGGAGGCTATCGACAGACTGGCCACCTGGCCTAGCCCCGAATAGAGCCAAGTCTTCGCCTCTCTTAGGAAAACCAGTCAAGAAATATATGTCCGTCGGCTCGATTTCGAGCTGCTGGCCACCAATGAAGAAGCAATGGTCCTGTATGCTCCATCTGTCAACCAGCCACTGTAAGAAATCTACCTGAGCCCTCATGCCAGGAATGGCCCAGAATTTGTACAGGCCGCACGCCTTCAAAGCATCAAGCGAAGGTTGATGATTCCATGCGGCAGCATCCACGTCCTCATGCTCTTGTTCACGCCAATCTAGCATGATGTACTCTCTGCATCAAGTAAAAAGATAAATTAGGATGCTAGAAATTATTTTGTTTGGGCCAATTTTGAGAAATTTTGGGTTAAAAACACTTGCGGCAGCGACCGTTCCCTCTGGGTTAGACACAGTGCATGGGACCGCACCTTGTCTACATGGAAGGTGTGGACCCCTGACTTTTTCCCAATGGAGAAAAAGTCGGGGTCCGCGGGTCAGCAGTGGTACACCTGCGGGCCCCCGCGCGTGGGTTTTAAGCCTAAAAACCCTCCAAAAAATAAAATCAAAGCCTAAAACAAGAAATGAAACGGTTAAAAATGAAGAGTATGATGATGTGGATTACCTGGAGAAGACGGCGTTCAATTCCGACAGTTGGATTTTCCGCAATCTTCACGGGAAGTTTTCTGAACAAAATCACTATTTTCTCACCCAAAACTCAAACGGTAAAAATGAATTGACGAAGGCCCTTTTTATAAGTTTTTTGAGTAAATAAATTGCAAATTTGTTTATGTTTCACTTTGGAAATGTATTTTTGCAACATTTTTATCCATTTCAAACATGTATGAGTAATGTTTGCGTTTTTGTTCAGGATAACGGATTATTTAGGAGAAACCTATCATTTTTGACGAAAAAGCTTTTAGAGTCACCTTTAAGCTCTTTTCTAACTCCTGAAACATGAAAAGATCGCCGAGTTTTTCTTTTAAACTCGTTAAAACGGAATTAAAAAATGGTCCACTTACAGCTCTTTTCTGACCGTAAAAACATGAAAAGATTACCGGATTTTTGTCGTTTCAAATTCGATATTGGTTATAAAACGACATGTCGTTGATCGCTTTTTTTACTTTTTCAGATAAAGGGCACTAATTACGAAAAGTACTCATTGGTCGTAAAATATCAAGAGGTTCTCTCAAGTATTATTTTATACTTTTTCGGGCTTGGGAGACACAAATTTACGAAAAAGGTCAACCCTGGAGTCTTCTTAAGTTTTTTCAGACTCTCTAAAATTGAAAAACGCTGAGTTTCTCCTATACTGGACTGGTTAAAATTTCATAGTAAAGGACCTGTTCAATTACAAACAGGAACGAACCACTCCTTCTTAGGGTTCGAATTTAAACTAAGTTGGACTCATCCGAAGGATGAGCTTATAATCAAGCAAATGTTATCCTCCTCAAGCTTGTCAAAAATAAAGAGGTACTTGCCAGAAATGGTGGGGGAAAAGAGAGAAAAATGAGCCTGTTTGTCATACTTTGTAACCACTCTTGAACACGACACTTTTATTCACTTGAGTTGGGAAATCCTTTGCCTAACAGTTGATCAAACCACATTGAAAGTCTTCAGCCGGTTTCTGGGTATTAACTTTGGGCCAATTGTCACCAAGCCATCTGTCGGGTCGTTATGTGCTCAAGAGGTCGCTACCAATAAGCCATTCATCTGCAAAATATCTGTCATCCATCTTGACCATCCCTGAGTCAGTGCTTGCAACTAAATTTCTTCAACTTTATCTATGATTTCGTGTTGTGGGTTTACCTACGACGGATTGCTTTCTATCGACTTCAGCTCATTATCTAGAAAGATGATCCAGAAATCGTCAGTACCTTGGGATCTGCATGCCTTAATGGCAGGTTTCTCGCCTTTGACGACAGGTTGCATCATTGACCTTCGATCAAAGGATTCCGTGACATGTTCGACATCAACACATTTATTCACATCTCATGGATTGTATTGGGTACTTTGAGAGCCATTGACATCACTAGTGGTTTCTCTCACACTTGTTAACAGTCTACATCATTGACTGGTAATCAAGTGGTTTCTACCATGTTCGACATCAACACATTCATTCGCATGGATAGAATCGTACTGTTTCGGGAAGTAGAAATGAAGACCCTGGATCTAGTTTCCACAATCCAGGCTGCGAGGAATTTTGTATTCACTATATAATGGACTATTCATAAACAGATGGCTGCATCCATACTGTGTCCACATGAGTCTATACTTGTGATGTTTTACAAGATCATTCCTGTATCAGAGCAGTAGTTAGTTTTCTAAGTCAGTTTTGATCTGAGTATGGGAATGCCTACCTCAGCGATGATATGATCTCATATATATATCTTTCATTGAATGTTTTTACATGTTCCAACCGGGCTCTCCACAAGATGATCCTCGAAATGATAAAGTACTTCACTCTTCCTAAATGATAAATGAAATCCTCATCTACTACAGACTTTGCACTTTAGGGGGAAATCTGTTACACAAAAATATCGTCACCATGATTATTTTCAGTCAATATGGGTCTATCATCACTTGTGTTGTCCTCCTAAGCAAGTCTCAGACCTCAGCTCTTCAAGTCAAGCTTTGAAAAGGAGAGAAAGACATTGAAAATCAATGAAATTCTAGTTCCGCACTTTCTCTCACTGTTACCTGCGGTCCTGCACCTTATGTTTACAAAAACTGCGGACCTGCCCACTCTGTCCCTAAAGGTGTGGGTGCGGACCCCTGTGAAATTCAAAAAGGCGCAAGTTTATTCTAAAAAACTCACTTTGGGTTAATTCTAGATGATTCTAGAAGGAATTTTGGCGTGGATTTTCCGCTCTTAGGTGGTTCATTCATCCCAAAAGAGAAGGAGCTAATCCCTTGATGAGAGGAGCTATCCCTTTGAAGGAGGGCTTTATCCCTTTGAAGGAGGACCTAGTAACTTCCCTCCATTGCACTATAAATTCAGGCATTGGGCTGGTTGCTAGGGAGGTTAGAAGTTGAACATTTCTGAGGGTAAATTCTGGTGAAATTAATACTTCCTAGTTGAGCTTGAGAGGAGAGATCACATACCTTTTTGGCTTCATTGGGAAGTGAGTGAAACTTCTCAAAGTAGAGGAGACTTCTGGCTGGACCGTGGGAGGAGCTTGTACAACGTCAAGGCACAGGTTGTGAAGTTCTTCTTCTTTTGAATTAATACAACCAAACTCATTTTTCTCAACAAGTATCTCATGTTATTTGTTTCATGAACTCCTTGACTTTCATGTTAAATATGTTTTATGATATTGGCTTTTCAGGTGCTATTTAATTTGTTTGCTTGTTTGTGTTTGCAGATTCGCGACAAAGGAGATCATTTGGATTGAAGGAGCAAAGGCTTCCACAAACTCGCGTTGGACCTAAGGTAGGCCCTAAAACACTTCTTTGCCTTTGTTTATAAAAGTGTATTTAGATAAAGATAGTGTCTGGTTGGTTTGCTTGTCATTAGGTCTTCTTTAGATTCTAGGAAGGTCTATCTTGTCCGCAAGATCGACTTATTCCGTGTGACACTGAGGGATGGAGTTTATTCCCAGGTTGCCTCCCTGTTCTAGAAATTTTTCCAACTCTAGGTTCTCCCTTTCCAGGATCTCCTATAAATATTGATCCTCTGTACCACTTTCACTTTGAGTCATTTCCTGGTCTTTTTCTACTTCCATGGTACTCAAAGGGTCCATCGTGTGTTCATTCTATTCCTGAGTGTACTCCATGTTGGTCTCTTTTTCTTTCCCCCTTGTTGTCTGATTCTCTGTACTCTCTTTATCCCCTCCCTCAACTTCTTTTTCTCCTAAGATCTCAAAACTGTTGTAACTTTTTTTTTTATCATTCACACTAGGGTTCTTTTGTGTCTTCCTTCCTCCTCCTTTTCCTTTTCCTCCTACTTTGGTGAAACTTGTCTAGTCTAAGTTTCCTTTATTGTTATTTAGGTTTTCCTCCCTTCGATTGAGAGGACAGTCTCTGGATAGATGCCCATGCTCATGACATTTGTGACATCTGAACGGGATATGTTCATAATTAACTGCTTGAACCCATTCCTCATCATAGACTTATAGAATAACCTCATCTAGAAGGGCTCCTAATAGGTCCATCTCCACACATATACAGGCATAGGATGTATATTTTCCCGTTAGAGTTGCCTTTGAAATTTTTAAGAAATGACTTAATTTATTGCCTATAGCTTTTAAAGACTCTGGCATAGAGTAATCTAAAGGTAAGGAGTATAGTCGAATCCATACCGGTACCGAAGTGAAGGCTTCTTGCTCTGGCACAAAGTTCATCGTCCATGGCCTCATATAGAGTCTAGCAGCTGCAAAGAAGTATGGCCCTCCTTCGAAGATTTTGTCCCTGTCTTCCATGTTCGTAAACACAACAGTGAAAAAACCTTTGGATCCAAGATGAATATTTCACTCCCCCTTTGGTTTCCAGTTGTATTTTATCCAAGTGTACAACGCTTTCTTTGATGGCCAGATTCCCATAAATTTACATATGATGGCATAGCTAGCCATGTGATCCCTGTGCGCTTGCAGAGCTCGATCGTTCAAAATAACCCAAGGTTTATTTATGGTCCTTGGCTTACAAGGCCCCATCTTAGCTCTGTTCTCTGACCCTTGACCTCTGTTTTCCTCTTTCTCCTCCCAACAGTCTTCTTCGTGGACCCCTTGATCGGCATTGGTTTTGCTACCTTTCGCCTTTTGAGTTTCTGTGTCTTTTGTCTTGACCTCCAAGGGCTGTGGAGGTTTGTTCTTTTTCCCTCCTCTTCCTCTGTTTGCTACCATATAACTGTAGGAGGGAGTGGAGCTCCCTCCTCCCTGTGTCTCCATGGATGCTTGGTACTCTCTGCCGCTTGTTTTGTTAAACCCTAGAACAAGAGCTGCTGCCATAAAAACTTAATTTTTCCAATCAAAATAGTCACCAATTTTTAGAAATAATCCATTCCTTAAAAAAATTTATTAAAATTTTAAAAAATATATATTATAATATTAAATTTAAAAATATTCATATACATTATTTAATTTATACATTTAAACATCATAATTTTTTTAAATTTTGAAATGAATATAAACATATTTTTAAATTTATAAAATAAAAGAGAAAATATATATCTTGTTATTAGTTTCACTTCCAATGAATGATGTCAAGCATATAACTTTCTGATACTTTTAACTTGTGGCGTTTTAAAAATAATGTGCTATAAAAGAAAGTTTATTACTAATAAGATATTTTTTATTATTAATAAGATATTTAAATGTATTTCTTTCATTTAACTTTTTTTAATGAGAATGTAATATTAAAGTTTATTAATTAAAATGTATTCTAATTGATAGTAAAAAAAATTGTATAATTGGAAGAGAAAAATCGTTTTTTATTTAAGTATATTTTATATGAGAATATTTTATTACAGTGAAGTTTATGTTTCTTTTGGTTTTTTTTTTTAATAACAATAAAAATGATATAATTTAAAAATAAAATAAAATATCATAAAAATATATAGTTTAGATTGGTGGTTTATAGGAAAAATTTAATAAAATTTAAAAATATTGTATCTTTAAGGAGAAACATGATAAAATGTTGCTTAAGAATTGAAAATATACCTTAGATTTACAAATATACTAGCTTTTGAGGTCATAGGAGAGAAACAAGTACATAGAACATGTGAAACCAAAAATATAACAAGAATAAAGAGATTAGGAAGATAGGTTCAAATTTGTTGTTGCAACATGGATCAACCCCTTGTTGTGGCACAATGAACTTTCAGTAGTAGGAGGAATTCATGGGTACTTCTTGATGTGGTCCAATTGCCAGTTCAGGACCATTGTATGTTCATGTAGATACTCCATGGAGAGGAGGAGGTCCTCTATGCTCTCGTTTTGATCAAGGAGAACCTCGCCCAGTAGGTATTTCATGTCCTAGTACAAGTCCACTATGAGCATGCAATGATTGAAATGCCCATGTGTGAGCCCTGTGTTAGACAACCAATCAACCAAATCTACTAGAACCTCAATGTAAGAAGGAGGTGCTTTTGATCATTGCCTTCCCTCTTGGCATGACTGTGTTCTCCCTAAATGGGGTATGGGGTAAGACCTTGAAATAAAGTGTTAGTTTCATCACTCAGTGTCGATTTGATTCACTGCCACAACTTGCCCTTTTTTGATAGTACACTTCACCCCTACAGACCGAGGTGCACTGACATGGCATGGCGATTGCACGAGGATTTGAAGAAGGCCATGGAGTAGGTAAGGATGTGCTAGGAGAGATAGATATGGACATGCATAATTATGTGCATGGTGTAACAAAGCTATGATTGGGCCCTAAAATGTGGTGTGTGGAAGCAAAATGGAGGGTTATAGAGTGGCTAAGAGAGTTTTGATAGATTGTAATACCAACAGAAAGGAACCTTGCAAAGAGCTAGGACCAAAATGGTGGGAGAGAATCCCAAAAGTGCAGATAGTTGGCATATAGGTGAGGTTGAAAGACGACCGAGTTGCTACAAGGAGTGATTGTCCACACAAGAACACGAAGAAAAGAATACTTATGAAAACATTGTAGGGGGAGAAATTTTCAACTTCTTGAGGAAATAGCCACTCTAATTATGTGATGAAGATTCACTGCTAAAGAGTACACTAGCCTACTTTAGGGCTCTACATAAGTTGCTATGTAGAGAACCCTATTATTGAGCATAATAGAGTGTCATTCAAGATGGAAAAGGGAATTTACCAACTTCGTGGAAAAAAGTGTAGTATGGCTTGCCTTTCCCTTTCTCTAGTACCACTTGCAGAGCTAGAAAGAAAGAATCCTTGCTAGCATGGCTTATAAAATTTAGCTAATGTAGGCCCCCTTCACCGATTGTATCATTGAATTGAGGAGAGAAGTGAACTAGTAACACTGCCAAATTGGCTTTTGTATTTACTCTTTTGCACTAATAATCTTTTTTGTCTTTGGTGGCTGACCTTTATGGAGCCCTGAATTGTTGTGAATGGGGCATTGAATCCCATTTCTAGTGGTGGAAAAGTGTCTTGCATAGCATGAGACAAAGAGAAAGTACAATCATGCAAGGAGATTGTGTAGGGTGTAGGGGAGATGGATCTATTTTGATTTTTATGGAAGAGTGTCTTGTGTAGCATGAAACAAAGAGAAAGTACAACCATGCAAGGAGATTGAGATTGTGTAGGGTGTAGGGTAGATGGATCTATTTTGATTTTCATGGAAGAGTGTCTTGTGTAGCACGAGACAAAGAGAAAGTACAATCATCCAAGGAGATTGAGATTGTGTAGTGTGTAGGGGAGATGGATCTATTTTCATTTTTATTTCTTTTTATGACATTTCACAGTACTCACTAAGTTTATTCTTTTAAGTACTATATATAAATTATAATATTATAGGATAACATTATTGTGCATCTATTCCATTAATAATATCTAATGGATATTAAAATAAATTTATTTAAAATACACACACACACACACACATATATATATATATTGATTAAAATATTTTGGGGCTATTGGTTTGGTGAACAATTAGTTTCTTCAACTGAGTGAGAAAATTTTATTAACCTTTTAAAGGTTAATAATAGTAGGTGGAAATTTCCATAATAGTAGGTGGACATTGCCAATCTTTTCTTTTTAACTTCAAAATGGTTCATTCAAATTTTTATAATATAGAACTATTTCATCTTAAAAAACACCAATATTTTATAAAGGCTATAAATAAAACCATTATAAATTAAGAAAATTCTAATACTTTTATAAATATATCATTAAACATTTTACAATTTAAAAACTATAAAATTAACCAAATTTCTAAATTATTATATTATTAGATTTAAATTTAAAATTATTTATATATTTTATATTATTAAAACTTATAATTTTAGTGTTATGATATTATTAGATTTAAATTTAAAAATATTTATATGCTTTAATTATTTTATATTATTAAATGTTATAATTTTTTTAATTTTCTTAAATCAATATGTTGTTATTATTTCCGCCAAAAAAAATCATCCCAAACTTATATTTATTTAATCCTCACGTTTTAAAAATAATGCGTTGTACCGAATAGCTTATCCACTATATTTTACCGCATAAGTTCGCGCCACCACCTACTATTTATCGAATACGCCATATTGATCTGTGTCTGGGTTTTCTATAAATTGTCATCATAAACAGTATATAAACAAACAACAAACCAAGTGTTGATCTGCAATTTCAGGAACATTATCGAGGCTACAACAAACGAAGTGTTGATCTGTTGTTGATTTGTCAAGTACCAGCTGCTACTTCGTTATTGCTTCCATAAAAATGAGACAGCCATCGTTTCTGCTGGTTGTAGAAGCTTCCTTGAACGTTGTAATCTGCAACCTACAAATGGCTGCAGAAGCAGGTAATAAAAAATATTTACATATTTAATCTATACAAATTTATCAACTTTAATTTATGTTTCATGTCGTAATAAACAATAAAAAAACAACCTAAAACTATGCTGCGAAATGTTTTATCGCTGAATTACCGTTGTTGCTTTCCGTAACATAAATCTATATATTAACATTCAGACGGACAAGGTACGCCGTCGTAATGTCAATAGATGGATTATGTTCGAGGTTTCCTTGGAATGACATAAATTTATATATTAACAATTACCTGGTGGTCATCTGAAAATGTTATTTTTAATCCGTTTATAAATTGCATGCTGGTTGCATACAGGCAAAGCGAAGGCTATATATAACATTGTCCAAGTAAATACCAAATATTACATGTTAAGATGTTTATTTTTAATTATTTTTATAATATAATTATGGTGGTTTGTTATATAATTATGGTATATTTTTAACTATTATTACTTTTAATGGGTTTGCCTTTTTATTATTAAGTTATTTTATTGTTTTAAAGTTTATTAAATATATATTTTTTTAAATTATAAATAATAATTTATTTTTTTTATTCTAGAATTGGAAAAAAATACGATATTAATTTATTTTTTAGTTAAAGTTTATTTCATTTATGTGAATTATATAAGTAAGTTGAAATTAGTGGACATGGTTGGAATGGAGAATATTTATAGAATTCTGACCTTGACGTTTTTGAACAAATTGCTACAATATCTCCATATCTCCATTATTCCACTTGTGTAATGGGTAATACTAACCTAACAAAAACCAAAATTTACAAAATATCAAAATGTTGCATTAAACCATGAGGAATTATTTGTCCACTTTAATTAATAAGTCTACTAATCAACCATTAACGAGGGAGGATATACCTCATTTTCGTCTACTGATCAACCATTAAGGAAGGAGGATATAGCCATTTTTCCACTGCCACCCAAAGTTCACCTTCATTTAGCATTGATCCCATATTAGACATGTGATCAACCTTCAAGTTGTTTGATATTAAAAAGTGGAGATATTTTTTCTTGGGGATACACTAATAGAACTCATAAATACTTTTGAAAATATGACTTAACCTTGAATCTGAAGGAAGAGATTTTGAATATAAATGGTGAATTATATTCAAGGAACCACAAAAAACAATCACCTCATGAATTCCCAAATTCACAATTTGCCTCAAACTCTTATATACCACATAGAATTCAACAACGCTATTGGAAATGTGACCTAAACCCTAAGCATACCTATGTTCTTCTTCATTCATACGGAAAAAAATTATCCCTTACCCTTTATGAACAATAATTTATTAAAAAATTAAATAAATTATTAAAAGCTCATGTTATGATAATTAATGATGTTGTATTATCATGGTTTAATTATGGTTGTAAGTTTTCCTTGTCACTGTTAAGGAGCATTTTTTTTAATTATTATTATCATCATTTAATTATGGTTATCAATTATATAGACATTATTGCCATGATTCTTATTAATTTTAAATTTTTTTGGTGTGTTTACATTGTTTTTATATGAGTCTACATCACTCTTATTATTTAGAAATTATTATATAAATATTCATATTTTGGTTTGATTAGAAGAAGGATTCCAAAGATTTAATTTTAGTTATCAATAATTAGTCGGTAGATTCTAGGAATTTAACCTCCATGGATATTTCAGAATATTTTTAGTAATATACAAAAATGAAAGCTTGATATTTATCTCCAAAGTAGTTCTATTTTTTTTATTTTTTTTAATAAAATGATTAATTAAAAAATGTTATATGAACAAGTGTAATATAGAGTAAGTTATAGTTTTTTTGAGCATGTGGTATTGATAAGCCATATCATTGGCCCATGGCATTGTAACAAAGAATATTTATAAATTAAGCATCTATAATAAAGAGGAGGTGAATGTCCATTGTTAAAAACTTCGTTACAATTTTTTTAATCTAAATATGTTTAGTTTTTATATTAAGTATTTTATAATTAATACAAATTAATTTTTATGCTTTTTCTAATTTTAAGACTGTCCAATTTATCATGAAGTAATTATTTCGCTGCTTATCAGAAATTGATGTTTAATTTACATGGTTATGCTAGTTATATATTCTTTTTGACTTTGTATGTATTTTGTTATCATTAATGTGTTTGATAAGTGAACTTACTTTTTTGCTTGTTCACAATATTATTTAGTGCAATTTTGAGTTGATGAAGTCGGTTTCTAGGGGGTTCTCCTACCCACTATGAGGATCAAGAGAGTTAGTATGGTTTATAGGATTTTGATTTACAACCTCACCCTAGTCAAGGGCCTCGAGGTGTGGATGACTGACTTTCCTTCATTCTTCAACCCTCCTTCTTACCTTGTTTCCCTCATGCACCACGAGGAACTTCTCTGTAGAGGAATTGACTATAAATCTAGGATAACTACATGTCAAACTCAGAGAATTCCAGCCCACCCACATACCCCATTGACTAACCCAACTCAGAAGAACAAAAAGAACCCAGTAATGCAGACGATTCCAGCCAAGCCAAAAACCCCAGATACCATGCCAATATGACAATCCAAACACCTACTCGCTGAGATGAAACTTGAGACCCCAGACCAAAAAAGAATAAAATACGAGACCCTCCAGACAACGTACAATATAGAAAGGATAGGTTGATTAAGTATCAACATAAAATCGTTTTCTTATGCCACACCAGCTGAATCGTTAAATTAACAATAGATTTGAACACCACAAAATAGGAACATCTCTCCATAACTACTAAGACGACAACCACAATTGCACCCATTGATAGCCCAAGAATATAAGAAAATGCATCTAGGTGTAGAAATAATAAAGAATTAAAACCAAGCCAGAAGGATTAACTAAATTACCTTACTCTAACACAAAGAGACATGAGGTGGGCACCACTTCATGTCTAGTGATCGAATAAAAACCCCCAATTCAAGATGGCCCGAATATGACTGAATATGAAAATTTAGTGAAGGGAAAATACCAGGATCCTAGATAACATACAACAAAGACTAGATAAAGCAACACACTACGTATCGAAACTTAGAACACACCCTGGTTCACAATCTATGACCATTTCGTGTAGCCGTTTACCAAACCTTGAATACGCAAAGGCTATCGCAATAGGCTGAGTTTCTCGGACGATGAATGAGCCTCCAGTAGATTCATTACACCTCTCTTGATAACATAGGTTAAGACCAAAACAAAAATAATGATTTAACCCTCCTTCGCATAGTAGTATTAACTATCGCACATTTCCATGTATCTTGGAGGAGTGCCATGCCTCACCCCTCGATTAATTATCGAGGGGGTCATTGGTGTGGTAGGAACCCTTCTGAATATCGATTTTCTCTGTTCCTCTACTCCCATTAAGGAATATTGCTTCTTCTCTATAATACTATGCATCTTATTAGACCAATTGTATCTTAATTGCATACGCCATGGAGCATTCAAAATCCGATCTCTCTCTTGACTACCCCAATTTCCTAACATATAAGTTTTCTTATTCCTAATTCTTCAAGAATGGGATGTAATGACATATGGTAATAATGATAATAATTGTTGAATCTAAGAAGCTAAGAGTTCTATTTACCATGTTTTGACAACTATGGCTATCACAGTATCGTAAATAAGTTTTTGAGCACTTGATACTACTAGGAAGGAATCTCCATCCACATGCACATTATAAAAGCCTTCTCCCCTTACAATTTTCAAGCCAATTTCCAAGGAAATGAATTCAACTCTATTATTACTAGTGAAACTACAATTATTAACATATACCTTAAGTGTATTCCCAGAAAAAACATGAAATATTCCTCCATATCTATCTATACCAAGGTTTTCTTTAGAGGCCCCATCAAAGTTTAAGTTAATGGATCTAGGGGGCGGAAGAATAAAAACATTTGGTGATGAACTTAGACTCTATGGGATTTTAGACTTACCTGGAACAATCATGTCCTCAGAGATCTCTAGATATTTTAGTATTTTTTCCTCTTGTGAATTAACCTTCTACTCCTCTGAAATCCATTACTCCAATAGAATAGCCTCCTTCAAATTTCCCTTCATGATTTTCTATATGGACTATAATTATGGCCTTTGATCCTTGAAGAAATGACAATTCCTCTCTTTCCAAAAATTCCATAGTTTGAAATCAACCACTAAATCCTAATCTCTATTTAAAATTTAGTTCTTTAAATTAATCGACACTAATTCTCGAGAGTATTCCCAAGACTCTTGGGCGATCGATCCAGATGTCCAAATAACTAACATACCCGATTTCGTATCTCTTCGATGAGGGGGAAAGTTTTAAAAAGATGTCCATTGTTTCCTCTTTCTCTCTATTTAATAAGGACACTGAGGGTCTAGTCAAACCTTTCCTCCATTAATGATCCCATGTCAACAACTTTCTTCCTCCAATGAGCCATAAAAAATGGGCCACTTTTGACCATAATTTGCTAGTCCAAATCCTTCGCCAAATGGGTTCTTGCCAGAGTTCTAAGTACCCTGTGATTATGACATATGATTATTTAGTGTAAACATACCTTTTTGCTTCTGAACCCGTATCAACTTAATTATATCTAGAGCAACTTGTATTTTCCTATCCCAGGCATAATCTTCAAGAATGGGACATTGGTGTAATTATTGATCTTCTAGCTGATTCTATGGGATTTTCCAGTCTTTCCATGAGGAGCGACACTTTCCCGTTTTACAAAAAACCACTACCTATTTCCCCCCTTCATTGATGGTGAAGTGCTTTAGATATCTTACGTCCTCTCGATCTCCTATGTGAGGGTATTATTACCAAGCTTCCTCCTATTAATACATTGTTTTCCCATCATAAATCTCTCAAAACATACGCTCTTGTATCATATGTTTTTTATGTTGCTCTAGGTTCCATATAAACAACCTTATGGGAAAATCCTTAGCTCTTGTCTTCTCCGCTTAGCAACTAGTTTGGTTGTATTCTTTGTTCCACAGTTGCTTCCATAGTTCCCGTCCCCCTTGTAACCAATACCACCATAGATTTTCTCCCATTGCCTTGTTAAGGACATCAAGCTCCCTCATACCCAATACTCCTATAAACAATCGGAGCAACACCTTCTTTGAGGCCACTAAGGCACATTTTCTAGTATCCTTAGCTCCTTGTCATAAGAAATTGTTGAATTTTGAGGTAATATCTTTATAAATGACTCTCAAGGAAGGTAGAATCAAGAGTTGGTATTAGTAGTTCCCTGAGGACCTGTTAAAGAAGAGTAACATAGCCAACCATATTTAAGGATTAGAAGGCTTAGTTATCCATCCTTTTGGAGATATTTTATAAAACATCCTACAAGCCAGAAATCCATAAAGAGTTTTCCACCAAAGGAATTCCCAAGTACCTAACTAGAAGGCTCCTTTATTGGTAACCCATTATTGTCTCTCGAAGCATTTGTATGGGCTAATGAGCATTCAAGAAGAGAAAGTAAGATTTATCTCCATTTACCATGGTTCCTCATGTTGCTTGGAAATCATAGAGGATACAGTTGATCACCCTAACGTCTTTTGAGGTGGGGTTCCCCAAAGAGAAAAAATCATCTACAAATTACTGGTGTGTTATTGGTATATTCTAAGAATAAATGTGAATATGTTTTAGGGTTCACTGCTTCAATATTGGTTTATTTTACCATTGTATACCTTCAATTATAAGGATAAGGAGAAAGGAGCATATTGGCCCCCCTTACATAAAGCCTTGGTTTGTCCTGAAGGTGTGGGATTGGGAACCTTTGGAAAAAGTAGAGAAGAAGGGGTTATAACTGAAGGATTTTATCCACTCAATCCACTCCACTCTAAAGTTTTCCTCTAAGGCTTACATTTGTCTCTAGGGTTTTCTTCTTGGTGTTTTACTTCCATGTGTTGCCCTAGTTGTTCCTCCAGTGGCAACAATTCTTCTTCCAAATATACTTACAATGAGAACTTGTACTTTTAAGGATCCCCTGGGATTTTTTCATTTTAGGTGGCAACATTGGTTTCTCTAATTGGTTTTTTTCATCCTTTCTTTTTTTGTGCCCAATTTCTTGAAAAAAAACTGATTCAATCTTTTGTTGTTCTCCTAGCTTTCCATTATTACTAATGGGTTGTCTCTGATTAGTTTCCGTTTTCATGGTATCTCTTGCATCTAAATGACATATGCTTGTAGTGTAAGAATTGTGACTATATCTCATCATGGTATTCAATGTATATTTATTTAAGGAGGAGATTGGAAATGTTCAAATCAACGAAAATCCTTGCATAGTAAGAGAGCCTTGTCCTTTTAGTGATTTTAATTTTTTTTTACAATATCCCTAATGTCATTTACTATACCTTCAATAATGTTTGCTTCCTAGAAATCTCCACGCATAGAGTAAATTCATACCCAAACTGGAGCTACCAGAAAGTGCTTCTTATCTGGCTCACGAATAATATGGAATTATTCATGAAATATCACTCATTTTCAAGGATCTTCTTGTAGTACTCCAAATTAGAGAAGATTATTGTAAAAAATACATTAGCTTTTAGTCGAAGTTCAATGTGGCCCTTTTTTCTCCAATTTGTTTGGATCCATTTCGCTTGATCTAATTCTTTGGGCCAAATTCCCATGAATTTACAAATTAGGGTGTGATATTTCATATTTTTATGTGATTTCTCGTGATGATTGTTAGGGATTACAAACTTGGGGCTTGATGTTTCCTTCAGGATACAGCTCCCCTTCATGTGAGAATTCCATTTAGCCCCTAGAACCAAGTTTTCATTATTGATACCATTAACATATAAATATCCAACGCTCAGATCCAACGCTTCCTACCATAACTAATGAGAACCTATGACCACATTTGGATAGGAGCAGATTGTACCCTTCCCCACGACTCTACTCATTCAACCACTCAAAAGAGTCCATGAAGGAAATAACCCAAAACTTTATACTGGAGATCCATATCTAGACTTTTGATCCTAATAATTCAACTTTTTCCCTATAAAACCCTCCAATTTTTCGGAACTTTCCCTTACTGCTTCATTTGGTCACAATTAATCATCATTATTAAAATCCATAATAATGAAAAATATAATTTTTTTTTAAAATTTAAAAATAGAGAATAATAGTAAATGATATGGTGTACGACTTAATTTCTTTTATCATATTCCAAAATATTTTGAATCTATAACATATTCTTGTATTCATGCCCAAGACAAGTCATTATTTAATTTTGACGGACATAAAAAATAATATATTGTGAACTTTTCTAAAATTTCAACTTTCATATTTTTAGAATTACAATTAAAAATTAAATTTAAAGTAATGCATAACAACATACATTATTCATTCTTTTCAAATTACATGTTATAATAAAAAAATATTATATGATATGGTGTTAAAAAAAAATGAAAATTTAAATAAATAAAATAGCATGCATTATTTATTATTTTCAAGTTACATGTTTGGAATGAAAAATCTTATATGATATGATGTAGTGTGAATATTTATGTTTTATAGAAATAGATATGAAAGTATTTGATGTAAACATGCAGATTATATAAATAAACAGTAGGAAATTAATATTTAAATGGTCCCTAAATTTTATAATATTAGAGATACTTTTTTCCTACATAATTGACAGCAAACACTAAAATTAAAATTGACATCAACATAGAAAAAAACATGTTTTGGTATAAGCCTCAAACCTTCATGAAAAAGGGTTTTATATACTTCCAATTTTCATATTTATTTAACATTATGAAAAGTGGTTTAAGTATTTGATTTCTTGTTATTTATCAAAAATGGCGGTGAAAGATTGTATGAGAGTCGTGAGAATATTTTAGTTTTAAATGTATACATAAATATCATCAAGTGGACTAATGCATTATGTATAAATTTGAAGCATTTTTTCCTTTTTAATGTATTTTTGAAATTATTCTTAATATGAATAGAAAATTAATATCATTTATGATTTATTTTTTACTAATGCATTATGTATAAATTTGAAGGATTTTTTTCTTTTTAATGTATTTTTGAAATAGTTATTAATATGAATAGAAAATTAATATTATTTATGATTTATTTTTTAACTAGAGTCCAAACATATATTTCATGGAATTAGAACCACTAATGATGTTATTTATCTTATTTAATAGTAATCTTATTAATATGCATGTTATCACTTTGTTAATATAAAATACATCAACATTGATATTATGTAGGTGGTAACTTTTTTCTGAATATTGCAATTGAATTAGCATATACAAGTGTTTCTCACCCTTTCCTATTTGCCTCTAATTACAAATCCATAGGGTTGCATGGAAAGATAAGTATGTTATTTTTTATGTATATGATCACTTTTCTAGTGATTTTTCAAATTGGTCTCTTAATACTACTAGAAAATTAATATCACTTATGATTTTTTTGAACAAGATTCCAAACATATATTTCACTGCATTAGAAGCTTTGATGATCTTATTTCTCATACTTAATTGGTAGGCTAGCAATATGTATATTATATAAAATACATCAACATTCATTTATGATGCAGGAGCATCTGGTCGACAGGGCGAAGACCGAGAAGGGACAGAGAAAGTTTCTGAAGAAGATTGGGGTTGATGAATATTTCGTTAAACTGGATAGCAAGCCTGTCAGAGTTATTGTTGTTTTTTTTTAATTTTCTTTCAGGGTCAATTACAGCATCAAACAATGTTGTTTTAATTCATGTTTAGTTTGTCTTAATTATTGTAATAGGATTTAGTTTAAAATGTTAGATACAGAATAGTGTCAAAAGTATGTAAACAAACGAATAGTAAAAGAAACATGTGCCTGAGCAACCGTATAAACTACAAGAGCATAACTACCAGGCAGTTAACCAACTGCCCAAAACCATTGTACAAAAGGGCAAATGAAACAACCCAGAAGGGTTCAGTTCAGGAGCAGCATATGTAAAAGAGACTACCAGAATTACAGACATTATTCTTCCTTCATCAAATACAGTGCACAATTAAACATTTATTTCTATGAATTACGTCCTTTGTAATCAAATGTATTTGCATATTACTGTGTATTAAATTCATTTCAGATAAGCCGAATAGCAGAGTTTTTACAAGTCTAAAGAGTCTGTCAGCCAGTCAAGACCGAGACCGAGCACCAGACATTAAGGCGCAAAACCAACACAGTGGAATGACAAACAAACTACGGCCAAACCGGTAAGCAACCAAAAACCATTTACAACAAGTTTATATACCATAAAGTGTTACATTGTATGCCTGTACAAATTCACAAATATAGAAACTGTGCACGGAGGGTTCGTGGACCCGAGCTATCCAAAGCTCACAGCAAAACCCCAGTCACGGCCACGAGTTGGGAGAACCCAACACACAAACAGACTCGATAAAGACACAGTTGCAAACAGCAAGCAAGCAGACTCAACCAAGAACCGTTGAGAGGAAGTAAAAGTGAAGATAGAGCTACCCGGACAAGAAAGATTGTAACCCTTGCGCATCCACGGGAACGGCCACACCTGCAAACCCAGAGTAAGGCAGAGTTAGGGTTTGAATACCATTTATAAAGACTGTACAGGAAATTAAGGCATGAAGTTGCAAACAAACCAACGAAACAGCGTATGAGGATACAGAGGATTCATACCTGTGGTGAGCCGAGACCCAGGCCAACAGAACCCAAAATTATCCCTGAGCACGAAGGAGCTGTGGAACGTTAGTTCCGGAATAAATAGATGACGAAGACATAAAGCATAGAGTGAAACCTTACCTGATATACAGAGCTGAACGCCGGAGGAAAGCCGAACAGGGGATCATTCGAACTGTGAATTCGACCCACGAGCGAAACAATAACCATTTCGTTACCAGAAATCACCAATAAGATTAACGGAAAGACCATAAGAACAACTTAACCCAAGCATAGAACAAACAATGCTCATACAGTCGTAAAACTCAGTCGAATGTACAGAGAGGAACCGAAACTTACCAGGAAAGCCCGAAGCAAACACAACAGTGCCCATGGCAATGTATCGACAATGTCGAAAGACATAGTTTCACCATAAGGTATCAGCAAGTGTTCAACAGGTTCACCTCACTAGCAGCATAACCAGAAGCGGCCGAGACCAAACAAACCACAGAGCAAGTTCCCAAGGGTAAAATGACCGAGCAGGCGCGAAATGGTGAATGTAAAGCGCAGTAAAGAGATTAGGGTTCGTCAATCACGAGGAGGGTAGGTGTCATAAGGAGGATCCGGGAAGGTACCACGACATTAATACCAATCAACCACCAAATTTAAATCATTTGCAGTCACATAACACAGTAAGGTTTAGTGTGAGTCCACGTAATTTGAGTCAGCGTGGGACCACGTGGGCAGGCCCCATCAATTGGTATCAGAGCAGTTTTTTTTTATTATTTAGAAGAAGATGGCAGAAGGACAAGTGCCAAGACGAGGACGTGGAAGAGGTGCACGTAGAGGAGCAGATGAAGGATTGCGGGAACAAATTAGAGTTCTTACAGCTCGCTTGGAAGCAGTAGAAGCGGGTAGACGAAGAGACCCAGAACTGGGAGACACCAGTGAAGAGGAGGTGATGACTGCTGCAGAAGGGTCTGATGAGGAAGCTCCAGAATTGAGGTTGCTGCGACAGGTTTTAATGGCCAGCAGCAAACCAAAAACAGAAATCTCTAATTATGATGGCAGTCTGTCTGCGGAAGTCCTGTTGGACTGGATAAGCGAACTAGACAAATATTTTGAAAATGAAGAAGTCAGTGAGGATAAAAGGGTTAAGTTCGCTGCCACTAAGTTGAAGGGACACGCACTACTATGGTGGGACAGTGTCCAAGCAGACAGAAAGAAAATGAACAAGTCGCCGATACGACTATGGTCCAGAATGATAGCGAAGTTGAAAGGCAGATTTCTGCCAAAAGATTACCAGGTGGAATTATATCGGCGAGTGCAGAGTTTAAGGCAAAAAGGAATGACAGTTAGGGAGTATACAGAAGAATTTTACAGAGTAAATTTACGTGCTGGTTATACTGATGATAACCCAGAAAAGACAGCAAGGTACGTAAATGGATTGAGGATGGAGATATTAGATGAAATCAGTATTCTTTCTCCCCGGAATATTGAAGAAGCCTTTCAGAGCGCTGTAAAGGCTGAGGAAAAGATTAATAGAAAACAGAACAGCAGAAGAGGGAGAGGAAGTAGCAGAGGACGGGGACAGTCCTACGGAAGAGGCAAGAGTGCTGCGAACAGCGAAGAGGGTAGCAGTTCAAAAACTTCAGGGACAACCGAAAAAGGGGATAGCACCAGAGGAGGTCGGTCATACCAGAGAGGACGAGGGAATGGCCGCGGAAGAGGGGCGAATGTCCAGTGCTACAGGTGCCACAAATGGGGGCACAGAGCCTTTGAGTGTCCAGAAGTTGAACAGGCTGGTCAGAGGGGAACGCTGATGGCACAGCCTGAAGAAGCTGAAGCACAACCCCGGGAAGTGGAAGACATGGCGGAGACGGGGGAAGCTTTAATTTTGAATAAAGTATTGATAAAGCCAACCAAGGAAGTGGCTGAAACAACCCAGCGGAAAGCACTGTTCCGGACAGTCTGTAAATCGCATGGAAAGTGCTGTAAGGTCATCATAGACAGCGGGAGTACAGATAACTTGGTTGCCACAGAGATGGTGGAAAAGCTGGGATTGAAGCGGCTGAAGCACCCCACACCTTACAAGGTGTCGTGGCTGCAGAAAGGCCACCAGTTGTTGGTCGATGAACAATGCGAGGTGGAGTTCCGCATTGGCAAGTACCACGATACAGTGGTCTGTGATATCATGCCAATGGACGTGTGCCACATACTGCTCGGAAGACCATGGCAGTATGACAAGAAGGTGACACACGATGGAAAAACAAATTGTTATAAATTTACGAAGGATGGGGTCAAACATACACTTGTACCCATCAAGGAGGAAGATACAGCAGAATCAAGCAGGACAAAAGCGCTATTACTTGGAGGAAAACAGTACATAAAACAGATTGAAGAAAATGAGATTAATTTTGCAGTGGTGAGGAGGATGAAGCCAGTGTTACTGAGCTTGGAGAGATCAGAATTGCCCAAGGAGATCCAAGAGCTGTTAGAAGAATTTCAAGATATTGCGGCTGAGGAATTACCTGATAAGTTGCCTCCCAAGAGGAGCATCAGCCACCATATTGACTTTATACCAGGATCAAGTTTACCGAACAAGGCAGCGTACAGAATGAGTCCCAAGGACAATGAGGAAGTACGCAAACAAGTGCAGGAATTGTTAGATAAGGGACTGATCAGAGAGAGTTTAAGCCCCTGTGCGGTACCTACAGTCCTTGCACCCAAGAAAGGTGGAGAATGGCGAATGTGCACAGATTCGTGGGCTATAAACAAGATCACCATTCGATACAGGTTTCCCTTGCCTAGAATAGATGACATGATGGACTGTCTTAGTGGGGCAGCATATTTTACAAAGATAGATCTGAAAAGCGGGTACCATTAGATCAGGATTAGAGAGGGAGATGAGTGGAAGACAGCCTTCAAGACTAACGAAGGACTGTACGAATGGCTGGTCATGCCATTTGGGTTGAGTAATGCTCCAAGCACTTTTATGAGATTAATGAACGAGATGTTAAAGGAGTTTATTGGAAAGTTTGTAATAGTCTATCTGGATGATATTTTAATTTTCAGCAGGACGAAAGGAGAACACCTTCAGCATATCCGAAGGGTATTCGAGAAGCTGCAGCAGAACAAACTGCTGATAAATTTAAAAAAATGCACTTTCTTGCAGAAGGAGTTGATTTATCTGGGATTTGTAGTAGCAGAGAATGAGTTGAAGATGGACCCAGAGAAGATTGAAGCGATCATGAGTTGGCCGTCACCTAAGAGTTTATTCGAGGTACGTAGTTTTCACGGTTTAGCAAGTTTTTATCGGAAGTTTATCAGGAACTTTAGTGAAATCTGCGCACCCATGTTAGAAACCATCAAGAAGGCCAGCCAACCTTTTTGCTGGACTAAGGCGGCAGAAAACAGTTTCCAACTCCTGAAGCGTAAAATAACAGAAAGGCCAATCTTGAGACTGCCCGATTTCAGCAAACCTTTTCAGGTTCGATGTGATGCCAGCGGGACAGCTATTGGCGCTGTACTCAGTCAAGAGGACAGACCAGTGGCATTCTTTAGTGAGAAGCTGAATGAAAGTCGGCAGAAATACTCGTCATATGATAAAGAATTTTATGCAGTGGTTCAAGCCTTGAAACATTGGAGGCACTACTTACTGGGAAATGAGTTCGTTTTGTTCTCTGATAATTCTGCATTGCAGTACATAACTCAGCAGCACAAACTGAACCATAAACATGCCAAGTGGGTGGAGTACCTGCAAAGTTTCACTTTTGTGTTGAAACACATAAGTGGGCAAGCCAACAAAGTGGCGGACGCTTTAAGCAGAAGAGCCCTGCTCTTACAGGAAAGTGGCATACAGGTGATGGGATTTGAGTATTTGAAAGACTTATACCAGATGGACGCGGATTTCAAAGAAGCTTTTGAAGCATGCCAGAATCCCATATTGAGGAATACAAGCCCATGGCTAGATTACAATCTACAGGAAGGATTGTTGTTTCGAGGGGGACAGCTGTGTGTTCCAGATTGTTCGATGAGGGAAAATCTGGTGAGAGAGAAACACAGTGGCGGACTAGCGGGACATTTTGGCGTCAATAAGACAGTGGAGCAGCTCGGGCATTTTTATTACTGGCGAAGGATGAATCGGGACGTACAGAGATATATAACCAGGTGTAAAATGTGCCAACTGGCGAAAGGACACAGCCAGAACACGGGGCTGTATACACCCCTGCCTGTTCCAAGCAGGCCATGGGATTCAGTCAGCATTGATTTTGTCCTAGGATTGCCTAGAACGCAGCGGGGGTATGATTCAGTGATGGTGGTGGTGGATAGGTTCTCAAAGATGGCTCATTTCATTCCTTGCCGGAAGACAAGCGACGCCACGAACGTGGCACATCTTTTTTTTACGGAAGTAGTTCGACTACATGGCTTACCAAAAACTATCGTCTCAGACAGGGATGTGAAATTTACAGGACATTTTTGGCGCACCCTGTGGAAAAAGCTGGGCACACAATTAAATTTCAGCTCTGCGTATCATCCGCAGACTGACGGACAGACAGAGGTGGTAAACACGAGTTTGGGAAACTTGTTACGCAGCTTGACAGGAGAGAACTCGCGATTGTGGGACCGAGCTCTTGCCCAGGCAGAATTCGCTTATAACGATTCGCCAAATAGGAGCACCGGTCTTAGCCCATTTCAAATCTTGTATGGTATGCATCCGCGAGGAGTACATGAATTGCGAGATTTGGGACAGCTAGAAAGGAGAAGTGCAGACGGAGAAGATTTTGCAGAAGCGATGAGTGAGCTGCATGAAAAGGTCAAGTCAAGATTACAGGACAGCATGCAGAAATATAAGCAACATGCAGACACAAGGCGGCGAGAGGTAAACTTTGAGATTGGGGACGAAGTCCTTGCACATTTGCGCCGGGAACGGTTTCCTAAGGGTACGTATAACAAACTGAAGTTCAAAATAATCGGCCCATGCAAAATTCTGCGAAAATTCTCAGCAAATGCGTATGAAATTCAGCTGCCACCTGATATAGGCATATCACCCATATTCAACGTGGCAGACCTGTTTCCATATCATGCCCAGGCGGAGGATGAACGAGTGGTACAGCCACAACGGGACACCCAGTTCGAGGACAGTCTTTGGAAGAAACAGTTACCATCGGTCAAGACCCATGAGATAGAAGGAATCATCAGCACACAAGTAGCCAAGAAGACACGTAGAAAGGAGTATCTGCGTTATCTCGTTAAATGGAAGGACCGTCCAATGGAGGACAGTTCCTGGCTTGACGAGATGCAGATCCGAAAGGCAGGCTACTCGGTGGAAGAACTCATGGAACGGAGCCATGAGAACTCTCTTTTACCCCGGCAGCCTGATGCAGGAGCATCTGGTCGACAGGGCGAAGACCGAGAAGGGACAGAGAAAGTTTCTGAAGAAGATTGGGGTTGATGAATATTTCGTTAAACTGGACAGCAAGCCTGTCAGAGTTATTGTTGTTTTTTTTAAATTTTCTTTCAGGGTCAATTACAGCATCAAACAATGTTGTTTTAATTCATGTTTAGTTTGTCTTAATTATTGTAATAGGATTTAGTTAAAAATGTTAGATACAAAATAGTGTCAAAAGTATGTAAACAAACGAATAGTAAAAGAAACATGTGCCTGAGCAACCGTATAAACTACAAGAGCATAACTACCAGGCAGTTAACCAACTGCCCAAAACCATTGTACAAAAGGGCAAATGAAACAACCCAGAAGGGTTCAGTTCAGGAGCAGCATATGTAAAAGAGACTACCAGAATTACAGACATTATTCTTCCTTCATCAAATACAGTGCACAATTAAACATTTATTTCTATGAATTACGTCCTTTGTAATCAAATGTATTTGCATATTACTGTGTATTAAGTTCATTTCAGATAAGCCGAATAGCAGAGTTTTTTACAAGTCTAAAGAGTCTGTCAGCCAGTCAAGACCGAGACCGAGCACTAGACATTAAGGCGCAAAACCAACACAGTGGAACGACAAACAAACTACGGCCAAACCGGTAAGCAACCAAAAACCATTTACAACAAGTTTATATACCATAAAGTGTTACATTGTATGCCTATACAAATTCACAAATATAGAAACTGTGCACGGAGGGTTCGTGGACCCGAGCTATCCAAAGCTCACAGCAAAACCCCAGTCACGGCCACGGGTTGGGAGAACCCAACACACAAACAGACTCGATAAAGACACAGTTGCAAACAGCAAGCAAGCAGACTCAACCAAGAACCGTTGAGAGGAAGTAAAAGTGAAGACAGAGCTACCCGGACAAGAAAGATTGTAACCCTTGCGCATCCACGGGAACGGCCACACCTGCAAACCCAGAGTAAGGCAGAGTTAGGGTTTGAAAACCATTTATAAAGACTGTACAGGAAATTAAGGCATGAAGTTGCAAACAAACCAACGAAACAGCGTATGAGGATACAGAGGATTCATACCTGTGGTGAGCCGAGACCCAGGCCAACAGAACCCAAAATTATCCCTGAGCACGAAGGAGCTGTGGAACGTTAGTTCCGGAATAAATAGAGGACGAAGACATAAAGCATAGAGTGAAACCTTACCTGATATACAGAGCTGAACGCCGGAGGAAAGCCGAACAGGGGAGCATTCGAACTGTGAATTCGACCCACGAGCGAAACAATAACCATTTCGTTACCAGAAATCACCAATAAGATTAACGGAAAGACCATACGAACAACTTAACCCAAGCACAGAACAAACAATGCTCATACAGTCGTAAAACTCAGTCGAATGTACAGAGAGGAACCGAAACTTACCAGGAAAGCCCGAAGCAAACACAACAGTGCCCATGGCAATGTATTGACAGTGTCGAAAGACATAGTTTCACCATAAGGTATCAGCAAGTGTTCAACAGGTTCACCTCACTAGCAGCATAACCAGAAGCAGCCGAGACCAAACAAACCACAGAGCAAGTTCCCAAGGGTAAAATGACCGAGCGGGCGCGAAATGGTGAATGTAAAGCACAGTAAAGAGATTAGGGTTCGTCAATCACGAGGAGGGCAGGTGTCATAAGGAGGATCCGGGAAGGTACCACGACATTAATACCAATCAACCACCAAATTTAAATAATTTGCAGTCACATAACACAGTAAGGTTTAGTGTGAGTCCACGTAATTTGAGTCAGCGTGGGACCACGTGGGTAGGCCCCATCAATTTAATGTAGGTGGCGGTGGCTTTTTAATGAATATTCCAATTGAATTAACACCTACAAGTGATTCTCGCTCTTTCATACTTGCCTCCAATTACAAAATCTGTGAGGGTCACATAGAAATATATGAATAGAAAGATGGAAATGCCTTACAATATATAAAAAATACAATTGTATTTACTTTTCGAAGGGGTTTTCTCATATGAAACTAGAACCACATGGATGATGATTATGTAATTGAATTAGTTGTTTCAATGAGAAATTGGTTAAAATGTATCACATATTTTTAAAAGAAATGGATTCTTGTTGTAAGGGCTAGTCAACTTTCTCGACTAACCCACAAGTTAGTCAACTAACTAGACTCTCTGTCTAATATATGAGTTTGGTTCACTGACAAGTCGAGGTCGTTTTCGTGTCATTTCAACTCACTATACAGTTAACGTTGTTAGTTAGTTGCAATCATTGAGAGGCTATTTTATATATCAGATGTGATAATAGTGCATGTACTGAAAGTTGTGGATTAATATAAATAAGTGTTTTGGTTGGTCTAACATTATTCTCATTTATTTTTTCAGTCTATCTTATGCATTACATGTCTTCCTTTACTTAATATCTATTTGGTGTATGGATTCACTGGTAACAATGTATACATTTCACTAAATTACAACATTGATTTCATTGCTAGCAATTCTTAGATTCATATCAGGTAACATGCAAACATAAATGTAGACTTTAGAAGAGATCCGAGAATTGTTGTTGGGAAAAGTCAATAATTTCCTAAGGAACTATGCTAGGAGGAATTTACTCTTTAACTAAAGATATATCTCAACTCTTCAAATAAATTCATGAAATATTTATTAAATCCATGATCGCCAAATTGAAAAAATAAGTCGAAAAACCATCTAATGTGATATCCTACAACTAATACATCCTTAATGTATAAAATCGTCATGCAGAATGAAATAACCAACATGAGTTATTTAAACAAACTATCAAAGAATACTATGAAGAACAAGTAGTAGAGTATTGAACCTCCATCGAAAAATAAAAGAAATTTTGTACATTGATTTCCATGGCTACTTCCTATGTACAACACCTTCTTGACTTCACAAATTTCTTCATGACAAAGGTATCAAACACATTATCAAATACCAAGCCCATTTGAGTGAACCAATCAACATCAATGAAAAATAGAGGGAAGAAAACTAAAACTATTTCTAGAAGTTCATTGTTAAGATGTAAAAGGGTGCGAGGAAACTCTATTAGAAAATAAGTATGCCCATGGCTTGAATTTCCAACAACCAAGAGTAATTTAGGGTCAATGATCGGGGGTAATGTTAGACCCCTATAATACTAGTGATTCCCCCATTACTATTGTCATTGTATCCCTTATTGTTAATATTGTGCCCCTATTGTCCCCATATTGTTATTAGTATACCGCATTGAAACCTTCCATTGTTATTTTTGTGCCCTTATGTTATTACTGTTATGTCGGCTTGATTGTATTGTGACCCCTTAGACTCCTATATATAGAAGGGAGGTTTAGTCATTTGTAGCATCCAAGAATTGTTCATTTGTGTAATGTAAAGGAGGTTGCCCCCTCAAAGAGGTTGAATTCTAAGGTGTTGATCTATCTTTTCTATCTTTTTGTGAGTTGGTTTCCTAACATTTGGTATTAGAGCTTTGGATTCTAGGGTTTCGCTGCTCCAAACAGGTCATCATGGAATTTTCACTATAACTTTTTTCTGTGACGTTTCAAAAGCTAAAACAAAAACCCATTTGCGCCGAAATCAATCTGAACTTTGAGTCCAAATTTCAGAGCATTTCTCACTATATTTGTAGAGATATGATTTCAGGAATTTAGGGTTTTTGCAGACTCCCGAATTACATTCAAAATAGGTGACCTGGGGAAAATCATCATAACTTTTGTTTTGAGCATCAGATTGAAATTTTGTAAGAACTTTCAAAAAGAGGATACCCTGCAGTTTTCTGTGTATCAGGTTCAGGTACTAAGGTCGAAATAGTGACAGGCGGCACGCCAAACAATTTCGTTGTACTGAACTAGTTTATAATCAGGTCACTGTGGGAGATTTGGCATAACTCTTCCTTGGAGAATCCAATCTTGATCAAAATTGTGGGCTTAGAAAGAGGACTCAAAGGGCTACCACAAAACAAGAATTCAGATATTTGAGATCCATATTTACAGAGATACAATAGATTCAATATCAAGCTCTTACAAAGTGAAAAAAAAAGGGTCTGTAGTTTTTTTAAAATTTTGCATAAGATTGGTTAGAAAAATTAGTTTGAAGGAATTCAAAGGGAATAGTGAAGAATTATTATCATTAATTAATGCCCCGAAGAAAGAAAATGGAAATACCTAGTAAGCAACATGAAAGCTCTAGCATGACTCGTGAAGAAGAGGAAGAAATGCAACATGATATATCAAAATTGCAAGACCAAGTACAACAAATTTCATTCTCCGTAAAGGTAAATGAAGCCAAGATGAATGGCGTGGAATCTAATATGAATGGCAGGCAAGTTAAGATGGAAACTAAGATGGATGGCATGGAAGCTAAGATGAATGGCATGGGTGATAAGATTGAAGAATTGAAGACAAATTTGAATAACTTGCTACAAGAAATGGTCACTAATGGTGAAAGGGTAGTAAAGGAACCTCATGATGAGAACAAAAGAAATGTTAATCATGATTTCATAGACTCTAATGTTGGATTGAAGACCCACCATGTTACAAAAATTGATATGAGGAATTTTGATGGCAAGGATCCCGGAGCATGGATACTAAGATGGAGCAATTTTTCGATCTCCATAATGTGCAAAACACAAAAAAGGTATGTATTGAAACTTTATATTTGGAACCAAATCAGTGTGTATGGTATCGATGGCTTTTCTCTCGTAAACAAATTATCACTGGGCAATTTTTATGGAAGAAATGATAGCACATTATGAGGATACAAAAAGAAACACCTTTTTTAGCCAATTGATAAATCTCAAACAAAAGGGTTCAATGATGGAGCACATTGAGGACTTCGAAAAATTGAACATAAGGGTAAAAGATATTCCAGAGGAGCATAGGATTGATGTGTTCATATGGACTTTAAAGGATAATATCCAACATGAAGTTTGCCTTTGGGAACCTGATTCATTGGAGAAGGTATTCAGGTTAGCAAGAAAGATAGAAAACAAAATTACGACAACCAGGAAGCCTACCACTCACAACTATAAAGATGGAAGTGTTATTGCCTTCCACAACCTACAAGGTTGAAATCACTCCAATTGGAAGAAAAAAGAGCAAAAGGGCTTTGTTACAGTTGTGATAGCAAATACACTAAAGGTCATAAGTGTGCTGAGAAGAAATTATTCTACATAGATTGTGAAGAGGAGGAAGAAAAGGAAAAAGGAATGTCAAAAGAAGAGGATATACTCCAGGAACAAACCCTAGATAAAGAAGAAATGAATTCAACCATATCTTGTAATGCATTGGTTGGAATTACCACTCCTCAAACTATCAAGATAGAAGGACATATCAAGAAGAAAAAGTAATAGTGTTGATTGATTCGGGAAGTACCCATAATTGTATTCATTGTAAGATAGCAAAGGAATTGAATTGCTTCCTATATCCAACACCAGAGTGTCAAGTGATGGTTGCAAGTGGAGGAACCATAAATTTCTCTGTAAAGTGCCATAATATCAAGCTATCCATGGGAGAATATGTATTGAATAGCCCAATGCTTTCCATTCCAATGGGTGGTGCTGATGTTGTACTGGGAGTCCAATGGATACAACCGTTGGGTACAATAGCTTTTAATCTTCAAGAACATTTCATGAAATTTTGTGTGGAAGTAAAGGAAGTGGAATTAAGGGGTATTGCAGGGAAACTGGGAAAGATAATAAGCTCTAACGGTATGACAAAGCTTCTAAAGAAGGAACAACGAGGTGTAATTGCAGAATTATGTTCGCTAGAGGTTCCCACATCAAAATCATCTATTTCTCCATATCTCCAAAAAGTATTGGACAATCATTCTAAGGTATTTGAGACTCTTAAAGGTCTCCCACCTATTCGTGATCATGATCATGCTATTCATTTGATTCCAAGAAGTGTTCCTCCAAACATCAAGCCGTACAGATATCCCTATGCTCAAAAGAGTGAAATTGAATGTATGGTTGCAGAAATGCTAGAGGCTAGTATAATTCAACCTAGTCAAAGTTCTTTCTCTGCTCCAGTAGTATTGGTGCACAAGAAGGATGGATCATGGCGCATGTGTTCGGATTATCGGGAGCTCAACAATCTCACTATTAAAGATAAATTTACCATTCTGCCATTGATGGATTATTGGATGAATTGCATGGATCAATTTATTTCACCAAGTTGGATCTTCATTCAGGATATCATCAAATTAGAATGAAGACTGAAGACATTTTGAAAACAACATTTAGAACTCATGAGGGTCATTATGAATTTTTGGTCATTCCTTTTGGCCTTACTAATGCACCTTCTACATTTCAAGGTTTGATGAATTCCATTTTCAAACCCTTCCTTAGAAAATTTATGTTTGTATTTTTTGATGATATACTAACCTAGAACAAGCCTTGGAAGGATCATGTTGAACATGTTGATAGGGTGCTCAAACTATTGGAGGAGAAACAATTATACGCAAAAATATCCAAATGTTTCTTTGGAGTACAAGAGTTGGAATATTTGGGTCATATTGTATCTCATGAAGGTGTTAATGTATACCCTAGCAAAATTAAAGCCATTAAGGAATGGAAAATCCCCACATCCATAAAGCATTTACGAGGATTTCTTGGGTTGACAGGGTATTATCGCAAGTTTGTTAAGAATTATTGGAGAATAGTAGCGCCTCTAACAACATTATTGAATAAAGATGCATTTTCATGGACTCCAGAAGCAACAAAGGCCTTTGAACATCTTAAAGAGGCAATGTTCTAAGCACTAGTCTTAGCTACATTGGAATTCACAAAAACCTTTATTATGGAATATGATGCTTGAGGAAATGGAATTGGTGTTGTTTTAATGCAAGATCAAAGACCCGTTGCTTTTGAAAGTCATCCAATCAAGGGAAAGTATTTACACAAAGCTATTTATGAGAAGGAAATGTTGGCAATACTACATGCACTTAAGAAATGACGACCCTACCTAATGGGAAGACACTTCAAGGTAAAAATGGATCATGATAGTTCTAAATACATTTTAGAACAAAGATTATCCTCTTAAGAGCAACAAAAATGGGTCACAAATATGTTGGGTTATGACTTTGAAATCATCTACAAAAAAGGGAAGCAAAATGTTGTGGCAGATGCACTCTCAAGAAAGGATGAAGATGTGGAAGCATTGTTGTGCGCCATTTCTATTATCCAACCAGATTGGATAAACGAAGCAAGGGAGGAATGGAAGAATGATGAAGAAGTGTGGGCACTAATTCAAAAGTTACAACAAGACCCCAGTACATCTGATACATTTAGCTAGAAAAATTATTCATTATGGTACAAAGATCGCTTATACCTATGTAAGAATTCCCAATTCAAACAAAAGATTGTTATGGAATTGCACACTTCTACCATAGGAGGGCACTCAAGATTTTTAAAAAGTTACCACAGGGTTAAGAAGGAATTTTTTGGGGATGGCCTTAAATCGGATATTCTAAAGTTTGTGGCAGAATGTTTGGTTTACCAACAAAATAAAGTTGAAACAATTAAGACCCCATGTCTATTACATCCTTTATCCATTCCAAGCCAACATTGGGAGGATGTTTCAATGGATTTTATCACAGGTTTACCCAAGTCCGAGGGAAAGAGTGTCATCATGGTGGTAGTTGACAGACTTACCAAGTATGCACACCTTTGTGCATTATCACATCCATTTAAAGCCAATACAGTGTCTACTGCATTTATGGAAATAATTCAAAAGCTACATCGAAATCCAAAGATTATTGTAAGCAACAGAGATCCCATTTTCACTGGAAATTTTTGGACAGAATTATTTTCTTGTCTCGGTACTCAGTTAGCTCATAGCTCATCTTATCATCCTCAATCTGATGGGAAAACTGAGATAGTAAACAAATGTTTGGAAGGATATCTTCATTGCTTTGTATCTTATAAACAGACACAATGGGTCAAATGGTTGCCTCTAGCTGAATGGTGGTATAACACTTCCTTCCATACTGCAGCAAAAATGACCCCATTTATGGCACTTTATGGATATCATCCACCATCCATCACATCATATTTAAGAGAAAATTCTAAGGTTCAAGCAGTGGAACATCACATCGAGCATCAACAACAAGTTGTCCAACTCTTAAAGGATAACCTCACGTTGGTGCAGAATAGAATGAAACAACAGGCAGATCAACATCGCAGCGAAAGAAGTTTTGATGTAGGTGACTGGGTATTCCTACGGCTACAACCATATAAACAAATGTCCCTCAAGCAAGCTAAGAAGGATAATAAATTATCACCAAAGTATTATGGTTCGTACAAGGTGTTGTAAAAGATTGGTACTATGGCATACAAATTGGAGCTTCCTACAGCTTCCCGAGTGCACCTAGTTTTCCATGTTTCATGTTTAAAGAAGGTTATAGGTGACAAGATCTCATTTCAAACAATATTGCCAGAACTTGACGAGGAAGGAAAAATCATATTGGAACCAGAAGTAGTCACAGAAACAAGAACTTGATAGCTATGAAATTGATCAATTTCGGAGTATCTCATCAAGTGGAAGAACTTATCCACTAAAGATTCCACATGGGAGGATGAGAATTTTATATAGAAGCATCCAGAACTACTCAAGCGTTGAGGACAACGCTTTTCGGAAGGAGAGGGGCATGTTAGGCCCCCATAATACTAGTGATTCCCCCATTACTATTGTCATTGTATCCCTTTTGTTATTATTGTGCCCTTATTGTCCCCATATTGTTATTAGTATGCCCCATAAAAACCTGCTATTGTTATTTTTGTGCCTTTATGTTATTAATGTTATGTCAGCTTGATTATATTGTGACCCCTTAGACTCCTATATATAGAAGGGAGGTTTAGTCATTTGTAGCATCCAAGAATTGTTCATGTGTGTAATGTAAAGGGGGTTTCCCCCTCGAAGAGGCTAAATTCTAAGGCGTTGATCTATCTTTTTGTGAGTTGGTTTCCTAACAGGTAAACCCTTCATGAAGATACTCATAATTTTATAAAATTAATTAGAATCAAGTTTCCAATATGAAAATGAGCATCACATCCAGGAAGACATGGGAGTAAAACTCAATGAGGACTCTAATAAAGGAGCACAACACTATAAAGATTATTACGAAACAATAATTGTGTTACAATTAATTAAAAGGGAAATGATTAACAAAGGAGATAAGAGATGTGTAACACAATAATAATGCATCATTCGAGTCGACTTCGAATCTCAGAGTTGTAGATCGCTAGTGCACAAGACTCCAATGAGGATGTTAGAGAAAACTAAGAGTGGAGAGGCATAAAACTAATGGCTTCAGAGAAAAGTGAGATTCTACAATTGTGTTTTATCCTAAGGAAACAAGTTAACACTATGTATTTCAAGACTATAGACCTGCAATTCATCAATATCTAATTTTAAATATAAATAGTCCCATAATTTATGAAAATATCAGTCAAAGTTTGAAAATGGACTCAAAACCATCCTTAAATTTGGTATCAAGAAAATGAAGAAGAAAATTTAAAATATCGACTACTTGTAGATTTGTGGATGACTAGTTGGTCTTGGGTTAGGAAGGAGGAAATCTAAAAAATTTTCCTTAAAATAAGAGTTCTCACCGAAGAGACCCCTTTCCAAGTTGGTTAACTATAGAACAAATTATTACTCTCTTATATATAAAGTTGACAGTCACAACCCTTGGTGAACTAGTTTATAGAGTATGCACATAAATCCTACAAAACCAATGAAATAATGTTTCCAACTATGAGTGTCTAAGTTGAAAAAGATTCAATCCTAACTGCAATCAATAACATATCAAAGTGGGCATCAATACTGAAATTGAAAAAATAACTATCCAATTTGATATTGTACAACACTCAAGAGACCAACATAATAGTTAATTTGATTGCTCACCATTCATTAACTGACCAAAGCAAGTTAACACACTGAATATTCAACAATAATAATTGGGTTACGCCATATTCATCTATATGAAGGGGAAGAGTACCCAAAAGGATATTGATTTGTTTTTGAAAAGTTTTGGGATGAAAGTGATAAATGAAGGTAAGTAGATGTATTAGTTTGTAGGCACTCTCTATAAGAGATCTCTGATGTTGTTCGTGAATTTTATGTATAATCAACCAAAAGCAAAAGATGAAACTAGAAATAATTTCCTCTCCTTCGAATCTCGAGTTGTTCATCATGTCACTGCACATAAACATAAGGAGATAAATAGAAGTAGAGAATTAGTTTTGGAATATGATAAAATATTTAAGGACATGCTTAGTTGGATATATCATTGTTCAATGATATGTAGTTGGACTACTTTTGAAAATTAGATCACCATTCAAAATGCATGAGATAATGACATGTGAAATAGAACATAAAAAATACCAACCGATTGAAACTATAATGAATTCTAGTCAACTTCCTCAGCAATAGATAAGATATTAGAGAAAAAATATGAACAATTAAAAAAATATCTTCAAAACTTCACAGTATGACAAAATGAGATTTGATGCACTAATTGCATGAATTGGAAATAAACAAAAGATAACATTAAATTTGGATATCCCTTCAGCAGGATGTCTATCGCATGAAACTTTACTTATCTTCTCAAGTCTATTAATTTTCAGTAAACCATAGCAAGTGATATTACCCATACAATCTCAAAAATCTCAAATGAAAATGGTGTGGAATATGTGAGGAAGCAAAAAATTATACTCAGGAATTCTATTGAAATAGATACAATAGATTAAAATGTCATTCATTTTATGACACATAAGCAGATGATCAAATAGTGGATCCTACTATATAAGATGGAAGAGGAAATTTCTATCAAAATAATGGTTATTGGAATTGTGGCAGATACCAATAAGTGAGAGGCCAGAGGGATTTGAAAGTGACCAACGCTGGGGCCAGGTTAGACCTTATTGTTTCACATGTTGGTAAGCATTCCACATGCCCCCTAACTTCCCATACTAAAATAGAACTGACCTAATATTCTATAATATATGTAGGTTGGTGATATAATCTAGAACATTTCCCTAATATTTTAGAAAAGTATCAAATAAAATATTTGTGAGCTTACTTCATAAAGTGGAGTAACATGAATACTCAATTAAAAAAGTCTTCAAGTTGTAACTAGGTTACTTGGAAAGACAAGCAAAATAGCCCCACAGGGAGCATGTATCAAGACAACAAAGACCCAATACTCCATACCGAAATGTCACGCACTCGGAATAATCAATGAAATAACCACTTAGATTACTAAAGCTGCCACACATAATTTATCTTTACTTTTCCATCAAATTCCTAAATATTTCCCGACTCTACATCAAATAAGGATACAGTACAAGTTGACAGAATTAACTAACTGCCTCAGTGGATTTGATTCACTTCCACACAAGATTTTCATCTTTGTTTATCTTTATTTTTCCATCAAATTCCTAGATATTTCCTGACTCTACATCAAATAAGGATAACGTATAAGCATACAAAATTAAATGACTTCCTCACTGTATTAGGTTCACTTCCACCCAAGATTTTATGGTCACGGTGATGGGTTAAGTTAATTTAGAAATTACAAGTATATTATATTTTTTTAATATACTAGCATAAATTTATTTAATATGAGCCGAGAGATTAAATTTCTTCGAGTGATTTTTTTTATGTGCACACATTATTTAAATATTATATATATATATATATATATATATATATAAAACAAAAATTCAAGTTTTATGATGGATTGATATCCTTACTCATCACCATAATGGGTTGTAGAATGAGCCTCTTAGCTTAATTATAAGTATTTATATTTTAAAAATAAAACAAATTTATATGAATTTATTTTTTATTATATCATTAATAATGAAATATTAAATTTATATTTAATAAAAATTATTTTGTTTTATATATTTTATGAGCTAATCTATTTATATGATTTTTATAGGAATTAAGACATTATAAATATATTTTTGTAATAAAATAATTATTAAAAAGTTAAAAATATTTAAATATAAACCATGTATTTTTTTAAAATTAATATTAAAAAACTTTAAATTAACTTAATAGTTAATAGTTTCCACACATGGTGCTAAGGAAGGAAAGTTGTTAACCCAAGGAGTTGAGGCAAAAGAGCAAGGCTGATTCACTTAAGGAGGATTTTCTTCAATTATTGTTATGTTTTCTTAGGAAAATTATAGAGTTGATTATGTTTTATGTAGGAATAGTTGTGTTGGTTTCTAGTTGCTTCATGGTTAGCATGCTTGAATTTGAGGATGTAAGACTTGGTTATTAGAGAGATGGATGAAAATTAATTGTATGGGTGTTTGGAGGTTTAAAGCATGGAGAATGGAGACAAGTAAGGTGAGAAATAACAAATGAGAAGAGAAAACAGGTACTAAGAGGGACAACATGTAGAAAGGGAGGGACAATTTGTAGGAGGAAAGAGAGGACAAAAGAAGAGGAGGATGTGAGTATATACAATTGACTAGACCTATTCCTATAGGTGATAGAGAGTGATAAAGATATAGAATAATGTCACCAAAGATAAATTACAAACTATAGTAATAGTCAAATGTTATTACCAATGTTTTATAAACTCAACGAAAAGAAAAATTGAGAAAATTAAAAATTAGGCTAGAATAAATACATCTATTCACACTTGATGAGATCCCATCTCAAATCATAAAATAACTACTCAATACAGAGATATGAAAAAATAGTAAGACAAAACACAACACAAATTTTATTGTTGAAAATTAAAAAACATTGTTAGCAAAAAAATATTTTATAAAAAATTAAATAAAATGAATAAAAAAATGTAAAATACGTAATATGTGATATGGGATAGGATAAGAAATATATTAAAAAAAAATTAATACAGCTAATAAAAAAAAGTATGATATAAAAAACATGGTGGTTGAGTAAATAAAAAATGTTAATTCAATGTGATGTGTTATTTAAAAGTAACCACAGACAATCAAAATAATAAAAATGAGGGAAAAAGAAAAATGATACCATCACTAATTAAAAAAAATGTATAAAAAACCTGATTGTGAATGATATAAATCAACCCGAAAAAATATATCCCATATACAGACGACCGCTAGTCCATATACTAACTTTTATTATTTGGTCAAAGATATTTTAAATCAAATTGTTCGATAATGTTATATCCTTCTATTATACCAAACATATTGCGAAAATCCAAATCGAATTGGTAAATAGTATTAATTTTTTATTATATCAATAATATTATTAAAATCTCAAGTCATGACATTACTGTAATTACTTTTGATCATGTAACTGATATTATTATAATCATTTCCGAGTTAATGTCTTTTATAAATAACTGTGTTATTGCCTAGTATTTTAGAAATAATGTTTAATGATATAAGAAGCTTATAAATAATTATGATATTTATTATATTGATCAGTTTATTTTAAAAATGTTATATATTCAATTTTTATATAAATGTTATTATAATTTAGTTATAAATATTATATTATTGATTTTTAATTAATTTCTAAAATATTTATTTAAAATATTAATAAAAAATAATAATTTTTTAGAATTAAAGTTAATTTAATAAATTAGATATAATCAATTTTTATTAAAAAAAGTATGTCATTTTTTTAATGAGATATTAATATTTTAATTTTACTATCTTAATTATATAAGTTAAATGGTTGATGAATGTGGTTATGTTTCACAGATGCAAAAACTAGAGACACTTGTGTTAATAGGATTAATAAGAATTCAAATCTTGGAGTTGGATGTTAGCTATCTAGTTAAAAAAGCATTTCAATAGTGAAAATAATCACAAATCCACATTCCTAACATACAACTAAGTTAATAAAATTTATTCATTACTTTTCATTAAATCAAAAAAGAAAATTATTTTTTTTGGTTAAATCTCAAATATACACATACATTAAATTTTTATAATAAAAATTATTTAAAATATGATTCATTCCTTCCAATATAAATACACATATTGACATCACTAAGATTATTAATAGCGAAAATGAAGTTATAATATTAAATGAAATGCAGAAGGGGGAAAAAGAATTCTACTATCTCAACCTTACATCTAAATATTTTAAAATAATGTTTAAATTAATAAATAAAAAATTACTAATACAAAGAAAAAAATTAAATACTTCAATTTGAATTTTAATTTGACATAAACTTTATATAGAGATATAAAATAATTGAAAGTAAAAAGTTTTTAATTTACTTTTAATATGAGGGCGATATGTAATTTCTTCACTATTTAATATGGAATTGACATATGACATGTAAAAATAACTGTATTCATTTTATATGATTATGTAATTCATTATGACATGTAATATTTAAAACAAAAAAAATAGTTGAACGTAAATTATAAATTCAATAATTTAATAGAAAAATTGATTCCAAGATTTTAACAATATAAATATAGAGAGAGGAAGAGTGAGAGAGTTATTATTTCATTGTCAGGCTCTCTCTAATTCAAGTATAGAAAAAAATTGTAATTCCTTTTATGTTTATTATGGAGTTTACATTTAACATTTTATACAATATTAGTGGAAAAAATAATTTGATGTGTATATAATATTTAAAAAAATATTAATAACAAATATATATAGACAAACATAAAGAGAATATCCTATGAATATATGTTTTCTGTTTCTCAATATGAGGGGATGTATTGACATTTTAATGTGGAGTAGTGAATTATAAATAAAATATTTTGAGGTCAACTATATGTATATTATATAAAACAAGTAAAAATAAACAAATTTCTTATGCTCAAAACCATTATAGATTAATCATAACTCCAAACTACCAAGAATATAGAAAAATCAAATATTTAGAGGTGCAAATCTTTGTTCAATTTTTTCACACAAAAAAATTGTTTTAATCTTAAGTGATTTAATGACTTAATACTTATAAATCCAAAACTATAATAAATTTTGATTATTTTATACAAATTATAAGAGTACCATGAATCATCAACTCAATATTTATAACAAAATCTTCCTGCATTTAGTTAATTTTATAAATGTACTCAGTTGCTTTTTTCAAGTATTCTAAGTAAAATATAATATAATAATATTGGAGATCGGTATTGTGGATTTATTCTCTCAATAATATATATATATATATAAGAATTCACCAATTTATTTTGATTTTCTCTTTGAAAGTGGATTTAGCATTTATTGGTAAACTCTCTTTCACTTGTTAAGTAGTTATGAGAAACAATTATCTGTACCTAACTAAATTCTTGAGGATTTACTCAAGAAAGATCAAGAAGATAGGGTTTTCTCAGATCAGGAAAAAAGAGGGAGCAAGAAAGAAAAGAACAAAAAAATAAGAGAATCTGTGCTAAAACGCCAGAAAATTTTCTGTAGCTATGTCTGGTTAGGACCAGATAGCTGTGAGACCATGGCTTCTCATACTAAAAGAAGAAGGATCAGATAGTTGTGAGACCCTAGATTCTCATAGTAAAAGAAGAAGGTTCCTGTGACCAGCTCGGTGGGAGACTTACTGATATACTAGGTTGGGAGGAAAAAGTAACAAGGAGGTCTAGTCGCAGACCAATCTGGTAAACAGCATGAGACAAATAAGTGAGGAATCTCATTATGATAGAAATCTTTATATAAGCTATGCCTGTTATTTTCTATTAGAGAGGGGACGGGTAATTCGAAAAATTTATATGATTAGTCCATAAGTAATCTTTTTACATTTCTAAATGAGTGTTATGATAGAAATCTGATATAAATAGGAGAAATTTATACAATTAGACCATAAGTAATCTTTTTACATTTCTAAATGAGTGGTATGATAGAAATCTTATATAAGCTATGCTTCTTAGTTTATTTTTATGGTAGAAAGGGTGGGTTAACTCGAGAAAGTTATACGAATAGTCCATGAGTAATTTTTACATTTCTAGATGAGTTGTAGATTAAATTCTTATATTAAGTAAAATGTATAGAAAAATAAAATAGACAAGTGATAAAGAATCTGCGAAAATCTAGGTATATGTATTTATTTCATGACAACAGAACAAATCATTTAGGAAAAGATTATTGTAGAGCCTCCACAAAAACTTCATAATTACATATAAATATGCACAAAACAGTATGCCAAAACCTCTTATTAAGTAACGACAAAGCCCTGTGCCCAAGGGTAAAATAAAAATGAAAAAAATAAAGAAAACAAATATTTTTACAACTATACATGATCGATTAAACAATCGTAGTGTATACAAAACCAGAAGGCAATTTAGGAATCAGACCTGCCAAATTGATTGGCTCATTAGAATTTTCAAGGTCGGTAACTGTATGTTTTGTGTGTTGTTCATGATCAACCTTGACTTTATTTGGTTTACTGTTTAAGGGTAGCCATAAATGAGACCAATCTGTTGAGAAATAACCATTAATTTTTTCTAACAAATCTCAGTTGAGAAATAAACCATAACATTTTCGAATATCTGTGACAATAATGTCAATGATTTGAAGTTTTTTGGGATTTGAAGCAAGTCTGATTAAAACATTTTTTATTTCTCCTAAAACTGATACACTTGATCTATCCAATTGAACAATTTGGGTAGATGAGTTTGTAGGAGACATTTAATTTTTGAACAACAGATAGAGGCATTACATAAGATGAAGCCCCTAAATCGACTAGGAAATTATGTACATTTATATTGAATATTTCAAAAGTTAGGAGGAAAGGAGGAGTTCAAGAGGATGATATATCTCCAATTAAAGTTGCATTAATATTAGAAATATTTTTAGATGGAGTTTTATTGGAATTTTCAGATGAATCATTTGTTATACCTTCGACCAATTTATCCCTTTGCTGAGTAAGCTTTGATAATTCGAATAATGAGATATTAGCCCTAGTATTCTTCATTTCTTCAACTAAATCATAATCCAAATGTTTTGTGAAAGGAAGAGCATTAGTTGTAGAAGAAGCTTTATCAATAATTTGATTTCTTTTTCTTTGAGAAGGAGGATTAGGATTTGATGAGGATGGTTGATTCTAAGAAGTATTTTGACTCTTTGATCTAGTTTGTACAATGTTAATTTCTTCTTCATCTTCGACATAATCATTATCAATTAATCCTCCTTGAGAGACATCCCATAAGACATTAATTTTACTAGATTCCTCTTCTTTTCTGCTCTCATTCTCTGGTTGACTCTCATTCTCGGCTTCTACAAAGACGTTAAACATGTTTATAAAAGTAGAACAAGTTTTTTTAGAATGTTTATCATTATGAGCTCGACAAAAATCATCATGAGCATAATCATCAATGTTGAATTCTTCAAGAGTGGTTTGATTAGGATTGGGGGGTGGATTCCTTCTAAAAGGTTCCATGGTTTTTTTATTATTAGAGTTTTAGAAAGGACATTCTTCACATCAATTATCTCATTAGACATCTTTTTAATTAACTTCTGGATTGATTCTAAGTAGATGTTATCTTTTTCTTTTTTTTCATTAATTGTTTTACAAGTTGAATGCTTTTTAGAAGAAGATATTGTTTTATTTCTTTCTTGTCCTAATGCATGTTCCACAACAATATTTAATATTTGTTTTTCAACATTTAAGTCATCTTTCATGTTTAGAGATAATGTAGTTTTTTCTACTCTAATAACAACAAATGCAATATCAGAGGGAACAATAGTAGTATAGACTTCATTTAAAACATCATAACCTACTATAGAAGTTGTAGGGATTTTGTTAAGGATAGAAAGCAGTCTTTGATTAAAATATTTCATTGATTCTCCTTAATTCATCCTAATATTTGATAATTCCACGATTAAGGATGCTTTAGTTTTATCTTCTCCATACTTTTTTATGAATATTTTTTCAAAATATTCCCAATTTGTAATAGTACCATCAACTATGGTGAAATTCCAAGCAATTTATTTTCCTTCGAAAGTGAAAGGAAACAATTTACAAACTTGGTCTTCATGTTGAACTACCCCTAACATAAGAGATTACATGAATTATTTAACATGCTCTTCGACAGTAATGGGACCATCTGGATTAAACTTGGGAATCCATCTTTCAGAATGTTTTGGTAAATCATGTTGATCTCTTGCAACAATAATAGGCCCAGCAGATAACCAAGGTTGACCTGCCATAGGTGACTTTGGGGAGGATGAACTTGAACCTAATGAATGAAGACCTTGAGGAGGAGGTCCTGAAGGAGGGATAACCAAAGGTGGAGGGATTAATATTTGAAGAACTGTAGAAGTGGATGGAATGGGAACCTGAACCGAAGCAGTTGAGGGAGTTACTATTTGAGATGCAATAGGATCAGTTTCCCAATCAACTTCTTACAAAGGGAACAGGGAGCTTGTAAAAGTTGTAAACTCGGTTGAAGCTCTAGGACTGGTTTCTTTTGATGATTTAGGACTAGCTTCAGAAGAGGATGAAATTATAACTTCGACCTCATGCCTAGGTCTTATACTTCTAGATATATCAAATAAAATAGGGGATAAACTTGAAACTTTGGTTGGAGATCGAGTATATACTCTTGAAAATTGATTTTGAGGGTGCACAAGAATAGATGAAACCTCAACTGATTCTTCTGGGAAGAATATATCTATTAATGAAATAGGTAAGGGTTCATTTAGATGAACAACATTAGATGAGTTGCTGATATCAAATGATGTTATAGGATGTGTAGACTCAATAATTTTATCAACCATACAAAATCTATGGACCTCCTTCTAGCGCCAAATTATTGACAGGCAGAAGAATTCCTCTTGCAACAAATGAGTATTTTCCCAATCAGTGTCCCAATTAGACCCTTTTTGTTTAGATGACCATATACTCTATGGGACAAAGGCTTGGTTTCCTGTATTAAATTAAACTAAAATTAAATTAATTCTATAAAAATAACCAATCTAGAGAAAATATATGACATTTTATTATTTACAAATATCTACAACAACATAACAGACCGTTAGTATGATAAGATCAATTTATTCAGCAGGATTTACATGATTCAAACAAACATAATACCACATGAAATATCATGCAATTTCTAATCCTTATTGGATTTTGGGTCCAGATAACCACACAGATTAGTTTTAAAAGAGTTTTTTATACAGAAAACTCCAAAAAGATATATATATTCCAGGTTTTCATGTTATTCAAAATATTTTTTATTATTTTCTGAAATATATATATATATATATATATATATATATATATATATATATATATATATATATATATATATATATATATATATATATATATATATATATATATGCATTAACTAAAATAAAAATAAGAGAGAATATTTATCTCGAAAATGAGAGTAAATCAAACCATATCTTTTGAATATCAGATTCCAATGATCAAACAATAATGAAATATTGACAATTCATGAATCTTTGTTTTAAAAAAATGGATGTTGATTGTAACATGTCATAAGAAATGTTTAATAGAAAAATAAAACATTCATTCATAATTAAATAGCACAAGTTAAAGAGCAATACCATATTTACCCATTAAGTAATTAAAAATATATCCAGACATAAACTTTATAGCTCATCACACATTAAAACCAAAATTGATCTTCAAAAAAGTTATATTTCAAAATTGATTCAAAAATACAAGTTTGTAGTCTTCAAAATTTATTGACCTTTTGCACCAATGTAAGAGGTTCTATAAATACTTTAAAAACAAGATATGTTTCAAACAATAAGATAAGTCTCAAAACAAGAAAATCACAAGATTTTCTTAAAGTAAATGTCTAATTATAAAAATATAAATTCTATCTTTGTTCAACTGAGATCTCCCTGAAAAGTAGGTAACTTTTCCTCGTCGTCATAATATTCATAGTTAAGATTGAGCAAAAATTGGGGTGCATTAACCTCAATATGATTTACCCATTGTGAGTACACCTAGGAAACAACCGAGAAGTGAATAGATGGGAACTTATTTAAGCTATTTTGGCAGCTAGAAATCAAACCTTGGACTTTCTTCTTTCTTTTCTGATACTTGCTTGATTTTCTCAAAAGGAAGTTTTAGAAATTTTTGGAAAGTTTGTTGCTTCCATACCCTAATCCTCTTGATTTCTACAGGATCTTTGGTGACAAGGTCCTCCATTGGCTACTTTAATTCCCCTAGAACAATTTCTTTCAATGACTTGGAACTTTGCAAGTCGAATTCTTCTATAAAGTTGGTCCCTTTCTTCCAGATTGTCAAGAATTTACCTTCTGCAACTTTGGTCCATTCTCTGGTTTCTATGGCTTCATCTTCCATGCAGCTCAAAGATGCAAGCATCAATCTTTTATTTGTTTTTGAAATTTTTGGAATTTCATTAGGTTGAAATTTCTTCTCCCAGTCAAGAATAGACATAAATTTATTTTTAACGCATTTGTCTTCTTCTATTAAAGAATAAATACTTTCATTTAAATATGTCATCTATCGATAAAATATTGAGATTTTATCTATCCTTTTATAGATCTTTGATTGATCTTTCCTTAGAATCAAACAAATATGTAAAACTTGTTCTTTGAAAATTTCCAGACTCTATGTGGCTTCTTGATTTTGATTAAGTTGGATTTAAAGAGAATCGATTTGCTCTTTTAAAGTTGTATTCATGATCTCAAAAATTCTTTCAACTTATTCCTTCAAAATGCGAGTTTGATCTTCATGCATTTTCCTTAACTCCTGAATATATTCCTCATGTCTTGAATTTAACTCTTTCAATTCCACTTGAAAACGTTTTTGTAGATTTTCCCTCTCTATAACGAAACCTTGAATCAGAGTTGGAGAGTACTTCTGCCAGTTTTCTTCATAAAACAATTCATTTTTCTCCAATTGTTTCTCTAAAACTTTGATTTTCTGTACGTTGTTGTCATATGAGGTTGCGAGTTCATTTAGATGATATTGGTTATAATTAACAAAAGCTCTTAAGGCCTGGGAGGATTCATAGGCCTTTTCTTTCACGTCCCCTTGGGCTTGCTAGCTAAATTTGGACACAGTCTCTAAAGAATTATTATTCCTTTTCTTTGTTCTCCACAGTACTGACTTTGTTTGAGAATTGAAATAGTAATATGTTAAAGAAATAACTATCTTTGGAACTACCTCTAACTTAGAAACTAGTTTGAACAAAAAGGATTCCCAAGGGATCTTGGTAGAAATGGGTGTCATTGACCTATTAGGAGATGTAGTGGACACAATATCCATATTTCTTTTTGATTGCATTGCCTCTTCACTTTTCTTAGTGACAATTTCATCAGATATTTACTTTTCTTTCTCCTTGTCAACTTTTATTTCTTGACTTGTTGTAGTTTCTTGTTTCTTCTTTTCTATCTCCTCAGGGGAATTGATTTGAATATTTTCTTGTTCAGTTACGTTTTTATTTTTGTTGTTTTTGTTGTTATTGTACTTTCTTTCTTTTCTTTAGGATTTTTCATAGCTACAACCTCTTATGTAACATCCTGATATTTTTTCATTCTTTCATGGCTTCCTGCTTCTTTACCTGTAACAACAACATCTTTCGTTTTCTCAATTCCAACTTCTTATTCCTTTTGAGAGACAACAGAAGGATCTGAAGTGATTTGGCTAAAATTAAACTAAAAGGATTCAGAAGTCTTTAATTCCTAAAAATAAATATTGAGATGGAGACCTTTTTCTCTTAAGAAAAATTCAAACATATATTCTCTAAACTTTTGTAACTGGCCTCTTGTTTCAGTATCTAAAAGTTTTCATCTTTCGATAGCTTTCTGAAAGTCATCAATATCTATGAAAATTTGATCAAAGGGATGCTCTTGATGAATAAATATTTTCATAAAGCTAACTGTTATATACTGACTAGTAATAATCTCATCAGGATCATAATCATACTGAATTAGAAAATGTAGCCAAACTTCTTGAAGCTCTTTGGCTTCCTTGAATCCATGTCCTTTGTCCCTGATATTTATGTCACCAAACTTAACTGGAAATCCAAGCCAAATTTTCTTTTGTAACTTACTTAACTTCCTATCCTGGCCATTCAAAATGGCTTGATTTGCAACTTCTCGCAAGGCGAGCCTTTCAAGGATATGGAAGGGTAAAATGTGAGGGAAAACCTCCCTCCCATAAACTCTTATATAATAAAACAACTCTTCCACAAACCAATCGCCAATGGACTCTAAGCCTTCTTTCATATTTTGACTAATTCTTGGAGGGGTTTTTCAAAAGAGGATCTCATAAAGAGGAATTAAGACAAAATGACAAATATGGTAAAAATGAAATATGAAATAATTGGACTCCCACATGATTGGGGCATAGTTTTGAATAGGGAGCTACTGGTCAGAGGGGTAGTTCCATTTCATGAGGGGAAATGGAACTGAGGCAATGACAATATCTATCATACAAGAAGACATATAAAAAATGTGTTTGTAGCCAAGGGGAGATGTTAATGACAATTTTAAGGCATTTGATATGTTCTGTGACAAAATTTCATCCCAATTGAGACATTTCCCTTCCTTTAGGATGTTATGGATTATTGGAATCCATTTGATTTTGCAATGTTCAAGGACTTGATCTCCATATAACCTGGTCAACATCTTGATGAGAAATCTTATAGGTTTCTTGAAAATAGCTAAGGGGTATTCTTTATTAGCTTTAAACTTAAACCCTTCATTTTCTTCCCTTAGCCATTCTTCTATTACTCTGTCATAATTTTCTCCACATTTCTTGAAGACAATGTTTCAGAAATTCTTAAGAAAATCAACATTGAGCTAGATTACTCGGGGGTTGAGCTTATAAATAGCAGATAAGATTTATGTTTTCCATGAGACTATGACAATTTTGTTATGGTATGATATTGTACGAGTTGAGGTATCATCATAAGAAAAAATCCATGAAACCATGTCGAAATAAATAAAAGTCATGGCCCTAGCAACTATTTTGTGTAAATTTGTTCTTTTTATTCCTTCAAACTGATTATTCTTTGTTTGAGAAGACCTTGCATTTTTTTAGCCATCCTCTTTCTTCAAAGAAATAAAAAAAATCCTTCCATCTCATCTTACCTGATTTTTGGGTCTTGTAAGTAGAGTCAGAGATGAGGAATGGGTTGAGGTTGACCCAATCTAGTTGTGGATTCTCTATTTTTTTAAGCTTCTCCCTTTTTTGTTCCACTTGTTGTTTCCCTGTTAGAGATTTTCCTTTCTTCCCCATTCTATGACATGTGAATAAAAATAGAGAATATATAAGTTTTTCCTAATTAAAATTTGAAATTGAATTAAGAATATTCTATAATTTCATCATACTTACGCATAATTTCTGCAACTGATATCATATTTTCTCAATTCAAGCTTCTCTAAACCATGTATAAGAGAATGAAAACAACATGCAAGCAAAATACTCTAAGGAATTATGATTTTTTATTAAAAACCCGAGGATGGCGTGAATTAACTTATTCATTAATTTCCCATAGAGTAATCCAAATGTATTTTTCGTAAATTGAGATAGCATTAGAGGAATTTATTATTGATATCAAAATGAATCCATTAAGCGTGAAAATGACGAAATTTCAAATCAATTTATCTCAAAAAATGAAATGCACGTAAATCGAAGAAAATGAATATTTTATTCAGGGAGTTGGACAGTCGGAGGGTCGGGAGTTTTTTGTTTATTAAAGTTTTAATTCTTCCTGATCCTGACTACATAAGGTTCGTGTATTGATCGTAGGTCGGGAGGTTGGGTGAGAATTTTCAAAAAGATTATGAATTAGCCCAACCTGCTGGTCGAGAGGTCAGAAGGTCGGGAGGTCAGGAGGTTTGAATTTGAAACAGATTTTTATGATTCCAAACTATGACTCTAAAAACCAATGTTTGATGTATATTTTGAATTTTTTGAAGTTTTTGGGTTTAAGAAAGAAATATTTTTTTGTTTTTTTCTAATGTACAAAAACAAAAAGAGGGTTGTTGTAATCTCGAAAACATGTTGCAATATTTTTATGATGTAAAGTCATTCATGACTCTGCATAGTAAGAAGTGTTGTAGCTAAAAGGGTGTTCTAGCTACGGGTTTTTTCTGCATGAACTATTTGTTGAGTGGTGCACTATAAGTCCTAATTGGTAGGTGCATAGAAAATACTGAGATGGATGCATCCCATATCCATACTACTTACCTAGATAATTGGCGAGTATAGCGAATGGCACACATGTATCATGATAAATGAAAGTAGGTCCATATGATGGTCAGTGAATCAATCTTCATGGTAAGATTGATTTTAGGCCCAGGAGTACAACAAGTTCCCAGTTAATCTGAGATATTTGTGGTGCACTTGTTCCCAATTGGTACAAGATGATAGTTATTTAGATGAAGGGAGGAGCATGGACACTTTCTATGGTGGAAGTGAGTTGCATTTTTCTCTCTTGAGAAACCAAGATTAGTTGTAGGTAGAATTTTTGGAGTGGAATCATGAGTTTGCAGCAGGAAGGACATAGAGGTATTGGATACAAAAAAGAGATCTTTTTAGTTTGTTCCAAGGACAAAGAGTGGCAATGCTTAAGGCAACAAAAGGTATTTCTTGTCATAATAACAAATATTGGGTGATGATGGACAACAAAGGTAAAATTGTGTGTGTGCTTGAAATAAAACAGACTGGTGACTATGTTGTTATTTGATCCACATGTTGTAGCAAGTGTATAATATCATGTTTAAGTTGATATAACAGTCCTCAACATGTTTGATGTACCTAATATTTCCATGGGTTGGAGTGTGTTGTACATGTATATATGTAACATGAAAGGGGAAAATCATTGTAAAACCTAAAGAGGCATGGATACCCGTTTATCATGTGCCCCTCATGACTTGATTATTTTTTATTTAGTTTAGTTCAATAACCTCTATTAGTGAGTTTTTTAAGAAGTCTCTTAAGAGTGGGCATGTATTGGCTAGGTATATTTGAGTGAACCATATGTTCGTTGTAGACTTTGGGAGATGAAGTTTTTAGTATTTAGGAATTCATCAATATGTTGAATAAACCATGTATTCGAAGGAAATCCTAGTAAACTGAAGATTGCAACATTTAGGTACCTATGCATTTTGGTGGATGGTTACTTCTTTATATGGACATTGACAATTTGGTGACATTTGCATGATCAAGGTACAAAGCGAAAGCACCCGCTTGGAATAAAGGTAGACTTTGATAATTAGTTGGTTCTTCAATATGTAGTGGAGCATGTGCTGCAGTAAAGATATAGATGAAGACCTCAATTGATGTAGACTAAGAAAAGTAGTTGTTAAGGTGGAGTGTAGAGTATTTAACTTCTACTTGTCTTATGGGTGTGATCATATATTTAATTATAGTTGAAATATTGGTCATTATTGGTGAAGTTATAGTCTCTACAAGAAGGAGTATCTCCTAAGCTTTTAGGAGGTTGTTTAGGCCTAATTGTTTGAGAGATTCTCTCTAACTAGTTAACTTCCTACATTGGGTATGAGGTTGAGATAATTTTCTCATTAAAATATTGTGTTCAAGATAATTTTTTTTATCTTGAAACAAAAATATTATATTTATATGTGTATTATAACATTGATTTAATAAGCCCACGGGGCTTTGGATTGACGGTGAATGGGTGCGCTATTAAGGCACTCCTTGCGATAGGTCACCGGTTCAATTCCCCGTGGGTGCTTAGTTTAGTCTTAACATAGAAAAAAAAACATTGATTTAATAGAGCTCTCAACACAATTTGTGTGTGGAATAAGATCTAATATCCTAATTATTAACATATGATTCACCAATATTTGAATTTTAGTATCTACGGTATTAGTAGCCTATAATTTTGTGTCCACAAAGTTGATGTAATGAAGATTTTAGGCAATTAAAATATATTGCTATGAGAGACTCTCTCCAACCTAATATGGAAAAGATGTTGTAATGTCCTCCCTTGTTTCGTTTTCTTTTTGTTTTTTTGCTTTTATTTTTTGTTTTGTATTTTTTCCCGAAGAAAAAAACTAATTGGTGTTTATATTAATATGAAAATAAGTTACATATATTCCTGTGTATCCATCTTGATAAATCAACCAAAATGGGAGTAACTACTACAAACATTTTACGAGAAAATTAAACATATAGCTCATTAGGATTTAAAAAGACAGTCATTTTCAAGAAATATATAACTTGCCACCTACTATGTCCACAAAAATTTCAGGAACAACATCAGAAGAAGAGGCATTCTAATATATATAAAACACAAAAAAAGTCCCATCAACTACGGAATGATGATTTGTCCTTCTTTCTGCCTATTGCCTTCCGTGGTGGTACATTATAACATGAGGCCTTCTGAGTCCTATAGTCCCCTTTTTGAGAGATCATCTACAACTTTATTAGATTCCCTGAAGACATGTGTCATAGTATAGCTTCCAAAAAGACAAAGTAAAGCATTGATGTGGTCCCTCCAACCCCATAGATCCGATGGGTCAAAACATGTAACCCCCTTGAAGTTGTCGATGATGGCCTGTGAATCTCCAAAAATATGTATGTTATTGTTATGTTATGTTATGTTATCTAAACATTTTGACTCGGTCAAATTATCAATGGTTTTCAGAATCCATTTTTTGACAACCCATGGTTTTTCCTATGGTATTATTTTCTAATTTAGCCTATATAAAGGCATAAAATTCCATTTTTTTTTCTTTCCAAAAATTCCTTGTTATTTGAAGAAATTAGGTACATAAATTGTTCTTCCTAATAAAATAAAGATTCATTTAGGTTATGACCATACTTTAATTGGAAAATTGGTTTGGAATTTTTTTAACAGGAAGGATAGATAAACTATCCTCCCTATTTGTAATTTTATTATAGTTGGTTGAAGGTAAATTAAAAGATCTTCTTTGTAGTAAAATTGTTTAATATGGGTGATATTCATTTAGGTTATGGCCATATTTTATTGCAAAAATACTTTGAAAAAGTATTTACACGAAGGATAGTTTATAGAGTAGAGGTAGGAAAACCACTTTTTAAACCTTTTTCAGGGTATTTTGTCTAGAACTTTAATGCGTGAGCATAAATTTGTTATATATTGTTTGACTTTCCTTAGTATTTGTAGTTTTATTATAGCTAATTGAAGATCACCATCTGAGCATGAACTTTAAGCGGTATTTGAACATAAATGGTTGCTCGTGATAAGATAAAGATTCCTTGAAGTTAAGGGTTTAATTTTTTTTTACACGAAAGATAGACAAACTGAGAGATCTTGTTAAAATTGTTTAATATTGGTTAGAGTAATTTTTCTTTCTATGTGTGTGTGTGTGTGTGTGTGTGAGAGAGAGAGAGAGAGAAATATGCAAAAATATACATTTCTTAATTGGAGATTATTAGATTTAATTGAATAATCAAAGAAGACGCTACTACGGTGGATTGATATTTGGGTTTTACTCATTATTTTGACAAGTTGGAAAACGTCAGGGTAATTTTTTGTGCCTACTAGTTGATAAATTAATATGATACTTATTAATAAATTGAAATGATAAAATTGTATAAAAATGTTATCAATTGACCATACTAAGCCTTTAAGTCTTTAATATTTTCCATTTTTGTTAGCTTTATAGATTTATTGTTAGATAACTAATCCTCGGGGTTAATGATAGGGTTACTTTGGGTAGTTATTGGAGTCCAAGAAGACCCGAGAACAAATTCAATTGTTTCATATATGTATTTATATGTACATCATGTACATAATTCTATGAGATCGATTAATATACATTTGAATTGGTTTCCAATTTATTGTGTTAATTCTTTGAGATCGATTAATATACATTTGAATTGGTTTCCAATTTATCATGTTCTACAGTGATATCAAAGCAAGTTGTAGGTTATTAATCGCTTTGTTGATTGAATTGTGCCACTAGTTTTGTGGCCATTTTGTGCGCTACTGTTTTGACGTGTCAAAAAGTGAAGGATCAACATCAGTGACTTGTCAAGAAAAGTTTGCAGTGGTTCAACGAATTGGGAGTCCAAAACATTGGAGGTAACTGACTGCCCAACAATGATTTCGGCATGCAATAGAACTTCTTGTTATTAACGCTATTTCGTAAAACCTCACTGTTTCAAACAAAGTTTTATGTAAGTTTGAAATGGTTTCTTGTTATATAACCTCTGATTTCAGAAATCCGAATTATAAACTGTGATGTGGGATTGTGTGACATGAAGTTGTAGTCATTTTTAAATGAGTATATCTGTTACGTTCTTTTATGAATTGTTGTTTTAAGAATCAGTTATCTGTCTTTGGGCTCTACACAAAGGAGTTTCTTTTGATAGCATCGAAAATGATTCACGATTGCTGTCACCAATTGAGAACTACGTAGAAGCCTTAATGAAGCCTTCATGAAATTCTTTGACCAACAGTCAAACATCTCGGAGTTAACAACAATAGCGTCCAAAAGAAAGATATGTCCCTGTGATAAAGACTGAGAAAATTTGTTTTAGAGTGTGAATTCCTTCTGCAAGTGTGTTGAAGTCCATAGTGACAAAGTCAAAGGCCTGTGTATTTGAAGCAAAGGACAGGGTAACATCCCGGGGCAGCGAAATTCAATATAAAATAAATAAATAAAGGTATGACCTGAGTTTGAGTATGCTGGAATTTTTAAGAAGTTAAGGAGATCGATAAATGCCATTTCAAGTTCTAAAAATTGGATTTGCAATAGGACTGCCAATACTTATCCATTTTGATCTATGAATATCCTTTTTGTTTCTCAAAATAAAAAATAAAAAATAAAAAAATAACAGCAACAATTTTTTCACTTGAAGTGACATAAAAATATTTGACTGAATGATTCACTCAGCCAAAGAAATGTAAAATCCATGAAAAGTTATTCCTTTGGATGAATTTTGCACTGTGATTGGGTCATTCGGTAGGCTGTCTAGTAGCAGCAAATGCATACTCTGAGGCCCCTGAACGGGTTGCAACCCTAATCCCGCAGAGACTCACTTTGGACCATGTTGTTCGAAAACATGGAGATATTGAACCAATCATAGATCCGATCAATGGAATGTTGGCTCCTTGAGATCAATATAATATACATTTGATTACCTGAAGAAAAAAAAAACCTCAGATGACTGTCGAGGAAAGAACAAGTACATGGTTATTTAATTAAGGAAAAACTTTGAAATATGGCCGACGTTGGAGATTAAAAGCATATTTTAAGAAATGTTTGACATGATGGGTGTTAGAATTAGTGAAAACAGTAAAAGAAAATTTACGATGATGACTGTATTTATTTTCTAGATCACTGATGAATGCTAACTGGAAGTTGGGTTCGAAGGCTAGGCTTAATCCTTTATCTGAACAACTGATGATTTTTCACAGGAACTAGATGAGCTTTTTCCTAAATATTGATTGGGATTATTTGCAATATTTTGGTTTGATTTTCTTAAATTAATCCACGCTCGCCTAATCTCCCACTGATTCGATTCTCAAAATTTTTGTTGAATCCGTGTTTGAAGTGGATCTTGACATACGGGAAATGGATTTTGACATACGGGTGCCAGATTTGCTAACAAAATTTGCCAAAGGGAATATCCAGCACTGCCTCCAGTGAAACCACATTCAGCGTTCTGCCAAATCTGAACAAAGTGGTGTTGGTTTGGCCCAACAGTTCACGCCTTAAAAGGCCCGCATAGAGTTTCCTTCTTCATTGTTTGACGAATGAGTATTTATTTGGTTGTGTTTGCTTATAATGTTGCAGTGTTGTTGAACTCTAGTAGCAAGAGTATTTATGTCGAACATAGGTTGGTCGATTGTTCAGGGGCAAGTTTGTTGGGTATTTTTAATGGGAAAAATACCAAAAACCAAAATTCAATCACACAGAGGCAATGCTCTGTTTTACCTCCACATGATCTTTTTGTGCACAGAGGAGCTTAAAAAAATTTCACAGAGAAACAAAGTAATTCACCATAAAAAAATTTCTAAGAATTTACTGAACTGGGTTTACTGCTGTAAATCCCCTTTTACATTCACTGCTGTAAAAAAAACTTTACTGCTGTAATATAAAAATTTACATAAGTTTACTGCTGTAAAACAAATTCATTATACGCTCATGGATTTTACAAAACCTTCAGCACATAAAACATTACGGACTTTGTTCTCATTTCACCTTGCGTTTTCACCGTTCCATTACAAAAATCAAAACAAAACATTACAGTATGTATCTTGTGCACTGCTGTGCATACAACCTCTGGTTCTACACGCTGCTGCGGACACCAGTGTTCTTTTCTTCCCTTGAGAAACTCGCTCACACTAAGCACACTACACTTGTTATATTTTTTTCATTACAAAAATGGTCAACGCACTTGAAAAAAAAATTACAACATGTTTTTACGAACATTAATACATGCCGTATATAAAAAAAAACATATATAAAAAAATATTGAAACGTGCCCATACCCATATTAAAAAAAACTTAACTATTCACCTAAGTTTATGACAATGCATTAAAGAAGGGTATGGTCAACCAAGTTTTTAAATTACTCCACGCAGCATTTAATTTGATGCAGGGCCGTGCACCTTCAGGCGATCGATGGCGGAGAACACTGGAGCGAATCCTACGGTGGAGAAAGATATCGGAAGCCCTCACTTGAGTGAACGATAGCTCCCGATATGTCAGAGCTGCTTACGTCAGGCGAGAGCCACGTGCCTGCACCAAAACGCATCAGAGGCCAATATACGGAAACTGGTTTTCGTTGGATGGCGGTGCGATATCCCTTGGCGGTTTTATGGTTTCGTTCGGTGGTTTTGGGCTGCGTACGTAGGTAGCGTTGAAATTATGATTTCAACACTCCCCTTTAATTTCAACAGCTGGGCATTCGGTCATACCGAGACACTTCCTCAAAAATTCAAAGCTCTTCTGATCCAATGGCTTTGTCAAGATGTCTGCTACCTGTTCTTGAGTCCTGCAATGTTCCAAGACAATTTCTCCATTGTTCACCAATTCTCTGATGTAGTGAAACCTTTTATCAATGTGTTTCGTTCTCTTATGAAACACTGAATTCTTTGACAATGCAATAGCTGAGCTATTGTCACAAAAGATGACTGTCGCTTTTGCCTGCTCTTGGCCTAAGCTTCTCAACATTCTTCTCATCCACACTGCTTGACATGCTGCTGCTGTAGCTGCCACATATTCAGCCTCTGCTGTAGACAATGCTACAATGGACTGCTTCTTAGAAGCCCATGAAATGGCTCCTGAACCCATATGAAATACATAACCGGAAGTGCTCTTCCGATCATCTACACTTCCAGCCCAATCACTATCAGTGTATCCAACCAAATTTGAATGTTCTGAGGCATTATATAAAATTCCAAACATTTTGGTGCCTTTGACATACCTCAAAATTCTCTTTGCTGCCTGCCAATGTGCCTCCTTTGGCCTCTCCATAAATCTGGAAATCAAACTAACAACATACATTAAATCAGGCCTAGTTGCTGTTAAATACATAAGGCTGCCCACAATGCTTTTGTACAAACTAGGATCAAAATCCTTGCTACTGTCCTCTCTGCTGAGTTTTAATCCCATCACTGTGGGAGTGATTGCTGCCTTGCATTCTTCCATCTTAAATCTGCCCAAAACTTGATTTACATATCTTGCTTGAGATATAAAAATTCCTTTTTCATTTTGATCTACTTCTATGCCTAAGAAGTATCTCAACAAACCCATGTCAGTCATTTCAAATTCATCCTTCATGACTGATTTAAAATTCTCAATAAGATAAATATCATTTCCAGTGAAAATAACATCATCTACATACAAGACAACAATTAAAATTTTACCATCCTTTTCCTTGATGTAGACTGTGGGTTCTCCTTCACATTTGTCAAATTCATTATCCAATAGATATGAATCTATCCTGCTGTACCATGCTCTTGGTGCTTGCTTCAGCCCATAAAGAGCTTTCTTCAATCTGCACACTTTGTGCTCTTCTCCTTTCTTCTCATATCCGAGAGGCTGTTCCACATAGACCTCTTCCATTAACACTCCATTTAGGAATGCTGACTTCACGTCCATTTGGTAGACTTTCCATTTGTTTTGAGCTGCTATGGACAACACTGCTCTCACGGTTTCCATTCTTGCAACCGGGGCGAAAGTCTCCTCATAATATCTCCCATACTGCTGCTTGTAGCCTTTGACAACCAGCCTTGCTTTATGCCTTTCAATCTTGCCTTCAGCATTGCTCTTGGTCTTGTAGACCCATTTCACACCAATGACTTCTTTTCCTTTTGGTAACTCAACCAAATCCCATGTTTTGTTTCTCTCTATGGCATTCATCTCCTCATCCATAGCTTCTATCCATTTCTTATCTTTGATTGCGTCCTCGAAATGAATAGGATCATCAACATGACAATACAAGGCAAATAAGGAATTCATTCCTTCATCATAAATATCAGTTAGATTTCTAAACTTCTTACCTCTTTCACTTGGTGTGCAAGTGCTTGAAGATGCACTTGAATTTCCTCCTCGTGGTGTGCTTGGAGAAGCACTTTCATTTATCCTCAATGGTGTCCCTTGCTGTCCTTGTGTTGGCGCTGTTGTTTGGGGGTGCATTTCAGCCACCTCCTCTTCATCTTCATCATGAGACAAACAGTTCTTGACATTGACTGTTTTCTCTATGCTTCCATCCCAAGCTTCTTCCTCAATGAATTGAACATCCCTGCTTACAAAGAACTTCTTGGTAGATGGAATGTACAGCCTGTAGGCTTTGGATTCACCACTGTATCCAATGAAAAGACATTTCTCCCCTTTGCTGTCCAACTTCTTCCTTAGCTGATCTGGTATGTGTGCATAGGCCACACACCCAAAAACTCTCATGTGGGTGACTCCTTGCTTTCTCCCACTCCATGCTTCTTCTGGCACCTTGTTCATCACTGCTTTTGTAGGACACCTGTTCAAAATATACACTGCACAATTTACAGCTTCAGCCCAATAATCATTTGGCAAATGCTTTGCCTTCAGCATGCTCCTCGCCATATCCATGATGGTCTTGTTCTTCCTTTCAGCAACTCCATTTTGCTGTGGGGTGTACCTAGTTGTAAACTGTTTGTGAATTCCATTTTCTCTACAAAATCTTAGGAATTCCTTGGAGATATATTCACCTCCTCTATCAGTTCTCAAAGCTTTTATATGCAGCCCGCTTTGGTTCTCCACAAGTGCTTTGAAATTTTGGAATTTCTCAAACACTTCACTTTTGTTCTTGAGGAAATATATCCAAGTCTTTCTTGTAAAATCATCAATGAATGTCAAGAAATATAGGCTGCCAGCTAATGATGGAGCTTGCATTGGTCCACACAAATCTGAGTGGATAATCTCTAAGAGTGTCTTTGCCCTTATGCTTTTCCCTGATGGAAAACTTTCTCTATGTTGTTTTCCCAAAATGCAACCTTCACAAAGGCTGTCCGGCTTCTCTATCAATGGTAATCCTCTTACCATTCCTTTCCTACTCAACAAATTTAGACCTCCAAAGTTGAGATGTCCAAATCTCAAGTGCCACAACCAATTTTCATCCTTTGGCACACTTTGGAAGGCCTCTTGGGTGACTACTGCCATTTCCTTCTTGTTCTTCAAGTCTGCCCTGATCCGGAGAGGGAACATCCTGTTCCTTGTCATCTTCACTTCAGCAATGCATCTTTTGCTAGGTGGTATGTCCATGATGGTGCACACATCATTTACAAAGTAAACATTGTAACCCTTTTGGACAAGCTGTCCAACACTCAAGAGGTTACATCTCATTCCGGGGACATAGTAGACATCTGCTATGGTTTTCTTTTCTCCTTGCTTTGTAAATATTTTTACCTCCCCTTTTCCCATAACAGAGACTTTGCTATCAGTTCCTAATGTGACTTCTGATTTCACATTTTTATCTAGGGCAGAAAAGAAGGCTATGTTTCTTGTCATATGGTTGCTGCAACCTGAGTCTAAAAACCATATGTCCTCACTGTTTGTTTCAGCCATGTTACAGGCTAACAACACATTATTTTGACTGCTGTTTTCTCTTGTAACATTTGCATTTTGTCTACTGTTCATATCATGTTGTTTCTTTCTACAATCACTTGCATAATGTCCATACTTTTTGCAATAATAGCATTGAACATTAGTTTTATCATATCTTTGTCCTTGAGCATGATACTGTTCTCTTTGTTGGCTGCTGCCTTGGCCTTGGTTCTGATTTGGATTGCTGCCTCTTCCTTGTGCATTTGATGGGCTGTTCCTTCCACCTCTGTTCTGGCTTCTGCCTCTTCCTCTTCGGTTTCCTCTTCCTTGACCTCTTCCTCTTCCAAAGGACATCTGGGTCTTGAAGGCTTGCTCAAGAGATGAGTTTTCATTCCTACTCAACCTCTGTTCATGTGTTATCAGTGATGCATGTAGCTCATCAACTGAATAGTTTGAGAGATCCTTTGTCTCTTCAATGGTGGTGACTATGGCATCGAAACTTGAGGGTAAGACCCTCAATATTTTCTCCACTATTCTTCTATCTTCAATTGTTTCTCCATGAGTGCTCATTTGTGTGATTACACCAATCACATGAGTGAAGAATGATTCAATGTTGTCTGAATCCTTCATGCACAGATTCTCAAAATCCTTTCTCAGCAATTGTAGTTTTGCTGTCTTCACTCTCTCCATGCCTTGATAGGCTGTCTTAAGGGTTTCCCATGCTTCATTGGATGTCTTAGCTGCTGCTAACCTTGGAAACACACTCTGGTCTACTGCTAGATACAACAACACACGGGCTTTTGAATCCTTCTTCCTATTGCTCTTCAGCAGATCCTTCTCTCCCTGAGTTAATGCATTGAACTCAGTTTCATCTGCTGGTTCTTCAAAACCATCTTCAACTATTTCCCATAAGTCTTGGGAAGCAAGCAAGGCTTTCATAGTTATTGACCAGTAGTCATAGTTCTTCCCATTAAACTGTGGGAGTTGGGTGTTAAACATACCCATACCAGTGCTTGTGCTAGCCATTCCTTGACTGTGTATGTTTAAAAACAACTGACTGTTTCTTCAGCAACACAAAAAAAACTTTTGAAATACCTGAATCCTTTGATGTCTGAGTCTTCTGTCTGCCTGAGAGATTTTGCTGCAGCTACAAACCTTCTCCCTTCAGCTTCTTTAACTTCTTTAAAGAGCCTGAGACTGCTCTGATACCACTGTTGGGTATTTTTAATGGGAAAAATACCAAAAACCAAAATTCAATCACAGAAAGGCAATGCTCTGTTTTACCTCCACAGGATCTTTTTGTGCGCAGAGGAGCTTAAAAAAATTTCACAGAGAAACAGAGTAATTCACCATAAAAAAATTTCTAAGAATTTACTGAACTGGGTTTACTGCTGTAAATCCCCTTTTACATTCACTGCTGTAAAAAAAAACTTTACTGCTGTAATATAAAAATTTACATAAGTTTACTGCTGTAAAACAAATTCATTATACGCTCATGGATTTTACAAAACCTTCAGCACATAAAACATTACGGACTTTGTTCTCATTTCACCTTGCGTTTTCACCGTTCCATTACAAAAATCAAAACAAAACATTACAGTATGTATCTTGTGCACTGCTGTGCATACAACCTCTGGTTCTACACGCTGCTGCGGACACCAGTGTTCTTTTCTTCCCTTGAGCAACTAACTCACACTGAGCACACTACACTTGTTATATTTTTTTCATTACAAAAATGGTCAACGCACTTGAAAAATTACAACATGTTTTTACGAACATTAATACATGCCGTATATAAAAAAACATATATAAAAAAATATTGAAACGTGCCCATACCCATATTAAAAAAAACTTAACTATTCACCTAAGTTTATGACAATGCATTAAAGAAGGGTATGGTCAACCAAGTTTTTAAATTACTCCACGCAGCTTTTAATTTGATGCAGGGCCGTGCACCTTCAGGCGATCGATGGCGGAGAACACTGGAGCGAATCCTACGGTGGAGAAAGATATCGGAAGCCCTCACTTGAGTGAACGATAGCTCCCGATATGTCAGAGCTGCTTACGTCAGGCGAGAGCCACGTGCCTACACCAAAACGCGTCGGAGGCCAATATAGGGAAACTGCTTTTCGTTGGATGGCGGTGCGATATCCCTTGGCGGTTTTATGGTTTCGTTCGGTGGTTTTGGGCTGCGTACGTAGGCAGCGTTGAAATTATGATTTCAACAAAGTTTTCCCTCTCGATGATATTATTTATGATGGGCGTAGTTTATTCAAGATGATCATGTCTGTCATTGAAACTGCACTTTTGATTAGTTTTGATTTCGATTTGATGAAGTTTTATAATTCTTGAATATAAAATAAAGAAGGGAAAATGACATTAGGGTTAGCCAACTCATATAGTGACATGGTGTATTAGAGGTCATTAGTTTAATTAATTGTCAAAAAAAAGTTTTGGAAGTTACTATACTCAGTGAGAAAATAATTTTGGAAGTTGTCATATTAAGAGGACATAATTTCGTTTGCAATAGTTTCACTTTTATCACAATGTTGTTGTATTGCAAACAAGTGCATTTTCGGTGGTAGCTGACATCAATTTTTTAAAGTTGATTATTGAAAATGGCCAAACTCGATGATTTGTTACAATTATTATGCAATTTAATGACATCTACTGTTCATAATAGTGTCCAAGTAAGCAAGGTCACGCTTTTTGACATCCAATCATGTTAATGTGAAAAGTAAAATTGAATTCTTGGAGCTAGAGTCCCAATGTCAACAAGATGAACTGCATGAATTACAAAAGAAGAATTTTGAACCTGTTCTTGTTCAGAACAACAACTTGTTTGATCATAATCATGAGTCAAAGAATGATCAAAGTAATGAAGTGATTTCAAAAACAAATTTGGGTGCAACAGAAAGTCGTGTTCAAGCAAGTGTATGCAAGAGTCATTTGCATACAGATGTGAAGCTTGTTGTTACCAAAACTTTTATAAGACCATGGGAAGAGATTACACACAATAAACACGTCACTGATTTGGGTTACAACAACGATATTATGGATGTATCTTTTCACGTTCCAGATTTTGTTAAACCTATACAATTTCGAAGTGCTGGATTTATGGACGGTTTTGTTCTAGAACAAGTTGATAGATGACAACAATGTAATAGAGTTAGACATGTGAATGATTGGTGTTTTGATCTTCACTCGTGTGAGCATTGTTGAAAGAGAAATCATCATACAAATAAATGTTCAAGAAAGAAGACTATTGCAAGAGAGAAGGTAAATTTTGGATGGATTGTTTCTTGTGATTGGACAAAAACAACTAAGAAGATTTACAGGTCATATCGAAGAATGTGTTCGAGAGTGATGACCAGCCTTACAGTGATGAAGAGTATTTCTCACCTTGAATCCGACAAGGGGGGAATTATTGATGGTCTGCTACAGGTTCAAGTTCGAGATGTCAAGCAAACCTGAGTCAGAGTTGAGTTGATTGAGCACTTCCATATTTGGAATTGTTCGAGGAATTGTTGTGATAGTTCCAGAGTTTGTGGTCACCTTAAAACCACATTTTTTTTGTTTTTCTTAGAACTGTTATGAAGGTTCCAGAATTGGTGTTGGTTGAGACCTTGAGTTCTCTCATATTGGTTTGTGGTCATCCTTAAAAACCATTTTTTGAGAGACATTCAGCGCTTGGCTGAGATGCATTTTTGCATTTTGAACTCTCATTCTTGGACTTTGGTACATCCTATTGGATTAAGGGGGGAATGTTAGACAACTAATCCCCAGGGTTAATGATAGGGTTAGTTTGGGTAGTTATTGGAGTCCAAGAAGACCTGAGAACTAATTCAACAGTTTCTTATATGTATTTATATGTACATAATTCTTTGAGATCGACTAATATACATTTGATTTGGTTTCCAATTTATTGTGTTCTACATTTATTAGCTATAATTTATATTGCATTTTTATCTATTAATTATTAAATATAAATATAAATAGAAAAAAATCAAATCAATAGAGGACAAAACTGCTTTTTTTTTTTTACCAATTGCTATGAGAATCAATAGAAAAAATTGGCTTAAGGATTTTAGTAAAATCAAATCATTGTAATGTTGAAATTGATGGCAAGATTTTTAAGAGTAGAGATATGTTTTTATTTTTAATTCTTTAATTTTTTAATTTAATTCTAAAACTTTTAAAGAGCCCACTGATCTAGAGATTTAAAGATTTAACAAAATCTACCTAAAGAGTACAACCACCTCCTTGATAATTCAATTCTTTTATTTAAAATTTTGAAACCTTTTGGAGAGCCTATTGACATCTTTAACAAATTCACATAAATAAATAAAAAGTACAACCAAATTACATAAATTAGCTTAAATCCATAATTCCGCATTTAGCAAGCTATTAGAGAAATCAAATCTCTCAAAATACAAATTTATTTTTTGAGTACAAAATTAAAAAAAAAATTATACTTCGAGAGATTTAATCCTCTTAATAAATCTAAAATTAAAATAATCTAAACCAGTAATAATACACTTAATGTTACTTCAGTACATTACCTTACCTAAAAAAATAAATAACACTCATTCATAAAAACACCCTAAAATGAATTTAATAAATTAGTATATTGCAATATTTTTTCCCTTTAGCTGCCTTTAAATTCCAGAACTTAATCTATTTGCCACCCTCTTGATAAACATTACTAAACTTTTCACGACCTTATTAAAGCGACAAAGATGAGACTTGCGCGGAAGTAACTCGCAAATCCATTGCTACGCAGTTAATAAATGGAATCACGCCACCTAAACACGACAAACATTTACCTCCGACAGAACATCACAAACACATAAGAATCCTAAAGTCTGTATTTTTAAAATTATTTTAGTACTCCTTAATAATCCAGATGGTATTTTCAAGTTATTTGATCCGATATAAAGCAAGTGCATAATTTTAAAAAATATATAATTTAAATCTAATCTTCACGCATCTTTACGCACGATGAACACATTATTGACAATTGCGAATAAAAAAGGTGAAGACAATCAGCTTCATCCATAAAGAGGGACTATAAAAAATTGCACCATGCCACCAAATCGGAGACTTCTGAGACATTTTATAAGGGCGAGTTCCAGGTTTTGGTACATTTATTTGGATTATTATTCACTCCCCAACAAAGTCTTTGCTTTGTAAAATATAAAAAATGAAGTTTATTAATTAAAAAATTTCAGTGAGCGCCATTATTTCTCACCGCCCAACAAGTCGGCACTCTGTAAAATATAAAAAATGAAGTCGGCACTCTGTAAAATATAAAAAATGAAGTCGGCACTCTGTAAAATATAAAAAATGAAATCGGTACTCTGTAAAATATAAAAAATGAAGTTTATTAATCAAAAAAATTTCAGAGAGGACCAGAAATACATCGACTGGTGTGCCTATTAAATGACACAGCAGTAAGCAAATTAGGATCATGGAAGCGAAAATTTGATAGCTATCCGAATTCCTCATTATATTTCGGAGAGGATCTTGCGCGCAAAGAGGGCCACAGGCCAAAAGTTTGAGAGTTTGGACTAAATAATTGATTTACTACAGATGGATACGAAAAATGGTGATGTGAACTCGGAATGGCCTGCAAACAATAACTTGGGGTGCTCGCCCTCCAACAAATCAGTGGCCTGCCCATCGCCGAACAGACATGCGGGAGCAGTAGCTCCGACGAATTCCTCCTCCACTTTGGGCGGCCACTTGGCGCGAAGGCTCGTTGAAATTGGCATCACGGACGTATTCTCTGTTCCTGGGGACTTCAATCTCACCTTGCTGGACCATCTGCTAGCAGAGCCTGGTCTCAATCTCGTGGGCTGCTGCAATGAGCTCAACGCTGGCTACGCGGCCGATGGTTACGCGCGGTCCAGAGGCGTGGGGGCTTGTGTGGTTACGTTCACTGTTGGAGGGCTCAGCGTCATCAATGCAATCGCGGGGGCTTACAGCGAGAATCTGCCGGTCATCTGTATTGTAGGGGGGCCTAATTCTAATGACTATGGGACTCACCGCATTCTGCATCATACCATTGGCCTGCCAGACTTTAGCCAGGAGTATCGCTGCTTCCAGACGATCACATGCGCTCAGGTCTCCGAATTCTGTACAATGTGGTGTTATACTGGTATTAGATTGCATGCTGATTTCTGATTTCCTTGCTTGAGTAGATCTAAGGGTGTTAAAATTCAAAAATTGTGCAGGTTATTGTGAATCATTTGGATGATGCTCACGAGCTCATTGACTATGCGATTTCTACGGCACTGCTAGAGAGCAAACCTGTGTATATCAGCGTCGGTTGTAATCTTGCTGCCATTCAACACCCTTCTTTCAGCCGGGAACCTGTTCCATATAGTCTATCACCCAGGTAACAAATTCTCAGGAGTTCATTAATTTATCTGCTCTGCCCTTTGGCATTCTAGAATTTCAGTTTTGAGATGTTCTGTTTTGGGGATTTTCCCTATTGGGAAACCGAGAATTACAGTCGCGAGCATCCACTAGACGCTTCTTACTCTGTACTAGCTCGTTCGCCACTTCTTGTGAGGATCGAATCGTGGTGGCCACCTACTCTGTACTAGCTCGTTGGCCACTTCTTGTGAGGATCGAATCCTGGTGGCCACCGACTCTGTACTAGCTCGTTGGCCACTTCTTGTGAGGATCGAATCCTGCTGGCCACCTACTCTGTAGTAGCTCGTTGGCCACTTGTGAGGATCGACCTCTGTTGTCCACTATAGAAGCACCCTGCTTTCACTGACCTGGCTGTTCTACCGATTCTTTATTTTTTTATTTTTAATAGATTTTCTCTGGCTTGTTTTGCATCTGTGTGATTTGCATACTATCCTCCAACTTGGGATTGCCCAAACTCGTATAAATCCACATAAATAACAATTGTGAAGTAGATATGGTTTATTTGAAATTTGATCACATAAAGTTTTTTGACGAAGCATCTTTTATTACACTAGTAACCTCTGATGAATTCTTTGTTGTTTTGTAACTCGTTGTTTCTTGTAATGATCAGAACCTGGTGCACCTTACTTTTTCACGGACCTGGCAGGCTAATGATTAGGGTTATTATAAAAAAAATTAGTAAGGTTAAATGTCTTCTGTGGGCAGGCTAATGATTAGGGTTATTATAAAAAAAATTAGTAAGTTTAAATGTCTTCTGTGGGTAATATTTTAGTGAGGTTAAATGTCTTCTGTAAGCAATATTTTAGTAAGGTTAAATGCCTTCTGTGGGTATTCTTTTGTTTGTAGTTTGTGTATTTAATTTATATGCTATCTTGCTGCATATCTCTATATTGGATTCCCTCCACATTAATATTCTTCTTCATATTTGAGTGACTCTGGCAAAAGGTTTCACATACTTTAGAATTATAAATTGGAGATAGATTTGGTTTACATTGACGTTATTACATTCTCCTATTTTGGTACTTTCATTATTTACAATTGCATTTTTTGCATTTGATGTTATGGTATGTTCTTATTATAGTATTAATATTATTGGCAGTTTGGTTTTAACATTATAGCGCTGTGAAATACTAAACACCATGTAGTAAGCCCATCTTTAGTTTACTGCTTTTCCATCTTCTTTTTTGAAGGAAAATAATGTGGCATTCAATGTTCAAGATGAAAAGACAATAATCCAATGATCATTGGATTATTTCATAGTGCATAATATTGACCTCATAGCATCCTCCTCCTCCTGAAATACTCACATCATTGACAGCTTTTTTTGGTTAGTTGGGTTTTAATACTCCCTTGACATGACATTGATTTATATTCATGAAATACTAACATCGACAGTTTTTTTGGTTAGTTAGGTTTTGATTCTCCCTTGCTATGACATTGATCTGCATTCATATCCCGGAAAAGTCGAATGTTGTGGCCTCTAGAAGTATTAGTATGAAATATATTGTATTGATCTTGAGATTAGCTTAAGTTATCTTCATGTGCTGCAATATGGGTTTCGGCCATTTCCTTACTCGTTAAACAATGCTGTGGAGATTTTGCATTGGTGTTCTACTGCCTTAGACAGTACTTGAACTGGACTATTCTATGTACAAGCATCTGGTACAAGCATTTTATTCGACGAGGATGATATTATACTGTTAGTCTGTCTTCAATATCTTTATTCTATTGTCTGGACTCTGTGAGTTTCATTGCCTAGTTTTAAAATACATGGAGGGATTCTGTGAGCTTCATTGCGTAGTTTTAGAATATATTGAGGTTCTCAGTTGATACGAGTTCTTGGATTGGATTGTGCTACATTCGATATATTCCAATAGGCTGGGAATAAATAGGGTATTTTGGCTAGCCCTCTTAACTTTGTATGTCTGGTATTTCTCATGTAATTTTCAATTGATGCATCTCCCAATTTTAACATGAATTTTATGTTGAAGCTAACTTTATTTTGTTAATTTTCAATTGTTTTTCTAAGTTGATACGGGTTTCCAAATCTAATTATGGCACTAGGTTTGAAATAAAGAAGTTCTGGTATTAGCTATTGATCTTGAGTTTGTTCCGACTTCTTTGTGACATGGTTTTCTTTGGATCATATCAATTATGTAGGCTAAGCAATCCCAAAAGTTTGGAAGCGGCGGTGAACATGACAGCAGAATTTCTAAATGCAGCAGTGAAGCCAGTGATGGTAGGTGGGCCAAAGATGAGGGTTGCTAAGGCAAAAAGTGCATTTGTGGAATTAGCAGATGCATCGGGTTATGCTGTGGCTGTAATGCCGTCTGCTAAGGGACAGGTTCCCGAGACTCATCCTCATTTCATAGGTACTTACTGGGGTGCAGCAAGTACTCCATTCTGTTCTGAGATAGTTGAGTCTGCAGATGCATATTTATTTGCAGGGCCTATTTTTAATGACTATAGTTCGGTGGGATATTCATTGCTTTTGAAGAAGGAGAAAGCCGTAATTGTGCAGCCTAACAGGGTGACTGTGGGAAATGGGCCTACTTTTGGGTGTGTATTGATGAAAGATTTCTTAGAAGCCCTTGCCAAGAAAGTGAAGCACAACCCAACATGTTTGGAAAATTATCGGCGTATTTTTGTACCTGAAGGTGTTCCCTTGAAAAGTGAACAATATGATCCCTTAAGGGTCAATGTGCTATTCAAACACATTCAGGCAAGGCCTCGAAGAATCTAACTAAATTCTGAAGTAACAGTAGTCAGAAGATTGTCTTTTGGTTGGCTTTGTTCTGATAGGATACATTTGCAGTGGGTTCATTGTTGATATTCACTGGTAAAAATTGGTTGGTTGCAGAGCATGCTATCAAATGAAACTGCTGTAATCGCTGAAACTGGTGACTCTTGGTTCAATTGCCAGAAGCTTAAATTGCCAGAAAAGTGTGGGTAAGTTGAATATCCTTTCTCTGGAAAGGACACTCCTTTGTAATTTAGCAGTCTGCTTGTTGTTGCCGAGAGGTGGGGAAAGCTATTGGTTGTTAAGTTTTAATTTTGTTGAATTTTTACAATTGATTACATAGCATTTCTGACTGCAACGTTTTGTTATGAGGCAAAAGCACTCTTTATTCTTTTTTGCAGAATATGAATCAAATAAGGGAATGTTTAAGGTTTAGAGTGTGTCCAGTATGGTTTGGGCAGGGACGAAGTTTTTTCTGCTCCTGTCCACTACTTTCGTAACTTGTGCTTAGGAAATTTCGAAAGGACTAAATGCATAGATATGCCTACTTTTCAAGCAAACCTTTTTTTCCCAATATGTTGCTGTTAAGCAATAACAAAAGAACACCAACACCAAAGATTCAATCTAAATGATGAAAAGAGAAATGATTGTTCTCTGACAAGGGACCTCCTGTGATGGTGTTCTCTTTGCACATATAATTTACTGTATATTTGCAAAATGTGTGTTTCCTGTGCTAAATGTGTGTTTGGCAGGTATGAGTTCCAAATGCAGTATGGATCAATTGGCTGGTCTGTGGGAGCAACACTGGGATATGCGCAAGCAACACCAGACAAGCGTGTGATTGCATGCATTGGTGATGGAAGCTTCCAGGTGCAGATGCAAGGATTTTTCTTTCAAATTCTGTAATAATGTTTTAATTAATAACCATCACTGAGTATCGATGTCTAACAGATTTTGAAATATTTAATTCCTTGGAATTATTTATTTTGTCCAAAAGTTAGTGATTTTTAATCCCTAAATTTGTCCGTCCTTCTTTGAACAGGTCACAGCCCAGGATGTGTCTACCATGATTAGACAAGGGCAGAATGCTATCATTTTTCTGATTAATAATGGAGGATACACAATAGAGGTCGAAATTCATGATGGGCCATACAATGTTATAAAGAATTGGAACTACACCGGTTTAGTAGATGCCATTCATAACGGGGAAGGGAAATGCTGGACTGTCAAGGTATTTTCTCCATGTTCGTAGCATGGCCAACTCTTTTACAAAGACTTCTTGTTTCTTTTCTATATGGAAGTGTTTGTGCATAAGTTACTGTGTTAATACGGTTGCTTGTCCTTTTCGCCATTTGCTGAGGCTTACTTTTAAACCAATTCCTTTTTCTAAAAAAGTAATTACTGTAGACTTGAGGGGACTTCCCTTTTAATTGGTCAGGACTCAGTACAATATAGGTGGACTGCTTTTCAAAATTAATTACTGTAGACTTCCCTTTTAATTGATCAAGACTCAGTACCATATTGGTGGACTGTTTTTCTAGTTTTATCCCTCTTGAGGTATCTTTTCCACTGTTGACATACAAAACAGTTTGTCAACTGAGGGACAACTGTATTTATCGTTAGGAACCTTTTTAGTCGTTACTTTCATTAGAAGATTCTGTGTTGTTTAGCCAATTGAGGGACAAGTGAAGCATGAAGCCACTTTGTGCATTAGAAGATTCTGTGTTGCTTAGCCAATTGAGGGACAAGTGAAGCATGAAAGCCACTTTGTGCATTAGAAGATTCTGTGTTGCTTAGTCAATTGAGGGACAAGTGAAGCATGAAAGCCACTTTATGCCCTGTTAGCCTATTTTGCTGAAATGTCTCAAGCAAATTAGAATGATCTGAATCTGCTGGTTTCTTTTGTTATTTCTTGTCATGTGTGTTTTCTGTTCTCGTCAGCCCTGAATGGTTTAATATGATGGCAATGTCTCAGAAAATGTGGACTTTTTCCAGGATGTACCTATTAATTTGTTTTTGCTGAAATATCTCAAATCTGATTTTAATCTGCTAGGCTTTTTTATTGATTTATCACGGGAGTTTTCTGTCCTTGTCAGTTTTGCATGGTAGTGTATCATGTCAATGCCTTAGAAAATGCAGGATGTCCCAATTAATCCGTTTCACGGAAATATCTCAAGAATGATCTTAATCTGTTGGATCGTCTTGTTGATTCTAATTATGGGAGTATTTTGTTCTTGTCATCTCTGCATAGTGTTGTTTCATGATACCAACGCCATAGGAAATGTAGACCTTTTTCAATGATATCGGTGGCCATTTAACTTCAATTTTTTGTTTGGCATCTAACAACACTTCTTTCTGTGCAGGTTAAAACGGAAGAAGGGCTTGTAGAGGCTATTAAAACTGCCCTAGGACCCAAAAAGGATTGTTTATGCTTTATTGAAGTTATTGTACACAAGGATGACACAAGCAAAGAGTCGCTTGAGTGCGCGTCCAGAGTCGCGGCAGCAAACAACAGGCCGCCAAATCCTCAGTAGGGAGGTTTTGTAAAGATGAGCAATTGGAAATAGTTTCTGCGGCTCATGTTTGGGATTTCATTGCTTTTCTGGCCATCTTGAAGGATCATATGTGTGGGTAGCATGTTTAGTGTCAAACGTTGCATGAGCAGTCTGTCAGCCTTTTTTTGGGCGTGTGAATAAAATAAAAAAACATACCTGGCTACGGTTTCCTTTGAGATATTGCCAGTCACGTCATTTGCATAACTAGCAGTGTCCATTTGTACATGGAATGTCTAAAGAAGTATCTAGATCGCATTGTTGTGTTTTAAATACGGAACTTTTTCCCAATTGCATTCCCAAAAAAAAATTGGGGCACTGCTGTTTCTATGTTTGTAGATTCTTTATAAAAGAGAAAAAGCCGTGGTGGTGGACAATCATTTGCCCCTACTGAGAAAAATGAAAAACGTCTTTGTTGTTGTGTATGTTTCTTTCTTATGGTTGTTCAGTTTTTCTGGACTTCCTGTTTATATTGAACATCTTTGTGTTGTAAGTTCTTTTCCATTCGCTGCATGTTGCTCTGGAGGGTTAACTACTGTTATCAGAGCATTGGTTTGTTTCAATGTGTTGTTTTTGGATATATGAGTAGGTTTGTTCCATTCTTTTATAGCGTTGATTTTGTTAGGGTCCACCTTTACGCCTTCATGGGATATAATGTGTCCAAGGTATTCTACTTCTTTTTGTTAGGGTCCACCTTTACGCCTTCATGGGATATAATGTGTCCAAGGTATTCTACTTCTTCCTTTCTAAAGGTGCATTTGGATTTTTTTGCGTAAAATTGGTGTTTTTTAAGTAGTGTAAGAACTTTGTCCAAATGTTGCAAATGCTCTTTCCAAGTTTCACTGTAAATTAGAATATCATCAAAAAATACTAATACAAACTTTCTAAGATGTGGGCGAAATAATTCGTTCATAGTTGCTTGAAACATTGTTGGTGCATTGGTTAATCCAAACAGCATTACTTTAAATTCATAATGACCTTCGTGTGTTTAGAATACCGTTTTTGGCATTCTCTAATCTGATTCTAATTTGATAGTAGCCTGATCTTAAGTCCAATTTTGAGAAATACCTTGCGCCATGTAGTTCATCCAATATTTCATCGATAAAGGGGATTGAGAACTTGTTTTTAATTGTTATTTTGTTTAATCCTCTATAATCAATGCATAGCCTGAATGAACCTTCTTTCTTCCTTACCAACACCACTGGAGCAGCGTAAGGACTTTTACTTTTCAAGATGATCCCACACCTTAAGAGGTCTTGGATTAATCTCTCAATCTCTGTTTTTTGGTGATGTGGGTATCGGTATGGCTTGATGTTGACAGGGTCTGATCCTGCCTTGACTTTTATTGTATGCTCAATTTCCCTATTAGACAGCATCTTCATAGGTAGGTCTTGAAATATGTTTTCATGCTTCCGAATTAGATCTTGTATCTCTGGTGATTCTTCACTGGTCATATTTGCAAATAACATTTCTAATTGATGACATTGTACTACATAAGTGGGTGCTCTCTTTCCAATCATCTTCGTCATCTGAGATGATGATACAATTTGATTTTCTGGTGCTTGGAATCCGTGTAATTTGTATTTCTGGCCTCCCCATTTGAATTTTATAAATTGTACTTGGTGGGTGGCGTCACAAGTACCTAAAGTTCGTAACCACTGGATACCTAAGACTACATCTACTCCTCCTAACGGTACTGTGAAAAACGGAGACTCTACACTGATGTCTTGAATCTACAATTTAACCTTATGGCATTTCCCCACATTTTCAATCTTCTTACCGTCAGCTACCATCACCTTCATGTTTGGTAAGGGAAATGAAAAAATATTGAGTCTCTTTGCCACGGTTGCATCTAAAATATTGTGTGTACTACCAAAGTCGATGAGAACCACCACATTGTTCTTCTTTTTGTGTCCTTTTAACTTTAAAGTCTGAGGTTGTGATATACCTGTCATAGCTGATAATGACACTTGTGGAATATTTTCGTCATTTAATTCTCGTGAGAATTCTGGGGCATCTTCTATTTCTTCGATGTCAGAATCTTCACTGTTTGAATAATTGGTTGCTTCACAATTATATAGGTTCTTTGGTTCTTTTCCTTTAGCACACCTATGTTTGGGGTCCTACTTCTCACCACAGTGCTTGCATTTACCCTCTTTTATCCTTTGCGTTTCCACATTAGATTTTTCATCTTTATGACGATGTGGTGGAACATATCTTGTATTTTTTGTGTCTGCATACTGAGGTGTTTTTCGCCTTGAATATGTTTTTTCGGATTTTGACCAAAATATTTGTTCAAATTTCTTTTCCGTTGTTTTTGCTTTTTGTCTTGCTACTTCTATTGATGAAATGTCATGCATCTCAAGTTCTACTTGTAAATGAGTCCCGAGACGTGTGATTGAATTAGACGAGATTCTGATAACCCAGGTACTCGTGTTACTAAGGTCTCCGATTCTCGAGTGTATTCGTCCACACTTCTTTTTTGTCGTAACTTGATGAGTTTTGAAAAGAACTCTTCTTCTCTTACACCTTGGAATCTTTTAAAGAATGCATCTTTAAATTTCCTCCAGCGAATTACGTGTGTTGTCTTTTTCCACCACATATAGCAATTATATGCTTCTCCTTCAATTTTCATGGATGCATGCCTGAGCGTTTCATCATCGTCATTGATGTCATATATCTCAAAGTATTCTTTTGCTTTATTTATCCATGCAACATTGTTTTTTTTCGTTTCCATCGAATTTAGGCATCTCGACTTTTGCCCGTCGCTGGTGTGTTGCTAATGGTTGAGCGAAAAAATGGTGTTGATTGGTAAAGGTATCCTAGAGTTGCTTGTTTGTAAAAGTTGTGTTACTCACTTCTTGGTGGGGTGTCGCTAATTTTTTTGGGGATTCAACTTTTTCATGAGAGTCTATTGACTTTGTTGAATCTAATGAGATGTGCTCTTGATTTTCTTTTAGTAGTTGTGCGGGTGTACAATTTGCCTTTTTACACAGAAATTTTAGCATTGTTAAAGCCTCACTGATTTCTACTTTTGTTTGGGCATGTTGGTTTTCCATCTTTATTTCTATTTGATTTGTCGTATCCTAAAGATTTTTTATTTTGTCTGCCTGATTTTTGATATCGTCAATCTTCCTCTCAAGCTTAATCTGGTATTCATCTAATCTTTTACTGACCTCATCGTGGTTGCTATGTATCTTATGCTCTGAGTCCAACATTTTTTTTTTGGAAGCCTGCCATTGTCATTGTCGACATTGAGTGGGTTTGCAGGGGCGCGTATTTATTTGCTAGCTTAATTTTTTTTAATTTTTTTTTAAATAATTAAATTAAATAATATAATTCAATTATATGACATAAGTTTTTTTTTTTAAATAAATTAAATTAATTAAATTAATTAATATATATATATATATATATATATATATATGTGTGTGTATATATATAACTTTTAATTAATTAAATTAACTTATATATATAACTTTTAATCAATTAAATCACGTTACTCAAGTTTAATGAACGGTCAGGTATGAAAAGTCACGTACGAATGTATGAAATAGTAACGTCAATTAAGGTCACATATTGTTTGACTGTACGACCGTCGAACCTTGTGCGGATATCACCGTAGAGTGTTTAACGTATAGCGGACGGGGCAGCGGCGGATTTTCAGCGAATAGGGAAGTGGCGGATTTGACGTTCAACGTAGGCAGATGCAGTGAGCAGCGGATTGATGCGTAGGTTTTATTGTATGCGTAGAGAAATTATGGCAGAAGGAGCGTAGACAGGGAGGTGGAGTTAGCGGATGGAAAGGCGTGTGGGCATGGAAATCGCGATTGGCAGCAGATGAATATAGTCTGAGGAACGAACGCGCTCTGATGCCAGTGAAGTGGGAACTTCTTGATAAACAGAGTTATTTGTATAAATATTTTATTAAAAAAATGAATTGATAGATGATGAATGATTACAATGGGGTTCCTGGCTTATATATCGCCATGGGCACCCTTTGGGGAAAGGGCATGATCTTATGATCGTGCCCTTTCGTCTAATTTAATCTAAAATTAAATAATAAACCTAAAACTAATTAATTTTTACATAACACTTGTTTTCGAAGAAGCGTGTATTGTAACCATGTAAGTATCATTATTATTCAAGTTTGTAGTAATCTATCCCATTACTATAAATATGGAACTCTATTGTGTATTTGGATAGAGAGATCAGATCTAATAAAAATTTTGTTCACTATATTATTCTTGTTATTCTTTTTCTGATTGGTATCAAAGCAAGCTTCTCGGATTGACTTCCTAGGGGGAGGGCCCAAAGAAAGAATATTTTATGGAAGCACCGCAGATTAGTGTATGAGACTAAAATAAACTATTGGTTAAGCGCTCTATTCGATAGAGTTTGTCCTTCAAACCGTTGTGTTCTCTGTTGTAAGGTGATTTATTTAAGTGAATTGTGTGCGAGAGGTTTTTGGATTCAGATTCGTGTTTGGCCAAGGAGGGGAGCCACATGGTGTAGAAGAAGAAAACCCAGTGTTTGAGATTGCAGATTAAGTTGCACATGCAGATTTGTGCAGTGAGAAGGACATTCAATTCCTTGTAAGTGTTTGTTGTTCATTTGACAAGATCTGTTGGCCTGATCCATTTGAGCCCAGTTCATGTGAGAACAAATATTTGTGAGGGTTTGGAGAGATCTATGTGAAGGCAGAAGATAAGATTGCTTGCGTGGAAGTGGAAAAGTATAAAGAAGCCATAGCCAAAATAAAATAATTTGGTTTTGTATGCATGTTCATGATCACCCAACGTTTAGGAGGAGGTACTTGAAATATTTACTTGGTATCTTTGTGCTTCTCGGCTTACTATAAAAAAGATGTTGTAATATCTTGTTATCTTATTGTTATATTATTTATTATTTAAATATTTGGACTTAGTCAAATTACATTAAAATGAAAACTTCCATAGTTATTCATACAATAAAAATAGAATAAAATTTTAAAAAATAAAGTAAAATAAAATAAATAGAATTAATAATCAAAATATAATTGAGATAAAATAATCAATTTACTTTTTGTGGTTTTTCCAATGGTATATATATTATAAACTATTCTAGATCCATCTTAACTAGGGATAGTTCAAGTCCTATGAGGGATCAAATCTATTCAGGTGCAAACTTCTTTTAGAGTGAAAAGAGATTTGATCCATCGACACCGTAGAGCTGAGTTAAGCGCTGATTTAAGATGGATCTATGTTGGTCTTAATACTCTCTATAGATCTCAGTTAAGATGGATCTAGGTTGGTCTTAATCCTCTCTAGCCTAGTATGAAAGAGATGATGTTATGTTTGACATGGTCAAATTATATAAAAATAAAAATATAATATAATTTAAAAAATAAAATTAATAATTAAAATATTATGATATAATCAAATTACTTAAAAATTAAATTAAATTTTAAAAAATAAAAATTAAATTATTTTAAAAAAATAAAATTAAATTATTTAAAAAAAAATAAAAATCAAATTATTTAAAAAAAATAAAAAATTAAATTAAATTAAAAAATATTTATAATTATTAATAATTAGACCATCTTGGATCCATTGTAATAATAATTCAATCAAATGCCTAGAGGAATCAAATCTTTGGAGGTGCAAACCTTTGGTTTTGATCCTTCTTTGGGCTTGATAAATCCAGAGTTAAGATGAATAGTTAAGATGAATCTCTTAAAATATGGGAGTTGAAACTTATAATCTGCAAGCTGCATATACGTTTAACTAATCCTATATTTTAGGGAGATTAGGAACTAATCCTGATCTAGCTGATTCTTAGAAAATAGAAACTAATCCTAATCTAGGACATACCTACAATAGAGAAACAAATTGTGTCCTATAATACAATATTCTCCATTATTTCCATCACTTCCCTTTAATGGAGAAAGGGTTCACCTGTACTCCTAATATCTCGCCAAACATTTCTAATTTAATCCTCCCAAGGGGCTTGGTAAAAATATTTGATGCATTATCACAAGTATTGCAATATTCAATAATAATTTCTTTATACCGAACCTTCTCTCTAACAAAGTGAAATTGAGTATCTATATGTTTTTTGTGTTTGTGAAACACAGAATTGTTCGCCAGCTTGATTGAGCTTTGGTTGTCACATTTGATCACTGTAGCATCTTTATGTTCTTCTCTAGCATCATGGAGAAGTCTTCTCAACGAAATTGCCTTACATGTGGCTGCACACATTGCTTGATACTCTATTTCTGCAGAAGATAAGGATACAATACTTTGCTTCTTGTTGCTCCACACAATTACCCCAGACCCGATATTGAAAGAATAACCTGTTATGGATCTTTTGTCATCTAGGTTTCCTACCCAGTCTGAATCTGAAAAACTTGTCAAATTAACATCAAAAAGATCAGTGTACTTAATACCAAAATCAATGGTTCCTTGAAGGTATCTCAAGACACCTTTTGCTACCACCCAGTGATTTTCAAGAGGTTTTGACATGAATTGACTTAACATATTGACTAAAAATGCTAATTCAAGTCTAGTTGTAGTCAAATAAATCAGAGTCCCAACTAGTTGTCTATACAATGTGGCATCCACCTCTTCGGAATCATCCTCCATCCGAAGTTTAAGACTTTGTTGTAAAGGCACTGATGCAGCTTTGCACTGTTCCATTCTCAACTTTTTCAGTAAACCTCTGACATATTTTCCTTGAGTGAGAAAAGTTTGTCCAAAGTCCCTCCAAACTTCTAGACCCAAACAATAATGTAATTCTCCGAGGTCTTTCATTTCAAACACTTGCAACATCTACACTTTGATTACTTTAATCAATTCATCAACATTTCCAGTGATAATTAGATCATCTACATATAAAGGAATAAAAACTATTTACCCCTTTTCATCAAACACATTATACAAATTTGGGTCGTTTTTGCTCCTCTTGTAATCATGATGTAAGAAAAAAAGAGTCAATTTTTTCATACCATGACTCGGGTGCCTGTTTTAATCCAAATAATGCATTTTTTAATTTGCAGATTAAATGTTCATGCCTCTGTTTGATAAAACCTTTAGGTTGTTTTAAGTATATCTCTTTTTTCAATTCTCCATTTAAAAAAACAAACTTCACATCTGATTGGTGTAGACTCCAATGATGCTTTGTAGCTAAAGCTATCAACATTTTAATAGTGTTTAACTTAGCTACAGGAGAAAAGGTCTCCTCATAATCAATTCCTTCTTTCTGTGAGTAACCTTTAGCTACCAATCTAGTTTTATATTTCTCTACACTACCATATGCTTTAAATTTAGGTTTATATAACCATTTACAACCTATATGTTCTTTCCCTTCTAGCAGTTCAACTAAATCCCAGGGTTTGTTCTTAATTATTGACTCATATTATTCTTTCATGGTTTCCCTCCATTCATCATATTGACTTGCTTCATTATAATTTAAGGGCTCAACAAAGTACTAGTTATAAGAGCATGGTCTCTATACCTTGATGGTAATTGAGTTTGCCTACCTCATATCCTTGGCAACGGACTTGCCTCAAATCTATCTTGCTCCCTCTTTAGTGGACTTGGATTGTTGATTGTCCCTGCATCACTTGATTCTCCCTTTTGCTACTAATGTTGCTCATGGTTGTCTTTAATTTCCTCACTGTTGTCTTCAATTAGCAAAGGCATGTGGCACTCCTCATAGCCTTTGTCACTGTTTTCGTCATCAACATGCTCATGGAATATAACATCTCTACTCGCAAACACCTTGTGAGTAGATGGATTAAACAATTTGTATGCTTTAAACTCATAACAATACCCTACAAATATGCATTTTATGGTCTTTGCATCCAATTTCTTCCCATCCTTCTTGGGAATATATGCAAAAGATTTTGAACCAAATACTCTTAAATGACTAACTGCATGCTTAAACCCATATAAAGCCTCGAATAGAGTCTTAAGATCAAGGCTCTTTGTTGGACTCCTATTTTTTAAATAGAATACAATATTAATAGCTTCCACCCAAAACCATTAGATAGGTTCTTACCTTTCAACAGGCTGTGTGAACACTCCACTAGAGTTATGTTCTTCTTCTCTGCAACCCCGTTCTGCTGTGGAGTGTGGGGTATTGTAAATTGTTGAATTATCCCATGGTCCTTGCAATATTTGACAAAGTTTCTTAGTTTGTATTCTCCCCCTTGATATGAGCGGAGAATTTTGATGACCTTCCCTATCTGTTTTTCAATCATACTTCTAAACTCTTTAAAATATTCAAATGTATGACTTTTCTTGCTTAGAAAGTATACCCAAGTATATCTTGTGCAATCATCAACAAGTAATAAAAAATAATATGCTCCTCCTAATGATGTTGTTTACATTGGTCCACATAGGTTAGTGTGTAAAAGTTCCAGGATATCTCTCTTTCTTCTCTTTAAACTTGAGGGAAATTCATCCCCGTGCATCTTTCCAAGTGCACATCTTTCACAGTCAACATGTGCATTTTTTAAAACAGGGATTCCATTAACCATACCTTGTTTTTGTAGCAGCAATACGTCAGGAAGATTGATGTGTCCAAATCTTTGATGCCAAATATTCTCTACTGTCATCGTTGTTGAAATCAAAGCTTGATGTGGCATGCTTGTGACATTCAACTTGTACAAGCCTCCAACTCGTATTCTAGATGCAACCGGTTTCTATTTATCCAGCAAATCCTTTATGACACAATAAGTTTTAAAAAACTCCACCTTCAAGTTTTGGTCTGCAATCATAGAGACATCGATTAGATTCGTTTTAATGCCCAGTCCATACATCACATTCTAGATGCACCTGATATTTCCATCAAGCAGTATCACAGGAATGTCCCCATATCCTTTTATCTGATAGGCTCTGTCATCAGGAAGGTAGATATTAGCCCCATTAATGGTTTCTTTAAAATTATTAAACCAATGCTTGTTACCTGTCATGTGAGTGGATGCTCCAAAATCCACAAACTAGATTTCGACCTCATCAATTTCAGAAGAAAGAGTAGAATCAAACACAAACAATTTGAGTTCATGATTGTGGTCTTCATTAGAAAAATGCCTTGTATGTTTCTTCTATTTCTGTTTTGCTTCATCAACCCTCTTTTTACAACACTGCTTAGCAATGTGACTAAATTTACCACAATAAAAACGCTTGATTCTTGAATCTATTTTGGTCGAAGACATGCCTTGAGGTGGCTTTCCTTGGGGTGTACCACCGCCTTTCTGTCCTGCTCCTAACTTCCCTCTGAAAGGTTGTTTCTTCACCATCAACGCAAGATCTGCATTTTGGGGCTTCATCTTCATCCGCCTCTCTTCTTCTTGCATCAAGATCCATGTCAATTCTTCGAAATTAGGGGCTTTCTCCCTCGCGTTCAAGCATGTAATGAACATATGATAATCATCAGTCATACCATTCATGGTAACCGTGACAAGATCAACATTCGCCACTTTCTCCCCTATATCACCCAACTTGTCTCTAAGCTCTTTGATCCAAGAGATGAATGCAACCACTGATTCATTCTCCTCCATTCTAATGGAGAGAATCTTACTCTTCAAGAACAATAAGCGATTTGTATTCTTTATCTCATATAGATCCTTGAGAGTTACCCAAATATCATTTGCAGATTTGCACTCTCTGATGTGAGGGATAATGCAATCTTTCACTAATAATTTCAACAATACTTTCACTTTGTTCTCCCTCTTCTCCCAATCTTGAATCGTTGTCGACGTTCCACCTCCTGCTAGAAATATATAACTCTAGTAAAAATGCTCTAAATAGAACATGTTGTAGCTCATAGCTTCATTAGGTTTTTTTATTAAGGAGCTCTATCTCTTACTCATTGATTTATAACTTCAAAGAGATATCCACAATATCTTCCTCCCTGAGTTCTCCTTGTACTAAATTGTCTAGTGTTATTTGATTTGAGGTCCTTGAGTTGACATTCTTGCTTAGAGGAACAACCAAATTCCTTAACATGGTGCATTTTGTCTCTAGGTTACTTGTCCTGGACCTTCACTTAAAAAGTGCAAATAGTAGACTTGTTACTATTGATCATCTTCACATGTTCTTGCATTTTTTTGTATATTTATTGTTTATCTTGATATTCGATAACTTTTGTTACTATGAAATCAAACAAACACTAAGATAAAGAAACTTGAAACAAGCGAAGAAAGGCTATTAAAAACCAAAATTATCCCATGGAGTAGCAAAGCACCAAAACTAGAGACCATTATAACTAATTTTTGTACCAAAGCTCAAGGACTTGTTAAGTGTTGCATCTAACAAGATGCCAGGGAATGTATGTGTGTGTGGGAGAGAGAGAGAGATGGATACACACAAAGGGACTGAAATCCAAAGTCAATCAAACACCAAACACATAGGTTCAAAATAAAATCAAATTAGAAAGAATCCAAGGAGTTTGAAGAATCCAACCTAAGTTTAAAGCCTCTCCACAAAATCATTATTGTATAGTCTCAAAGTTTAACAACAAGAATTTGGGAACCCTTGAAAAGTATACGTAACTACTTCAATATAATTTTAATAAACCAAGACTAGAAAATGTTGATTGTAAGTTCTTATTCAATTTGATTATACCTATTTAGTATAGTGACAAATTATGTTGATTTAATAGTGTCATATGATTTGCATGATGTGTTCTTACATCAATAGGTTAAAGTTAAATAATATATATATATATAACTACTAATGAATATTTAATATAAAAAAATATTGAAAATCGCTTTTTCCATATATATTAATAGATTTTTAAAATGATAAAATTAAATTCGATGAAGTAAATTAAGTACATCCTTTACATCACATTTATTTATATGGATTGTTTTCTTGCACTGCCCTTTCTTTTTTGTAATCTAAATTTGATGTCCGATATTATTATAACGATGATCTAAATTAGCATCTTTGAGCAAAATCCTTTCTTAAGATGAGTTACAAAATTGAATGTAAATATTAACTTATTCTACTTGAACGTAACACAGACTACCCTATGCTTTGCATGATCATTCACTCTAATGAATTAAAAACTCTTTCCTTACAAGTTGTCATGCAGAGATTGGGTGCAAAGCAACTTGGTATCTATTTCATTCTTCATAGAGATTTCAAATTTAAGTTTCTCGAATAATATTATATTTATCTAAATGCATCAATTAAAATATATGGAAAGAAATAATAAAATATAAAAATATATATATATATATATATACCATTATTTTATATTTGATAAATAACTTTTAAAAATATATATTAATTTTAGAAATTAAATTATTAAAAAATATATCACAGTTTATGTTAATTAATTAAAAATATACACGTTTTTATGGACCTATTTTCTTCTTCAAATTCACATAAATAAAACTATTAATTATTATATTTTATTAAATTACTTTACTCTCCTTCAAAGCTTCACCAAAATGTTTTTCTCTTTAAACGTCAATCTTTATGTCCTATACAAAATAAAAATCCTCATCCAGAACTAGAAAATCACTAAAAAATGAGCAAAATTAAGAAACGAAGAAGGGTGTTGATATCAATGGAGAGGCCTCCTTCATGTCCTGTCGTTACAAATCCCAATATACATAGTGATTCCCTTACCCGGGATATTTGTCGGGACTATGTTGATTTGCGTGGCTCTTTGAATTATCAATCCTTTTATTTTGACAACAGATGTTGTGAGGCTTTTGGGGTCTTGGCTACCCCATTTCAAGGCCAAAGAGTGGCTCTTCCTGTATGCTACATTTTCGCCAGAGGGTTCCACCACATCTTCAAAAAAAAAACACTTTTTTGACGAGATTCCGTTTCTAATCTGTTTACCACACAACATTTAAATTACTTACACATTATCCGTACCAAATCAATATTGGTAAACACAATTATCAGGTGAACGCACCATACCTAGAGAAGACTGAGAGTAACTCATCCTCCATGAGACCGATGCTCCTCCCTCTACGTGCTGTTGTTGATGATGCTCACGAGAATTCATTTTCAGAGAGTGCCCTCCTGGTTCCTTCTTTAACTCCAACATTTTCTGGCGACCCAACACTAGCAACATAGCACTATAGCCAGAGAGTGCTATGACATTTATAAACCCAATTCCCTGCGAGTTGGGCATCACTGTGATTTCTGGGTACTCCAACATTTAAAAAACCCCTTAAAACACAAAATCAAACTCTCACCAATACCTCAAAAAAACACATAATGGGATTGAATCGCATATTCATTTCATTTCTTTATCTTCGGCCAGAAAATGTATGACTATCAAGGTATGGGTGAAGTTGTTATGAGGTGCATTGAATGCCCTATAGCAGGCTAGATATTTGTTGCTTTTCTAAAAAGGGATATCCCTAAAAATTAGACTCCAGGATTTCTCTATCTATTGTCCTCTCCTAGCTCTGTCAACTGTTGTTTCGCTTTTTTTCTGGCCACCTTGGCCTGAGATTACGTCATCCCAAGCTATCTTACAAGGTCACATAAAGGTTGCACCCAGGTGTGGAATTCCACAAAGCCACATTGGCTCCATTGCAATAAAGCCTCTTGATATTCACCTAAAAAGAATTGCACTCACATAGAGCTTGCAAAGGATTTTGGAGCAACAAGAAGAGAGAAGATGGTTGCATACACGGAGCTCACACTGAGAAAATGAACAATACAACTTAGCAAGGGAGTAATTATGCCATGAATGACCAAATTTTTATACGAAAATTTTAACTAAAAATAGTTAAATAATAGATTTTTTATTGAATTTCGTGTCAAAAAAATAATAATAATCATTTTTTTTTCAAAAAATAATGATTAATTTAAAAATTAATGCGAAAATCGCCCCCGATCGGGGTGATATCGGCGGCGATCAGTGTAATTAATACCGATCAGGTAAGAGAGGGTGACGAGGCAACAGACGGTCAGGTAATGATGAAGGAGGACAGAAGGAGTACCAGCACAGGTATCATATCATGACGGGACGACACCAAGGCAATGAGGAAAGAAACCAGTGGAGGTAATGCGGTAGAGCTCGGACGTGGGAATGACCGCAGAGGTGAAGTACGAAAGGAGGTGGGAGGTGATGAATCAGGCAGGTGGCAGGGAAAATGAACGACGAGAGACGAGGAGAACCGTCAAAGGAGACAGCATAAAGGAAGGCGAGATAAGTAGAGGAGAACGTTAAACAAAGGTGCCAAGGATCAGCGAAGAAACAGAGCAGAGTAATAACAAGGCAGGGAAGGCGGAGAAGACGAGCGGACAACATTGGTAAGAGGTATAGAATGGCGACAAGGAGGAGAACGAGGAGCGATGAGGGTGAAGACCGCAAAGGATGGAGAAGCCAGGGAAAGAAGGGGAAAGAAATTGAAGAAGGAAAAATGGCAAAGGAGTACCAGATGATCCAAGACGATACAGAAGAAGAAATAGAAATGTTCGACTCGGACCAGGATAGAAAGGAACAACCGTGCACGAAGATTTGGAAGAATGAGGGGTCAGCGGGGGATGAAAGGCAGGCGAACAGGGAGCAGGAAGACAGGGGTAACAAATGGCGAGAGGAGAGAAGGGAATTCGGGAGCACCTCAGGCACGAAGAGTCGGGGAGGCAGGGGAAATTACAGGAGCAGAGGAAGAGAAGGACGGGGACGGGGGCATCGAAGCAGAGGAAGAGGAGGACTGGCAGGGAGACGGGCAGAGAATGAACCCACACCAGCAAGAAAATACAGGAGAACCTTAAAGAAAAGAATTCAATTCGCAGAGGAAGCTTACTGTGAAAACACTAATAAAGATATCAGAAGGATAATCCAGCATCTGGAGGAAGAGGCAACATAGGGGAAATCAGGGTCTGAAATGGAAGACTGGGAATACCTCCTCCCAGATCCAGGGAACACGCGAGGCCGCATGACTTTGTATAAACAGGCCTTGCATGTTTACTGGGTCATGAAAAGGCTGCTGGCGAAGGCGATGGAGCAAGTGGCCATGGAGATGGCTGAGCTGTCACAAGGAATTCCAAATCTGAAGAAAGAATTGCAAAACATGCAGGTCACTTTGATAATGCAGGATAAAAAACTGGAGGAGATTCAGCAGCTGATCAAGGAAACCAACTCGGGTATAAAGAAGGAAGAGGAGAAGCAGGAAGCCATGGCGAACTAATGCTGAAAGATATGTAGAATGTCTGAATTTTTTTTTTTGTGAAAATGGTTGATTAGTCTAGCTTCTATTTTTAGTTAAGAATGCAAACAAGAGACAGCAAAAATCTTTTTGAATGTATAGTTTACATAGCATGGACAAGAAGAATTAATATTTTTTGTTTCTGGATGGCAGTAAAAAACTTAAGGTGGCCAACAGACCCGGTTTCCCCTTAGGGCGGGTTGAGGCCACCATGAAAATGTAATGGTTTCAACTCGAAGTAATGGAAAATCACCGGTACCTCCTTAGTTTACAAAAAAAAAATAATAATGTGAAAATCACATATTACAAATATTGAATGCATAACAACCTTAATTGAGTGTATATTCTTCTCATAAAATGTCAAAGTCAAAACATTGTAAGTATAACTACTTAATAGTTACAAAAAATGAGCTTGATTTCCAAGCATAACTTAAATTAAATCAACAATGTCACGTAATCCAAACTCTTCGTCTTTTAGAGTTTCATCATTGTCTTCCTCCACAATATTTTCTACTTCCTTTTGCTCATTTTCGTGTTCTAATGGATCTTTGATGTCTGTGAATCTCCCAATGTATGTCTTTCCAAACATTCCATGTAATGGTGGTTGAGGTTCCTTTGCTTTTTTGCCACACGTGATTCACTAAAGTCCCATTTCTTCAACCCAATTTCTTGCATTGCATCTGGAAGAAATTGAAGAGCATTAATTCTTTGCTGAATGAAATTGCACTGTAATGGATCTTTTTCAATTGCAATGCAATTTCTTCCTTTTTGAAGGCACCATGCTAGTGTTGTACTTAATTATCAAGCACAAAAGAAATAATGAAGTAAATTAGTACAATTACATATTAATTAAAAAAATAACATATTGAAATTCAATTCTATATAATAAAACTTACCTGAGCCAGAAAATAAATCCAGAACTCAATCTCCTTCATTTGAACATATGAAGATAAGATAGTTAATCAATAATTGTGGTTTTTGATAAATGTTAACTATCTCTCCTTTTGCTTCTTTGTCTTCATATGTTAGTTTTCTCACAACAGTATCATAAGTCAGTATTTGGCTATGACTCTTTCCATCCACCCGATTAAAAATCATAGACATATAGCTATCATCTTTTGCCCAACTATCAATATGAATGAACTCACAATCATTTATAAATAATTGATCGTCACGATTAAGAAGATTTGACATTTTCTTGTAACATGAAATAGTAAAAGTTCAATCAACTTGTACATAAATGAAGTTTTCAATGTTAATCAAATATACATTTTAAACGTTTTACCATGTAAGCTGCATCCTTGAATTTGTTTTCCTTTTGAAGCTTGACAATATCATTGCCAATTGTGTGTCTGAATGAAATGTCACAAATCTCCATAATGGTGATGACGTGACTTCTACAAATCCCGCAACCACTTTACTAAGAGCTTGATAAGTATAAGGGTCACTATCATAGTCAATGTTTGGAATATTGAAACCATGGGAAATATCTGCAATAACTAGAGCATACTCCCTTTTAGGTATGAGTTTAGCAATGTCTTCACAGTCGCCTTGTATTACTTGATATTGAACAGTGTCTAGCCCATTCCAAATGAAATGAATAAGAGTTGGATCAAGTTCAACATTCTTAACACGTTGCTTCCTCAGTCTTTCGGTCTTTATTTTTTCAATAAAGGTTATGAAGCTAGTTAGCTCTCCATTATCATCCTTCTTCATCTTTTATAAAATAAACAAATATATGTGTAAGTTATAAATTAAAAATAGTACACAAATGAAAAAAAATGAATGTGTAAATCAAGATACCTTTTTAAATGCAAGATAAAAAGCTTTTAATGTTGATATAGAACTTGAATCTGGATATTTGCCTACAACATCATCCCAACTATATTCATTCAACAATCTAACCATTTGTTCTTGAATTTTCATGTAAACTTTGTGACTGCATAGATAAAATAGCAAAAAGTCAATATAATGATATGTATAACAAATACTACCAAGAACAACATGTTTTATTTAAAAGAAAATTATAATCTAGAAATAAATAAAAATAATTCCCCTAACTTCACAGGAGATAATATTGTTTTGACAATTTTTTCATCTTTCACTCCTTGCATTGCTCTCCAAGGTGTGATAGTCATATTTTCTGGAAGTTGCTTCAATTCAGGACCTGATTTACTGCCGCCACATATCAATGGCTTAGACTTTTTGACCTTCTAGTTTCTAATGCCAATGTTTTCCCACATGCTAAAAATCTCATCAATCAACTTCCAAACATCTCCAGTTCTAAATGCCAATTGGAAAATGTTATCAACACCTCTGAATATATCACTAGGAAGGTTGCGTTTTCCACCTTTTGAATTGGGTTTCTCTTCAATTTGATAGCATATTTCCATACAACATTCCCTTCAGAATTCTGCAGTAACATTTATCCTATCCCCACCACATTTTTCTTGAAATTCACTATGAATAAATCTAACCCTTTGGATGAAAGTCATAGACATCCTATATTCATTATCTGAATTATGATCCCATGCCACTAACTTTGCTTTTGTATCCGATAAACCAACATAAATGATACATTTCATTATTTTAAAATGTGGGTTATTGGGATATTCCTTCATCAATTGTCTTTGAGCTTCTATAGAATGGTTCCCCCTAAGCACATAATAATTGTATTCAAAACATTTTGACTTATCAAATGCTTCTTTGTTGGGAACTTGAACTGGATCAACAAGAAGCACATAATTAACCACATGAGCATATGGATTGTACCTCATCAATGTCTTCAAGTTGTGAACATGCAGATGGTGTGGCTTTCTGACTTGATATTGACATTGTCCTTCACTTGCCCTATAGGCTTATCTCACATTAAGCTGAAATGTACGACCACCATCAATTAAGTTTTTTTTTTGTCAAATTCTGTCGAATGGCATTTTGTTTTGTTTTGATAATGCCATCCTCTAAATTAGCTCCTGGTGTAATGATTTCTCTGCTTTCTTTTGAAGTTTCACTAGGTTCTTGACTGTTGGTAATGACTGTAGCGATCAATGATATATTATATATGTTTAAAATAAATCACAATAAAATACAACCAGACGAGAAAAACATTGGGAATTCAAATTTATTCAGCATTGTCTAACACATTCCTAAATTTCAATTCACTGAACATATCATAAAATTTACATATATTTACACATATGTACCGTTCACCAGAAGGCGCGACTCCACTTGATTTACCGTTACTTATCTTTCCTTGTTGTTGGTCACCTCCGAGAGCGAATGAAAACGTACTTGATCCAAATGCGATGACCCACCGGTTAACCATCCATCCTACTCGTTGGGTACTCTTCTTCCCCGCGGACCCCCGAGTTGCAATGGGGTTGTACAATGGAGGAATGCACTAGCTAGTAGAGGAGAGCACTCCTTGGCTCAATAGTCCCCTCTCTAAAATCCTCTACCTCACAAAACTCACTATAATTTCGTAATCACTGCTCTGACATCGTCTCATCCATCCAACAATAAGGTTCCCCCCAAAAAGTCATTTCTCCCATGGTTTGCCCCTTCTTTTATAGGTGACACTTGGCATGTCATGCATAATTAATTATTTTTTTATAATTCAATAGCTTGATTATTCACCCACCCATGTGTCACTCTCTCATCAAGGGTCTCCCAAAATTATTTACTTAAATTTTAATTTAAAGCTAATATTTTCCTCACCTCAACAAGATTCCTATTTCTTCTCTTAGCTGCCTCTTTATCCCCATTTTTATTCCTTAATTTGTGTTCTACTAAAGTCAATTAATGAGTCAAGATTTGATCCCCTATCTACCCCCTAATTTAACTCAAATTATCTCTTAAATGGATATTCTTATGTTGGTTGTTGACACATGGAGGTTCTCTACATTTCTCTAAATTCTCTACATTTCTCTAAATTTAATTTATTATTCTTATTTTAATTCACCTCCCTCTTCTCTTAAGTAGGTTTAATTAGTTTAGGATTAATCTTTATCCTTACAATTATGTCCCTTTTTCCATTTTTACATAATTAAACTACATAATCTACCTAATATTTTCCAACATGGGGAGGGTAGAGTTTTTAAGATTAAATATTTTATTTCTTCATATGATCCTCTTAACCCAAGTTTTATTCTTGATTTAATTACCTCGGTTTCTAACATCATTTACTTGATGTAAAATCATTTTTTTTATGTATATTAGCTAGTTTTCATTTCTTGAATATATTTATTTATTTATTTATTTATATGATTAAGGGTGCCAATTGGTCGTGCTTCAAGAATCTTGAAGTCAAGGGTGCTCCATTTATTTGTGATGATCTTGCTCTGAGCTCCATTTTGATGCCAAATGCCTAACAATTTTTATTTGATCTGAGGGTGAAAAGTTGGTCGTGCCCTTCAAGAAATTCCCTTGAAGTTCCAGGGTGCCACGCTAACATTTTATTTGTGATGCCAAGGGTGCCAAGTTGGTCGTGCTCTTCAAGAAATTCCCTTGAAGTTCCAAGGGTGCCACACCACTTTCCCTTCAAGCATTCAGTGACTACGAGGGGAAAGTATAGGTGCAACGTCATAGACCACTATCATCTCTTATGTTGCCTGCTATAGTGAGACTAATGGTGTCGGAGATCAAGGAATCCGCCTTGATACGCGCCCCCCAATAAAATCCTCATAAGTGATCCAATTTTGGGACCTGCCCTCATGGCATCGTGATCTTCAAGGGGAAGGTGTTTCAACCCTTCCAGCCCAAGTCACAGCGGGAGTGCTAGTGGGTGAGATCAAGGACACTGTTCCACCTCTCCCATGTAGTTCCATCCACTTGTACAACCCCATTACCCATATGTGAGTCATTCGGCCAAGCAACTAATCTCTATCTGCAACCACTAACATATCATCAGAATATAGATAAACATATATAGCAGGTTTCAAAATTGACTTAGAATTTCAAAGATAAAATAATACAAATTTTCATCAAACCAGGTGTTGTCAACTTGTCATATGTGAGTGCCTCGGGTGGTTTCCTGCCATACTCAATAATTATCAGTAACAATATTTCTCAGTGTTAGCCATTGTCATAATAACATCATCACCATCACCTAGTCATTTGCATCATTGTTCATTGTGAACCAGAACTAATGCAAGTAGGTAACATCGGGGACACATCCATTAGGGCTATCATCATCATAAATTCAATAGAGAACAAACATAACCATTTATGTCACAATCATCATAATATCAATAGAGAACATGCATAACTATTAATACTATCATCATCATAATGTTACTGGAGAACATACATAAACATCACAACCACTAATATCACAATCACTAATAATAAAGTCACGTGTCTGGATCCTCAACCTGAGGTCCTCAAATAAAAAAGTATCTAAGATAATGTCATATTAGGATTAGGAAACTAGAGTGGGCACTACAATGACTACTTTAAAATCTTCAACTTTACTTTTCTTCGTCATAACATTTTCAACAGATTTATTCTTGGGCATTGTTCCTTTTGGTCTTTTACGGGTCTTCTCATTTCCAATGTCATCTTCAGTAACGACAACATATGCTTCACTGTCAGTTTCAATTTCATCGTCCTCAAAAGTAACTTGTCTACCCTTGCTAGATTTATCTACTAGAGGCCTTTTTTTTATCCTTTGGATGTAGTTTTGTAGCATCATCAACTACTGCATTTTGCTTGTTTTCCATATCTTCTTTTGACATTGAGTAAAAACTACTGACAACTTTCATGATATCATGCTCTATGAAATGAATGCCTCCCAACCTAATTGAACAACTTTCAACAAAATTCTGCCAAACAAAATATCATATGTCAATAAAAACAAAATTAAAAAAATATAACGAGACACTTGCAAGGAAGCAAAATACAAATATAAATAACAATACTTACGATGTTTTGTTTCATCTCATTTACGATTTGTTTACACAACTTTGTAGATACCTATCTCGTGTCATACAATGAATATGTTAGTCGATATTTAATTCTTTCATGTGACTTGGGAGCTTTTGTAAGTATGTAAACAACTTCAGTGTCCAGTACCAAACACATATCTATGACTCTTCCCATCAGCTCAAAAATTCCATTTTCATTCGGTATATCAATATATAGATATATGTTCACATTTTGGCTTTCTCTTTCTTTCACACACTAGATTCTTGATGGGAATTTCAACTCTTTTGAATTCTTCCAGTTTGAAAGCATCTTCTTATCATTTGAGGCACTTGAAAGATTTGTAGCCATGTGCTCAGGGGGAGTTCGCTCACCAATGTTTTTTGAAGATGCACCTTTAAGAGTCTTTGGTCCAGACATATTCACAAAAATCTTCTTTGATGCCATTTTCCTGAAAAATAGAGACACATAAATCAGTAAATAACGAAAACATATTAACTTAAATCCACAACAAAAATATATCATAAATTTTAAATTTATATAATCAGATAATTGAAATTAAAAAAATATTAACACTAAGAAATGGCAAAAGCCCACTTACACCACCCCGTCCATCCATGGAGTGGCGGGTG